>JAANYP010006143.1:186050-618550 GCA_020465985.1 Centrapalus pauciflorus
CTATGCTCGTTTTATGATCAACAAACAAAGACAAGTTCTCTAAGGGTCACTCATGAAAGATTCCTCGAGGTATTCTGAACAAGAATGATCAAGAGTTTGTCGATTAAAAAAAGGCACTTTATGTTGGGATCATAAGTTCAAAGTGTCACTCCTTGGGGCAATGGCTTCAAAACTATCCAATGTCGACCACTCTATTATCGTTACCAGAAAGACAATATTGTATCTGTTGCTTACTATATGTTGAGGATGTCATTATCGTTTGGCAATAATGCATCAAAATACAAGAAACAAAAAGCATATCGCACTAAATAATCGGATCAAAAGATAGGCTAATTTAAATATATTTTAGGCCTCAAGGTGACTAGGACTACCAAATGGGATTGCCTTAGTCAAATAAAATAAACATTGGATATATTAAAGGATGTGGACATCACGGTATGACCTAGTGCTGTTTCCCAAATGAAACAAAATCTCCAACTGATCAGTGTCCGGGCCCAGCCCCCTATTCGATTGCCACCCGGATATAGACGCATATTGCAGATTCCTCTATTCTCTGTGACTCGTGTATATACCCACCAACAACATCATATGAGGTGTGTCCTAAACGGGTTTGTGCTATCTTACATCTTTTCCAGGCCTCAAGGAGTTTATCCAACGGCTTGGCCGGACTGAACTGGTCTCCATATTACTATTGACGCTAGGTTTTGCCCTATACCAGATGTCTCGTAAGACGATTTGATTCTTTAGAAGGATTCCATATATTTGGTAAAAAGTAGAAAACAATCATTGGTTTCATGATCGTTTGAACGAAGGCTAGAGTGTATGGCTATGGCTATCCACTTAGTGCGACACCACGAGCAGCGTAGACAGTTTATGTTCAACCTTGTTCAACAGAATAGAACAGCTTGGACAATCTGCCTTAGTTGCCACAAATGCAACAAGGTAAGCAGATTTGACTAATATTGTAAATTACTTATCAGGTTTCAATAAGACATTAACAGACCTTAAATTATACCTTCAATTGCATCAAACAAGTTTGAGTAATAATCTCCCCCTAAGATGTATAACTAGTTTTACTGAGGCCTTTTTGTGCCTAACATTCACTTTATGCACACCAAACTGGTGCTTATGTCTGTGCAAGATCTGCAAATTGGTATTGAGAGAGGTATGAAGAAGATCAATATCACTTCGCCAAATCGTTTTATCAAGTACATGGAGAATTTAAAATAATTTCAAGTAGTTATGGCTAAACACCCCGTTGTGATTTACAAAGACAAAGATCAAAAGGTAAGAGCTATGCGGAGTGAAGAGCTAAACAATTTTGTGATGGGACATTACCCAAAGTGTTGACGGGATTGAAAGGTAAACTAGCTGTTGACAAGAAGAGGAAGACAAAGAAGGGTGCTTTAAGTGTTAGTGACAGAAAATTGATAGTGGAATTTATTTCAAAGATTAACTGGAGGTTATCGAACAGAAAGAGCATTCGTCGATTCGAGATGAGGCTTGGGCTAACAAACGAAGACTGATTATTTTTCATCAAAGAGGGAGATTGTTGGATATTATTTAGTTGATGAAAATAATTAGTCTAGGGGTCGAATTGTAATTAGTTCATAGTTATGACTTTTTGTATAAATAGAAATAGAAGGTGTATAGAATAGTACGGATCTGATATTCTCTTTTTTGCATGGAATTGTTTTGTACGTCTAGGGCTACAGTTCTTCATTTTCTCTCATATTGTAATTCCAAAATTGTGCAATGTAAATCATTCGGTTAGTGTTTCTTATTGTGTTTAATTGATCTTATATTGTTTGTGATTGATTAAAATGGAATATCAGTATGTTTGAGGGATCAAAAGTCGAGTTTACAAGATGTTTTTGTCAAATACCTATGGGCGCCAACTCCAGCCCAAATGGAGAAAGATGCAAGCTGGGAAGGTGGTCCGGGCGCTAGGGAGCTCCAACCAGCGTTGACCTGTTTTTTATGCTTTGACATGGTTGACATGAGCATTGAGGCAGAGAAGTCTGACCTTCGACAATCTGACCTTGACCAGCTTTGACTTAATAGGCTTGGCGTTGAGGCAACGCTAAGGCAGTGTTAGGTTAAAATTCAAATATGGTTTAGATGTTGCAATCAAGGTGGGTGGTGCTGGAGGGATGCTGATCAGCTTTGGGGCAGCGTTGGAGGTCCAGAATGCACCATTTACTGTCTTGGGTAGCTTTATAATCATAACAATTACACTGGAATGACCAAAATAATAACTGAACGCCTTAATTTAAATGTAAGACGCATTTATATGAGCTCATAGGAAGAATTCAATGAAATGATGAAGCAACTATGTTTATAACCTCGACGAGTAAGTATAGTGAACCTGTTGTACAAATAAGGTAGTGAGCGGTGACTGTCCGGATCGCGAAGGTTATCGTAGTTTTACTTCAAGTTTTGGTATGTGTGAATAAACTCTTTTGTACACCATAACTTACATATATGTTTATTTGTTTTAATGATATAGGTTCATTTGTTATTTATCTCTGAAATTTATTAACATAACCATGCTTTTGTGGTATATATAGCATTTCTTTTATTTGCATCATACTCCATCGTGATGCATTATTCACGGATGCATATTGATTATATGACACGAGGTTGGATACTGGGATCTAGCTTGGCAGATGAGCGACACAACTAAAGCTAAATCTTATACCCTGCTTGACCGCCTAGGGGTGTAGGGTTGATCATGTGATCTCACTTAACTTCCATAGACGGAGCGTGATACTTGACATTCTCATTTGACTTCCCTTGTGAGGCACGAGGCTCACCACTCTCATTTGACTTTCAAGGATGACACGTGAGACTCATCATTCTCGCTTGACTTGACTTCCATGGATGGGGTAGAAGACTAATTATGTGTGTGCCACTTGAGCGTCATCATATAACAAACATACTCTATGGATAACATTATTGATTACATATATGCATCTATGTATTGCTTATGTCATTAAAAACAATGATTTTTCTTTAGGCGATGTGTTTATCTTGTATGGGGGACATCTTTTCAGGTAATTATGTGCATGTGTGTGGAGATGCTAAGAATCATGGTATGTCGTAGGCCATGTGATACTTCAATGAGGATAGACTTTGAGGCATTAAATGTCATAGCCTGATGGATTTTTTGGCTCATGGTCATTATGTATTAGCATATTGATACTCTAATACATAAATTTTGGGATAAATCGCTAAGGAGGATAATATAAAATACAAAATTTGACTATAAATGTATCATGATAATCTTATTTTTTGGGTCTACAAAAGATAATGAAATATTTTTTTTTTCCCTGAAAAAGGAAACGTAAAATCAATTGTTTACCTTATTAATTAGTAATCAATATATTTTTTGTCAAAGTTAATTCTATTTTATATGTTTTATTCTAAAAAAATTTATGTTACCTCTATCAATTGAATTTTATGTTATCATTATTGGCAAATTCTGCAATTCAAAATAAGCATATTGTGTTAGATATCTGGAAAAAAAATATTATGATAGTTGCCAAAAATTATGAGACTAAAATACGAGTGCTATACTAAGTGTCTAAAGTTGATCACCATACTTTATACTAATTAGTAATCAATACCTTTTTTTGTCCTAATTAATTAGTAATCAATTATCAATTAACACGAGTGTTACCCTATGAGACTGAAATACAAGTGTTATACCAAGCGTCTGAAATACAAGTTTTACCTTATGAATTAGTAATGAATACCTTTTTTTTTTTGTCAAAGTTTATACTTTATACTAAGACACTTCGATTTTCGAAGATGTTTTATTTATTGAATGAATCTTAATGAATAAAATACTTGCAACTTATTCCAAGTGTTAGACTACTTCAATCTCATTTGTTTGAGGGATTCTCAACATTTTAGGTTTCTGTCATCTCATCTTGGTTGTTTTCGCCAACCAATAATATTCGTAACTGTTTGAATATTTGAGAAGAATCTGTTTGATTCTACTGTAGTTGCATTCATCATTCCCTACAACCATATTTGTGTTTGTTTCAAGACCAACAGAATATCATAATTATATAAATAAGATAAGTCCATTATTTGGAAAGGAAAACAACAAAAGAACAGATGATTAGTAAATTGTTTGTATTAATCAATGGCATACAGTAAAAATACAACACATACAGCAGAAACGGAAGCCTCTCCTTACACTAGGGTACCAAAACTGGAGCATAAGATATGTCATGCATTTATAGAGGTACGGTACTATACCAGTACTAGTACTACTACATACATACATACATATATATATATATATATATATATATATATCACTTGGTTACACAAAGTCACACTTTTATCAAGGGGCCTATGCATGTCTGGAACAAGTTGCTTAGAATAGACTGTACTTCACGTGAGCTATGCTCACAACGTACCAACTCTACTAGCAGCGGAAACACCCTTAACACATACCTCCTAAAGCAATCCTTCTCCACTTCACATAAAACCCTCAGTGCCGAAACAAGCAAAGCCGTCCTAGCCCCTAACTCTTCCTTCACAACTGAATTCAATGGAAGGATTCATTGGTTTACGTTGCTGCACCGGTTCCAATCTGGAACAATTAAGGTATGTTGGGAAATATTCTAAGTAGTTCAAGCTGTTAGTTAGACTTCTCATATTGTTAGTAGAATTTCTATGAAAGTATAAAGTTCATGCTGTTAGTTGAAGAATCTCGAGCTGCTAGTGTAAAAGTTCAAGCTGCCAGAGTAAATCAACTCAGGCTGCTCTGTTCAAGCTGTCAAGTGATTCAAGCTGTTCAACAGGTTTACAAACAGAAAGTGCTGATTTTCAGGAAAAGATATCTACACGAAGATTCCAGCATATCTACTATCAAAGAAGTCATAGTCCTTCAAAGAAACAAATTAAGAAGCAATATAAATACATAGAATAGGTCTTTCTATTGTATAGGAGTTTTTCTGCATATTCAAGATTGTGATTGCTTTTTGAGTTTTCATAAGCCTCTAAGGTTGTAAAACCCTAAGAACAGTTTGTGTTCTTCGTCTAATCAAACAGATTAGAGGTGATTGTAATCATTGAAGTCAGCAATACAAGCAATTTTAATTTACTTATTTATGTCTATCTGTCATAAGTTCTAAAAGCTTTTGTTAAAATAATTAAGTGTTATTCCGCAAACTTCTTAATTAAACTTTGATTCAAAGCAATATTGTTGATTTATACTCTGATAAATTCAAATCAGTTAGTCTTGGTTATTTAATTTTAGATCCTGACAAGTGGTATCAGAGCCACAGGTCGTTCTTTGTTTTTTCAAAGTCGAAAGCTTTTTATTTAAACTTTTAATCTTTTGCAATGGAATTTGATAATAGCAGCAGTGGATCTGGGCAAGGACTCAAAGTGTCTATGCTCAAGCCCACTGACTTTGAGATGTGGAAACTCAGGATTCAACAGCATATTCAATTCATTGATTATGCTATATGGGAAGCTGTTGAATTTCCTCTTGTAGTTGATCCAGAACTTGATGATGAGGGAAAACCCGTCAAAACTCCTCCAAAAATTGAACTTGAAAGGAAGGCTAGAATGAATGAAGTGAAAGCTCTTACACTTTTACAAATAGCCATTCCTAATGCTTATCAACATCAGTTCAAAAAGTTTTATACTGCTCATTCTCTTTGGATTGCTTTAGAAAAGAGATTTGCTGGTAATGCCAGTACCAAGAGAAATCAAAAGGATCTTTTGAAACAGTAGTATGAAAACTTTTCTGGTGGCAAGAATGAAAACCTCACTCAAATCTTTGACAGGTTCAACAAACTGATAAGTGAATTGGAAAATGCAAAAGTCAGCCTGGATCAAGATGAGGTCAACAGAAAGTTTCTCAGATCTCTTGGAGAAGAATGGACAGTTTATGCTGCACAATGGAGAACAAAAGACACTCTTGATGAAATAGAACTTGATGATCTGTACAACAGTCTGAGAGTGTTTGAGACTGAGATTGATACTAAAAAGAAATCTCTTTCTTATAATCACAATACTGCACTTCTGTCATCTGAAAAATCTAATGGCAGTGATTCCTTTTCAGGTGGTGATGGCAACTCTACTGAAGCTCACTATGAGGCTTTTGTTGCCAATGATGGACTGTTTGCTCTGAATGCTGAAGATCTAGACCAGATTCATCCAGATGATCTTGAAGAGATGGATTTGAAGTCGCAACATGCAATGCTGACCATGAGAGCCAAAAGGTTTCTTAAAAGAACTGGCAGGACCAACTTTCAAGCCAGAACAGAAGGCAAACCAGCTTTTGATAAGTCAAAAGTTGAGTGTTATAAATGTCATAAGCTTGGCCACTTTGCCAGAGAATGCAGATCTCAAAGTCAACAATCCTCAAGGTCTCAGCAGACTAATCAGCCTTCATCATCACAAGCACTTGTCTCTCAAGAAGACAATGTGTTTGACTGAAGTGATCAGACAGAGGAAGAATTTCAAAATCAAGCCCTGATGGCAGAAACATCAAATGTCTCCTCCACTGAACTACCATCTGAGGTAAATTCTAAACTTTTCTCTCAATCATGCAAAAATATGGTTAAAAAGCACAGAGATCATAATGAGAGCATGTGTAAAGCTCTAGCTAAGATGGAAGAAAGGAGATATGAATATATGCAAGCCATAGAAGATCTTGAAAAACAGATCAATGACTATAAGGATAATGAGATTCAAATGGGACATGATAGAACATATCATGAGTGGGAGAAAAAGGAGCTAAATAAGAAAATAAAATCCCTAAATAAAAAGGTAGAAGAGACTGAACAAAAGGTGTTTGAGGCTAATAAGAAACTAGAATCTGTTAATATAGATCTAGGTAATTTCAAATTGGCTTATCAAAAGCTGGAACACCTAATGGAAGTCCAATATAAAGATAGGGTAAAATCTCAGGTTCATCCCAAAGAAGGCATAGGCTACAGAGCAACTCCACCTCCATACAACAACAAATACATCCATCCAATGAGTGAAGTTGCTGACAGGCTTGTCAATGAACCATTAGATGAGTCTATGACTACTGTAGATCCTATCCTTGATAACAGTATTGAATCTAAAAAAGATCAGATTCAAAATAGAGAATGTGAGTGTACAGCAGTTGCGCAAGAACACAAAACAATGAGTGCACCTATAGAAATCCAAGCCCCCAGTAAGAAAGGAAAAGAGAAGATGAGTGTATGCAATGCTGCTCCACAAGTTTCTGTACATTCTAACTGTAACATTGCATCTTCTTCAAAGAATAATAAAAGGGATAAAAATGTTCCAGTCTGCACATGTCAAAAGCATGGTGTTCAAAAGTTTCCCAAAAAACAGCAGGTAAGGGGAAATCAGAGGAACAAGAACCAGAAATTGTCAAATAAAACTGGTTCTCCAATTCAAACAGTCAAAAGGTGTTTTCACTGTGGAAGGAAGAATCACTTGGCCAAGGATTGTTTTTATAAACCAGCTGTTGCAAAACAGACTGTGATTCATAAAAAATCAAGTCCTACTCATGTAAAAAATTCAAAGGTCAAACCTTCTGCTACATCAGTTCCAAAGAAAACAGTTGATCACAGGCTTTCAAAAGTTAATAAAAAATAGTCCACACACCAAAAACAAGTTTTGGCAAAACCTAAATTAAGTTTTAAACAAATATGGTGTGTCAAGGACAAATTTTCAGATCAAACTGCTGATACAAAAGATCAGACTGTTAAGTCAACTTCTGAAGCTGTTAGTGCAAATTCTGAAGCTGTTAGCACTACAAACATAGGTCAAACTGCTAAGCATCAATCTGGAACTGTTAATGAATCATCTGAGACTGTTAAAAGAAAAGATGATCAAAATACCTGGATACCTCATATAATCACTAAATACTCTCCAAAGACTCCATCAGTAGATCTCACTAAATATAAGAAGTCAAAAACAGTATTTAGTTATGTCAATGCACAAGGCCAACCCAAAACCAATTTGGTTTGGGTTTACTCCACTACTAACTAAGCTTTTATTTGTGCAGGGCAACCACAGGTCACCTCATAAAACAAGATGGCATTTGGACAGTGGATACTCTAGGCACATGACAGGCAATTCTGAGTGCTTGTCAAATTTCAAAGGCTTTGATGGAGGATTTGTTGCATTTGGAGGCAACTCCAAAGGAGGTAAAGTTACAGGTAAAGGTACGGTTAATGCAGGCAACATGATTTCCAATGATGTTTTGTATGTTGAACAGCTTAAGTATAATTTATTGAGTGTCTCTCAAATCTGTGACAAACAAAATAGTGTTCTGTTTACAGATTCTGAGTGCATTGTTCTTTCAAAGGATTTTAATATTCCTGAAAATCTTGTTTTACTAAGAACACCAAGAAAGGACAATGTATATTGTTTAGACACAGAACTTTTATTCAAATCAAGTACTTTAAGTTGTTTGATATCCAAAGCATCATCCAATGAGTCTGCTCTTTGGCATAGAAGGATGTGTCACATGAACTTCAAGTCCATGAATGTTTTAGTCAAAAAGAATCTGGTAAGAGGTTTACCACAAAAGGAGTTCATATGTGATGATCATTGTGTAGCATGTCTTAAAGGCAAGCAACACAAAACTTCTCATAAGGCCAAAGAGGTAAATTCAATCTCATCTGCTCTTCAGCTGATTCATATGGATCTATTTGGTCCAACATCTGTTTTGAGTTTGAATAAAAGGGCCTACTGTTTAGTTATTGTTGATGATTTCACCAGATTTACTTGGGTTTACTTTCTTAGGTCTAAAGATGAAACTGCTGAGCTAGTTAAATCATTTATTCTTAAGATAGAAAACCAATTCAACTCAAAAGTTAAAGTGATAAGGTCAGACAATGGGACTGAATTCAAAAATCATATGCTAAACAGTTTTTGTGAGTCCAAAGGTATTGCTAGACAATATAGTGCACCAAGAACAACACAGCAAAATGGTGTAGCTGAAAGAAAGAACAGAACATTAATTGAGACTGCTAGAACAATGTTAGCTGATTCAAAACTGCCAATGACTTTCTGGGCAGAAGTTGTTAATACAGCCTGTTATGTTCTGAATAGGGTTCAGGTTGTTCAATCACAAGGGAAAACTCCTTATGAGTTATTCCATAATAGAATACCCTTAATAGCCTTTTTCAAGTCATTTGGATGTCCATGCACCATTCTTCACACTAAGACTCACTTAGGGAAGTTTGAAAGCAAGGCTGAAGAAGGATTTTTTGTAGGATACTCAAATCAAAGCAAAGCCTAAAGAGTATATAACAGTGTGTCTAAAACCATTGAAGAAAGTGCAAATGTTGAATTTAATGAAAATACTGCAAATGTCAAAGGCACTGGTCCTGAGTGGTTGTTTGATTTAGATTCACTAACAAATTCTCTGAGCTTTGTTGAGTATACTGCAGAAGCTGATGCACACAGGGTTGAAGCTGTCAACGCAAAATCTCATGCTGTCAATACAAATTCTCAAGCTGTTGGCACAAATTCTCAAGCTGTTGCAGATCCAAATACTTGGGATGAGTATACACTTATACCACTTCTGTCAAGTGACCCTCCGGGGGTTCTGAAGGCTCAACATGAAACAAATCCAGACACTGAAGTGCCACTCCCAAGTCCTGAGACAACAGCTCCAACACAAAGGGAAACAGTCCCAGAGTCAAGTCAAGTTGTTCCAGAAGCAGAACCATACACTGGTCCTGATGGAGATGATACAAATCTTGGATCCTCTTTTCAGACAGAAAGAGAGCCTACACTCAGAGTTCACAAGTATCATCCTCTCAGTCAAATAATGGGAGATCCAAGTACACCTGTGCAAACAAGGAAAATGGTTCAAAATGAGACTGCTGCTGCTGAACAAGCAGTACCTGAATTCAGTCTAACTGCTTTTGAACATGCCTGTTTCATGTCTCAGCTAGAACCTAAAAAGGCATCAAAAGCATTGAAGGATTCATCCTGGATTGAGACAATGCAGAAAGAGCTGCTACAATTCAAGATTCAAAATGTCTGGACACTGGTTGATCTTCCTAAAGGAAATAGAGCAATTGGTACACGATGGGTGTTCAGAAACAAGAAAGATGAGAGAGGGATAGTCATCAAGAATAAAGCAAGACTAGTAGCACAAGGGTACACTCAAGACGAAGGCATAGATTATGATGATGTATTTGCTCCAGTGGCAAGAATTGAAGCCATCAGACTATTTTTGGCCTATGCAAGCTTCAAAGGTTTTAAAGTGTATCAAATGGATGTGAAGTCTGCTTTTCTATATGGGACAATTGAAGAGGAGGTCTATGTATGTCAGCCTCCTAGTTTTGAGGACTACAAGTATCCCGACAGAGTCTACAAGTTAGACAAGGCTCTCTATGGTCTCCATCAAGCCCCAGAGCATGGTATGACACTCTGTCCTCATACCTTTTACATAATGGGTTCAAGAGCGGCACACTGGACAAAACACTCTTCACAAAGTCCATCAAAGCTGAGATTCTGCTTGTACAAATCTATGTTGATGACATCATCTTTGGCTCAACAAATGATTGTTTGTGCAAAGAGTTTGAGGCATTAATGCACAAAAAGTTTCAAATGAGTTCAATGGGAGAACTCAATTTCTTTCTAGGATTGCAGGTCAAGCAGAAGCCCACTGGTCTCTTCATAAGTCAAAAAGTATGTTAAAGACATACTGGAAAAGTTTGGGTACCAAGATACCAAAGCTGCAAGTACTCCTATGGATCCTCACAAGCACCTTCATACAGACAAAGATGGAATAGATGTGGATATTCATTTATACAGATCTCTTATAGGCTCACTTATGTATCTAACATCTTCTAGACCTGATATTATGTTTGCTGTCTGTGTCTGTGCAAGGTTTCAATGTTCACCAAAGGATTCCCATCTGGTTGCTGTTAAGAGAATCTTTAGATATCTAAAAGGCCAACCTCAGTTAGGCCTCTGGTATCCTAAAGACTCTCCTCTTACATTAACAGCCTACTCTGACAGTGACTATGGAGGATGCAACATTGACAGAAAATCAACAACTGGTGGATGTCAATACTTAGGAGCAAGACTGGTCTCTTGGCAATGCAAAAAGCAAACAACTGTTTCCAACTCATCCACTGAAGCAGAATATGTAGCAGCTGCAAGCTGTTGCTCCCAGGTAATGTGGATTCAAAATCAATTGAGAGACTATGGTATGAACTTCTTATCCACTCCTATTTACATTGACAATTCAAGTGCAATCAGCATTGTGCAAAACCCAGTGAAATTCCCAAAAACCAAGCATATAGAAATTAGATTTCACTTTATAAGGGATTGTAACTAGAAGAAATTAATCCAAGTTACCAAAATACATACTGATGATCAGTTAGCTGATCTATTTACAAAACCTTTTGATGTAGGAAGGTTCACTTTCCTGGTATCAAATATTGGTATGGTAAACATGGATTAATTTGTTATCTAATTCATATGCTTATTTAAGGGGGAGTCACTGTTTCATTAAAAGATGCCTAATTTTCAACTAACAGCTTGAGTATTTTCTCAAGCTGCTAGTTCATTTTCTCGAACTATTAGTTATTTCACTTGATCTGTCAAAGTGTGCAGGGTATTTAGGTAATTTCTTAAATGTGTGCGCGGGACCCAACCTTTTCGAAACCTTTAAAAGGTCCCAGTTTCGTTCAGTTGTAACTACCAGTTACATAATCACATACCACAGCCTTCTTTTCTCTCTGAACGATTCACACATTCTTCTTGGAAACCCTAAAATCTCCGTTTAATCTTCAACGGAGTTTGTCAAGGAACACAACTGCCTACCCTACTCTCTAAAGCACTCTGAACTTCAACCGTTCCATGACATGATGGACTTTCTTAGACACTCCCATATCCATCATGCCCTCAATATCAATCCCACCATATACATCTCTCACATTGAGCAATTCTGGAACTGTGCTTCTGTACAAACCATCAATGGAGTTCCTTCTCTAATATCCAAAATTGATGGCACTCCCATCACAGTAACTGAAGAATCCATTCGACATCATCTGCATCTTCAAGATGCCTCAGGTATAACAGACATATCCCTTAATGCATTACATACTGGTCTTTCTGATATTAGATATAGGGGTCCTGCTGATTCTTTTACTTTCTTTAAAGCACACTTTTCACCTAAATGGAAATATCTTGTGCATATTATTCAGCAGTGCATTAGCCCTAAAAGAACTGGTTGGTCAGAATTTTCTTCAAATATTGCCACTGCCTTAGTGTGCTTTTCAACAGGCCAACAGTTCAATTTTTCAAATATGATTTTTCAGGGGATGTTAAGGCATCATTCCCTAAAGAATGGGAAATTTTTGATGTATCCTAGATTTTTGGCAGAGATAATTGCAAAAACTTGCACAACTTTCCATATACATAAGAGGATACATGTTTCCCATAGGCACTCACTATCTTCTATTAAAAGGCTTTTAAAGCCAAGTGCCAATTTTTTGAGTATAGATGCTCCATTGCCTTCTGCAATGATGAACATCATTCCAAGAAACAGAGGAGAGGGTCCTGAGCAGGCTCAGCCTAACACTACTGCTTCACCCCCAGGACCCCCACCCACTCCTCATGATACACAAATGCCTTCTGTTCCTATTGTTCAGCCAATATCCCCACTTAAATATCTATATAAAAGGAAAAGAGGACCAGGAGCTCCTTCCCCCTCAGTCCTCATACAAGAGCCAAATAACCCTGTGCAGGAGGATACTTCTGCACAGCATATCCAAAGGGCACCCATTGAGGATACTCCCATCCTCAATCAGGAGGTGAACATCTGACAAGAGATTGTTCATATGGGTTCTGTGGCTGACACTACTGCTGCTTCTACACAAGAGGCACAGGACAGTGTCAACATCATTAAGACCACACCCATGGCTACAGCAAGTGTGCAAACACCAGCTGGAAGTCCCCAGAACCAAGAACAGAGGGGCCCAGAGGTTTCTACTTCTGGTATTCATGCCAGTGATAGATCACAAGCACCAACTTCGTTTGCTGATCTTGAGGCTAGTCTGCAACTTATGTTATTGACGGATCCTAAGCTGCAACCTGTTGTAGCAATGTTGGAATACCAAAAGTCCATCATTGTTGCACAGGAAGCACAACTCATTGCACTAAGACAGACAGAAGCTGCTCAGAATCAAAGAATGGATTATCTTCATAAAGGGTTTACCCTCTGTGGAAATAAGATCATGCAATTGGAGCGTTTGATTCAATCCCAAGTGGCAAAGGTAGTAGGTCCTCCTGACCAAACCAATGCTTCCAAAAAGGGGGAGAATCAGGAAATCCCTAAAGCAGTCCAAGCAGCTCCAACAGAATCAGTTCAAGCAGCTCCAACAGATCAAGTATCTAGGCTAACAGTCCCAACAGCTTCTCAAGCTGTTAGCCTAGAAACTCAAGCTGTTTCTTCAAAAGCAACTGGAGTTGTTATAAGAGAAGGTTTTCAAGCTCCAATCAGTACAGTCCAAGCTACAACTTCTGCTACAAAAGAAAGGGCAAGGGTATTCTTATTGAGTCTCCAAAGCACAAATTTTCTACCAGAGAAGCCCAGATTGCTTTTGATGCTGAGATTGCCAGAAAATTAGCAGAAGAACAAGATCAAGAGTTAGACCAGCAAACCCAGTCCCCAATGGAAGATGATGAAACCTTAGGTGATTACCTAAGAGGGTTTGTGGTCAAACAAGGGGAAAGAAAGAGGAAGATGCCAACAGGGCATTCTAAGGCTGAGCATAAAAGATTTCTAATTAATTTTGCCTTGCAGCTGGTATCCCAAAGAAAATGGCTCAGTCCATGAGCACAGAAAGGCTGCAAGATATCCATGACAACGAGATGGACAAAAGAAAGAAAGCCAAAGTCTCCCAAGAAGTCCAAAGATCCCAAGAACCAGTTCAAACTGGTACAAGTGATGTTCAAACTGCCACCAGTGCCCCTACTCCTTCTGTTCAAGTTGCTGCTTCTATTCCTGAATCAGAGCCAATGTCACAAGCAAAGCTGGATCAGGTTAAGAAGGTGTTGTTTGAGCAACAACTGCAAAAGGTGATGGAGATAGAGAAATTGATAGACCAGCATGACTTTACAAAACCTCCTATAAATTATTGGTATGCTAAGTCAATGGACAACATTGACTTAAGATTTCAGTTTGTAGTAAGAAGGGAATCTGGTCTAGAAGAAGAGTATAATAGCATCATGCATATGGCCCAAAGGATGACCAGAGATGAGCTCACAACAATGCACAATGTTGGGTCTGTAACACAAGTAAGATCGGCTCTACCACAAGTCAAGCAAGCTGTCAAAGATTTAAGGAGCATTGTGGATCCTGAGTCTATAAGGAAAGATATAGAGGATGCAAATGCAAAGGGAATGAAGATCAAGCAAGTTGATCTGTTTGTCAAATCAAAGACTTACAGAATAAAATTTACAGATGGATCTGGTATGTTCTTCAATTTTGAATTCTATGATCTACCAAAAGCTATGTTACTCCAGATGAGATCTGTTAAGATATCTTGTGATAGAGAAGATATGAAGAAAGAGTTTTTGAAGGCTGTAAATCAGAAACTTGCACAGTTGTAAGTTTTTGAAAGCCTTGGTTTGTAAATAACAGTTTACTTGTTTATTTCCTTATTTGTATAGAACTTAAAGTCTTGTGTAAAGAATTTAAGTTAGGGGGAGATTGTTGGGAAATATTCTAAGTAGTTCAAGCTGTTAGTTAGACTTCTCATATTGTTAGTAGAATTTCTATGAAAGTACAAAGTTCATGCTGTTAGTTGAAGAATCTTGAGCTGCTAGTGTAAAAGTTCAAGCTGCCAGAGTAAATCAACTCAGGCTGCTCTGTTCAAGCTGTCAAGTGATTCAAGCTGCTCAACAGGTTTACAAACAGAAGGTGTTGATTTTCAGGAAAAGATATCTACACGAAGATTCCAGCATATCTACTATCAAAGAAGTCATAGTCCTTCAAGGAAACAAATTAAGAAGCAATATAAATACATAGAATAGGTCTTTCTATTGTATAGGAGTTTTTCTGCGTATTCAAGATTGTAATTGCTTTTTGAGTTTCATAAGCCTCTAGGGTTGTAAAACCCTAAGAACAGTTTGTGTTCTTCGTCTAATCAAACAGATTAGAGGTGATTGTAATCATTGAAGTCAACAATACAAGCAATTTTGATTTACTTATTTATGTCTATCTGTCATAAGTTCTAAAAGCTTTTGTTAAAATAATTAAGTGTTATTCCGCAAACTTCCTAATTAAACTTTGATTCAAAGCAAGATTGTTGATTTATACTCTGATAAATTCAAATAAGTTAGTCTTGGTTATTCCAATCTGGAACAGTTAAGGTATATTTGTATTATTTCTTCGCATATTGAAAATAGTTGTGCTTCTATACCCATCTCCTCTGACAAAGATGGGTCAGTCGTTAATAAATGGTGCAATAGGTTTAGTATGTTTTGATAAGATTCATTCTCAAAATGTACAACAGGTGGATCCGAAATCTCAAGGATGGAGCATGCTCTCTGCAGCTTAAAATGCAAGGCTGTTTCTGAGCTCAATTGATGAGCATGAGATACAGTCTGTGAAAAGATTTCAAGCACAATCTTTACACTTGAGGCCTTGAGCAAATGCTGGTGCATGACCTGTAACATTTGTAAGAAAAGTGAGAAGTGACTATAAATTCTAGCATTTAACTAAAATCCAAAACCATCAACCGAATAAAGATATAAATGAACCTGCATTATAAGCAACTCCGTTGATATATGAGTTTTCATTCTTGAAACAATATAACCTGCAGTTTGTAAGTTGTCATCCTCATAGCTGTCTTCATTTATACCATTATTACTGGTCAATGTCTCCACATCATCATCATCGTCATCATCATCATAGGGTTGAGCAACATTGGGCATGTCAAGCCTATCCATAATTCTGACTAGTTATAGGAAACTTGGCAGCATCGAAGCTGCTGTTTCTTTCAAAGAAAGGAAGATGCACAACCATTCGTCTTCAGTGTGCATGCCCCCCAAGTCACCAACCATACGCATCAATCTAGATACTCCAGTACTCGCAGCAGATGCTTGACCTGGATTTCTCAAGAATCCTACTAGTAGTGATACCACTGCAGCTAAATGAGCTCGCATCACGGGGAAGGAGTTGGCGAATAAATCTATTAAACAACGAGTCGCCACAGAAGAAGTTTCAGAATCCCAGGTACATGGTTCTGGATGTGACGACTGATCCGTATTCCCTATGTCTTTTTTGTCATTGAAGACAGGAGAAATTACTGAATTGATAACAGTAATCCAAAATGAGCGAGAGAAAAGATGACCATGGTCCTTCAAAATGTTGAAAAGCACTTCCAAAGCACTCTTTCTGATAGCTAATCTTGGATCAGATGTCAATGAAGATAACCCTGAAAGCAAGAAATATAAACATCTGACAACCAGAGAACATTTATAATACTAAAAGAAGAGAGAGGTCTTGTTTTGAATTGATCAACTAATCGATTAAATAATCAGATTGCAATCATTACGTTAATTACCATTCAGCAAAGGAATCCAATAGGATGCATTCTCATCTTTATCCCCAGAAGTTTGTCCATCAGCAGCAGCAACCTCATTTGTAATCACTGAAACAGTTGAATCATCATCAGCAGCATTTTCTCTATTGCAAATAAGTCCCCCTTCCGCAAGTTTCACAGCACAGAACCGGAGAAAAGCAATGGCGTTAAGGCTTACATCACTGTTAAATCTGCTATTGGTGAACGTGATGAGGCATCTAACACAATCTGTGAAAGTAACGGTCTCTGTTTCAGTTATATAAGGAAAATATTCGCGTACTATTTTCTCCATGGTCTCAGATGCCAACAACACAATTTTCTTCCTTTCATCAGTTAATGCCTGTAAAAATATATCAAATGAACATCAGACACAGCACATCTTTTAGTACTCAAAACTGTTGAGCACCACCACCAGTCTGTAGTTGATGTACACACAATCTCTCTCTCTCTCTCTCTTCCCCCACAATTTTATATATATATATCTATATATATATATATATATATATATATATATATATATATATATATATATATATATATATATATATATTCATTATATTTTCCTTTTGTAAATTTTAATATGCAAAGTTATAAATATATTAATATACAATTAAATCCATTTATTTTTATCTACATTCCGATATCAAAATAATAAGATTTGGCAAATAAAAATAAATCATATTTTTTTTCTGTGAATACTCTTTGTGCAAATTACAAAAGTGTAAATTTCTAATTTTTGACTTGGTTGTTATGAATTTACATTTAATATCATTTAACTTAACTTTAAATCTTTAAGTTTAATTTCTACTAATATTATTTTAATCTCTATTCGGTTTTTCTTTTAAATAGGGTTAAAGCCATACAAATGCAACATACTTTTCTCAATTTATTAAAATGACTAATTAACCTTTTTATTTGACCGGATCGTACTTGTACTCCAAATAACTTGTCGATATGGTATGTGTAACCAGTAACTATGCTCATATGACAGTTTTTGCTAATTCAAATGACAACGTGACACGTTTTTAATAACATGATGCTTACGTGGATTTTGATCTATATAAATAATTTAGAATATACACATAAGCATATAGATCCATTTAATACTTCTAAAAACACAAATATAAGATCTTTACCGGTAGATTCCGTAACCAGTAATCAAAAGTACCATCTCAACAATAAATTTCAAGTACACGTACCAATGGGATTATAAATAACTAGATTAGTCATTTGAGTAATTTCATTAAAGTAACATGCATTTGTGCGACTTTAACCCTAATTTTAAGTACATAAAGTTTTGTTTAAATATAAATATTTCCGTGACTCATTAATTTTATCTACGTTTTATTTTAGAACTAGTATAACGTGCATTGATAAAAATCACAAACACACAACAGTATATATTTTTATGTTGCGTAATAATATATAGGTATGGTAAATAACAAAAGTGTCGCCTATATGATTTCTTAATTATCTTCTAAACAATTACATAATCTTAAAATTATGTCACATACCCATTTACGTCATGTGCAAAAGTAGTGAATCACAACGATTCTCACACTACTCAAGATATATCTAGCTTATCACAATATCATAAACACACACACACACACACACACACACACACACACACACAGATATATATATATATATATATATATATATATATATATATATATATATATATATATATATATATATATATATATATATATATATATATATATATAGAGAGAGAGAGAGAGAGAGAGGGTTCAATGGAAGTCCAACATGCATCGGAAAACCTTAGAAAACCTCTACATCACAAGAATACCTTCGACGCATCATAAGGAATCATTAAGGGCATTTTTGGAATAGCCTAATTACATTTATTCAAATGATTAAAATATGATAATCATAAAATTGGCAATCCCTACAATCACTCAAATCACAAGTTTGTAGGAGATTCACATTCAAATTCATTCCTTAATATGACAAAAAAAAAACTTTAAAAAAACTTAGAATCTCCATTGGTGACTGCCGCAATCCCTACATACATCATTGTAGAAGATTCACATTCAAATCCATTCCAAGCAACACCCCCCGCCAATCATCGGACGACCAACGTCGACCATTGATCACATTGATCACAGTGCAACCGCCGACCGCCAAACATTATGTATCATCAACCGCCGAACACTATGTAACATCAAGCGCCGAACATTATGCAACATCAACCGCCGAACACCATTCATCATCAATGCCTGGGAAGCCACTCCACAACCTTCGGTTCACGTCAAGCCTTCATTGCCAATCCCGTTCATTAGCACCACCATCACCACATTTCACTCTCTCTCGTCGAACCACCCAAGAATAAACTATCATCACGTTTCCGATGCATTGTTATTTTAAAGGTTAAATATGATGATTTCTAATGCATCGTCGTTTAGAAGATGTAGATGATCGTTTTTGTTAATATGAAAATGATGATGCATCGTCGTTAAAGGTTAGTGTTGTTTGAATTCTGTGACATTGACTTATTATTGAATTGTAGTGTGTTGTTTGTGTTTTTTATGCATCATCATTTTAGAATATGAAGATGGTGATTTCTGCTGCATCGTCGTTTTAGATGATGATTTTTTTGAGATGAAGATCCATGAAGATTGAAGGCGAAGTTTTTTAAAGATGAAGATGATGCTTTTAATTAAGCCGAAGATCATGATTAATTTAAGCATCTTCGTTTGGTAATTTTTTAAATTTGAATGTATTTGGTTACAAATTTAGATGTATAAATTATGGAATTTTTACATTTGGATATAAGAAATGCTGAAATTTCAAATTTTAGAAAACAAAATCATATACCCAAAATACCCATATGCACATATTTTTAAATGCATCGTAATGTATTAATCTAAGAGCACATATGCATCCAATCATGGGCAAGGTTGGTTTTCCAAAGTTATCCGATGCATGAAGGTTTTCCATTGAACTCATCCCTATATATATTGTTAGGCACAAAAAGGCCTCAGTCAAACCTGTTCTGCATCTAAGGGGGAGATTCTTAATCGAACCTGATGATGCTCTTGAAGGTTGAATTTAAGGCTTGTTATATGCCTTATTGAAACCTGAAAGTGATTTGCAATATCAGCCTTAAGCTGTTCTATGTGTTGCATGTGTTGCAACAAAGGCAGTTTTGCTCAAGCTGTTCAGTCTGTTGAACAGGCTGGACATAAACTGTCTACGCTGCTCTACACTGGTGAGCAGCTTGGGCAGTTTACAAGTATTCTGTTCTTTGTGAACAGAACCTGTTCTTTGTGAACAGGCTAAACACTTTATGGAATGTGTTTCCAAGTCCTCATGTATTGTTTTTGACTGCAAGATCAGTTTACAAAGTCGAAGACAAAGTGGAAATCAGAACTGCTAAGCCTGCCCAAGCTGTTCAGCTACATGAAGACAAAAGGTTATTTGAAAAAGGGTGACAGACCTTTTTCTTATATCAAAATAGGCCTTTACAAGGAAGAAAAACACAAAGTTGACATTCTTTATTTGGTTAAAGGCAATGCAACAGTAGACAAAGTGAAAAGACAAAAGTTCTGCCCATATGAAGACAAGTCTGCTTTTCAGAAAAGTGCAGAAAAGGTTATGTTGTCTTTTCAACAAGACTTTACCTTTTTCATTCCGTCCAATGAGGAAGCTTCACTTAGATCCTCTGAGTGAGTATAAAAGGAAACTTCCAAGGATTGAAAGATCAAGCCAAAAAGCTAAGTGCTGAAAACAAGAGTGAACGTGAATTCAAAGTGTGTCTTTCATGCATGCAAGTCTGCTTGAATAAAACAGTGCTCAGTGTCTAAGCTGTTCTTATTCAAGCTGTTCCTCAGAGTCTTGTAAACACAGTGAGTGATTCTTAGTGAGTGTATTCATTGTAATTAGTTTAAGTTAGTCTTAGACTAGTTAAACATACTGTTGTATCTGTCATCTCAGCTTGAACCTTTCCGCATTCAAGCTTGTTTGTAATTAACATTTGTTAATAATACATACAAACATTGAGAAAATTGTGTGTAGTTTTTAAAGTGCTGTATTCACCCCCCCCCCTTAACAGCTTAAAGCTATATACTTGGGATATCTTTTGGGACCTACAACTGGTATCAGAGCAGTTGAGAGTGTGTGTCATTCTAGATCTCTCATTCTCCCGAAGTTTTCATGGACAACAGTGCTGCAAATTCCTCATACTATGACAATGGCTCAATGAGCAAACCTCCAAAGTTCAATCATCAGAACTTTTCTGGCTGGAAGTGCAGAATGATGCTCTACTTAAAGAATCTGGATGTACAACTACCAGAGATTGTAATGGAGGGTCCCTATGTTCCAACCTCTGTTACAACAATAACTCCTGTTGTTGAAGGAGCTACTCCTGAAATCAAAACATTTGAGAAAGCAAAAGCTCAATGGTCTGATGAAGACAAAAGATTGGTGGCTCTTGATGCAAAGGCCAGAAACAATCTGGTCATCTCTCTACCTGATGATGTGTTCAAACAGGTTGAGAAGATGAAGACTGCCAAGGAGATGTGGGATACTTTTTGTACCGTCTATAATGGACCCACAATCACACTTGACAACAGGATTAATAATCTTGTTAGACAGTATGAACTCTTCTTTGCAAAACCAAAGGAGACTCTCACTGAAACCTACACCAGGTTTACTGCTCTTGTAAATGATCTCAAAGCTTTTGGGATCACCAAGTACAGCCTGACGTTGGTAAACAAGTTCTTAGATGTTCTGCCTGAAGAATGGAATTATTTTTCTACAATTTTAAGGAATTCAGGTACCATCAGAAGTATGGATCTTGTCAACTTATATGGATCTTTACTAAATGATGAACAATCAAGGCAACAGAAAAGAAATGCCTTGGAAATATCTAAGAAAGGTGCAGCCTTTGTGGCTAGTGTGAGACAACCTGTAAATCAAGTAAGTGATGTTTTCACTCAACCTGATCAACAGGCTGATGATAAGGAGGAAATGTCTGATGAGGAAGACAATGCAGATAGTGCTGAACTGGATGATGAACAGATGATAGCTATGCTTGTCAAAAGGTTCAACAAGAAAAGATTTGGAAGAAACATGCTACAGGGAAGCTCAAATGCTGTCAAAAAGAAAGCATTTGACAAGACCAAAGCTGAGTGCTTCAAATGTGGCAAAACTGGCCATATAGTTGCTGACTGTGTGTCAAAAGCTGTTGGTCAGACATCCAAACCACACAAGACAAACAGGGATGATGGCTATAGGGTTAAGTACCTTATGGCCATGGCTAAGCTGAGGAAGTTAGAAAACTCAGTGGTTTCTAATAGGCAAAAGGGACTAATGGCTGAAACTTGTGACTGGGAGGAGTCTGATTCATCATCTGATGAAGAAGACTACAAATTTCTGATGGCCAACACTGATGTCCCATCAACAAGAAACTTCAAACAGGATCTGGCTGAAGCTGAAGCTTTCAGCAGCTTGGAGAACAGGATCCCTACAATGATGTATAAGGTACAATATTTTATGGATTACAGTTCTGAAGAAAAAGTTAAAATGTTTGAATATATGCTTGTTGATCTAAAAGCTGCTGTTGAGAAGCATGCTGTTTTATTATCTGAAATCTCTAAACTTAAAACTGATATTGAAACAAAGGCCAGTAAACTGGACAGCTTCCATAAGTTGGAAGCTGAGCTTGATGAATTAAAACACATCAATTCCATTTTACTGGAAGAAAAGAGAGAAACTGATATAAAACATGCTAAGCTTCAAAAGATAGTTGACTCTTGGTGCCAAACTGCACAAAAAGTCAGCCATTGCATAAGTCAGCAGATTCCTGCACAAATCCAAGCCTATCTTGGAGGGGATCTTGACACAGCAGCTTCCATTGTTGAGGTTAATAATTTAAAAAGAAGACTTGTCCACCCTTGGTGAGCTTCCAAACACTTTTATTCAAAAAGTGAATGGTAAATTAATCTCAACAAACAGTTTTGTCAGACCTCAAAACACTGACAGCTCGTGTGAACCTAGCTCAAAAGCTGTTGATGAAATGAGTTTTCCATCAAATAAGCTTGCTAAGTGTTCTGCTGATTCACACAAGCAAAAGAAAGGAAAGCATGTCCAAACTGCAGCTGTGGACACCAAACCTGTTGACAAAACAGACTTTGGGTCTAAAGCTGGTGTAAAAAAGCATACTAATCCTTTTAATGCTGAACATTTTGAAAATAAGTTTTCAAAAGGTAAGCAGTCTGCCTTTAACAAGAATAAGTCTCAGGTTGAAGGCAAACCTACTGTGATTTCAAATAAGTTTTCAAATCATAGTGGTAAAATGGTTTTAAATGAGAATAAGTATTTAAAAACCAGAAATAATGATTATGTTGATAGGCAGCATCAATCACATCTCAGGAAGGGCAAAGGCAAAGTCATTGCTCAGCCTGAGAGATCTGGGAATAAGTTTCCTAATCCTGTGGAGGTTCAAATGTCAATTAAGCTTCCTATCTTTGATATCTGCCCTCCTAAAAAGAGGAAAGAAGAGACAGGCAAAGCTGTGGCTATTGAACTTTCCACTCAAGCTGTTGATTCATCAAAAAGTAATAAGTTTGCTAAACCTGCTAATGGAATGAACAGAAATAACCCAGAATGTGTTTCTGAAAGGTCTTCTTCCAAAAATGCTAAAAGGAGAAAGTGTTATAAATGTGGAATGAAGACACATCTGGCCAAAGACTGTCCTGAAACTGTGGACATGAGGCCTGCTGACTCTGATGCTTCCCTCACTGCCAACATAAATAGTGTTGGAAACATCTCAGCCAATAAGAGTGGTATTCAAACTGATACCATTCAAATAGGGAATATTAGAGTTGACATTACAAGTCCATCAACAAATGTTGATGAAGTAGGAGAACTCATCTCTGTGATGAGTTCCCCTAAAAGTATCTAATATTCTTCTTATCACTCTGCAGGAAAAACAACCATCCCAGGTTTGGTACTTGGACAGTGGCTGCTCAGGGCACATGACAGGTTGTAAGGACCTGCTGAGTGATCTCAGGCCTGAAAAAGGGCCAAAAGTCACATTTGGTGACAATGTACAGGGATCCACTGAGGGATATGGAATCTCTTAAAGCTGGTGTTGCAGTGTTCAAAAGAGTAGCCTATGTGCTAGGGCTAAAACATAACCTTGTTAGCATAAGCCAACTGTGTGATGCTGGCTATAAGGCTAACTTTGACGAGCACCTGGGTTACATATTGGATTCCCAAGGCAAAGTTGTGTTGTGTGCTCAACGCAAGAAAGATGTATATGTTGTGGACATGCAATTTGCTGATCCCACAACCGAAACATGCTTTCTCACAAGAACAAATGCAGACTTAAACTGGTTATGGCACAAAAGGCTGTCACATCTAAACTTCAAGAACTTCAACAAACTCTGTAAGAAAGAGTTGGTGACAGGTTTGCCTTCTATGACCTTTGTTAAAGATAAACTCTGCACAGCTTGTGAGTAAGGCAAGCAGAGAAAATCATCATTTAAATCCAAACATAACTTCTCTATTGATACTCCTCTCTTCTTAAACCATATGGACTTGTTTGGACCTGTTAATGTCCCAAGTCTAGGAGGAAGAAGATACACTCTAGTAATGGTTGATGAGTTTTCCAGGTACACATGGGTTATCTTCTTGAAGAACAAAGGAGAGGCTGCTAGAGAAATTATTGGATTTGTGAAAAAGATGGAAATGCTGAACTCTGCCCAAGTAAAGCAGCTTAGGAGTGATCATGGTACTGAATTCAGAAACAGTACTCTTGAAGACTTCTGTGAAGAGAAAGGAATTACTCAAAACATTTCAGCTGTAAGAACTCCACAACAAAATGGAGTTGCTGAAAGGAGAAACAGAACTCTCATTGAAGCTGCTAGAACCATGTTGTATGCATCTGGTTTACCTTCATCATTCTGGGCTGAAGCTGTTAACACTGCCTGCTTCACCCAAAACAGATCCTTAGTGGTGAAAAGGTTCAACAAGACTCCCTATGAGCTGCTCAAAGGGAGGAAACCAAATGTCAGTTACTTCCATGTATTTGGTTGTCCCTGCTTCATTTTGAATCAAAGGGATCAACTGGCAAAGTTTGAACCAAAAGCTGATGAAGGTATGTTTGTTGGCTACTCTGCTATCTCTAAAGCCTAAAGAGTGTACAACAACAAAAGAAAGGTGATAGATGAATCTATCAATGTCATCTTTGAAGAGTCCAAGAATGCTACCACCAAAGCTGTTCCTGAATCAGTTTCAGGAGAATTAAACTTTGATGATCTGATGCATTCAAACAGTGAAGAGGACTCAAAAGCTTCCACAACACCCAGTGTGGAACCTGTTAATCATGATGGGCATGATGATGATTATGTCAATACACCCTGTGTGAATAAGTGTACTGATCTAATTACAACAACATGTCCTGAACCTATCAATGCTGATTTTCCTGGTTCCTCTGCTGATATGTTCAACAGTGGTCAGTCATGTTCAACAAGTGAGCAGGCTCAAGACAACAGTGTGTCTGAAAATCTTGAGAGCTGTTCAACAGGACCTGCTGAAGCTACTGATAACTTAGAAAAATCAACATTGAAGAATGATCCTAAGTGGATCAGATGTCACCCAAATGATCAAATAATTGGTGACATTAACAAAGGGGTACAAACAAGGTGGGACAGCTTAGGGAACTTCTGTATGTTCTCTAGTTTTGTTTCATTATTAGAGCCAAAGAAAGTGGATGAAGCACTAAAAGATGCCAATTGGATCACTGCCATGCAAGAAGAACTTAATCAGTTTGAGAGAAACAAGGTATGGAAGCTGGTCCCTGCTCCTAAAGGAAAAAACTATAATTGGCACTAAATGGGTTTTCAGAAATAAGATGGATGAGCAAGGTCATGTCATAAGAAATAAGGCAAGACTGGTTGCTCAGGGCTATAGACAGGAGGAAGGAATTGACTATGATGAGACATTTGCTCCTGTGGCCAGGCTAGAAGCAATTCGTTTGTATCTAGCCTATGCTGCTCATAAGAGCATTAAGGTATTTCAAATGGATGTGAAGAGTGCATTTTTGAATGGTAAGCTGCAAGAAGAAGTTTATGTCAAGCAGCCTCCAGGTTTTGAAAATGAACATCATCCAGGTTTTGTCTATAAGTTGGACAAAGCTCTCTATGGTCTCAAACAAGCCCCTAGAGCCTGGTATGACACTCTTACTGAATTCCTTATGAGCAATGGGTATTCCATAGGTAAAGTGGATACTACACTGTTCATAAAGAAGGTGAAATATGATATTATGCTTGTCCAAATTTATGTGGATGATATAATATTTGGTTCTACCAATGAGCAGTTGTGCAAGAATTTTTCATTACTCATGAAATCTAAATATGAAATGAGTATGATGGGAGAACTTACTTTCTTTTTAGGATTACAGGTTAAACAAACCTCAACTGGAATTTTTATAAATCAAAGAAAGTATACCTTAGATCTATTTAAAAAGTTTAAATTTGATCAAAGTTCTCCTATTAAAACCCCAATGGCAACCAATGTAAAATTGGATGCTGATACCAGTGGCAAAGCTGTTTCAGTAACAGCTTACAGAGGTATGATTGGGAGCTTGCTGTACTTAACTGCTAGTAGACCTGATATTATGTTTGCCACCTGTCTGTGTGCTAGGTTCCAAGCTGATCCAAAGGAATCTCATCTAGCTGCTGTTAAGAGAATCTTTAGATACCTGAAGGGTACACCAGGCTTGGGTCTTTGGTATCCCAAAGACTCCAGCCTTGAACTAACAGGTTATTCAGATTCTGATTTTGCAGGCTGCAGGCTAGATAGGAAAAGCACAACAGGTGGATGTCAACTCCTTGGTGGTAAGTTGATAAGTTAGTGTAGCAAGAAGCAGAACTCAGTGTCTACTTCTACTGCTGAAGCTGAGTACATTACTGCTGGAAGCTGCTGTGGGCAGATTCTGGGGATGCAACATCAGCTTGAAGATTATGGGCTTGTGTATAGGAAAATTCCTATTCTGTGTGATAACACAAGTGCCATAGCTATTTCCAACAATATAGTATTTCATTCAAGAACAAACCATATTGAAGTCTGACATCACTTCATCAGGAATCACATTCAGAAATGTAATGTGGAGGTAAGTTTTATTTCCACAAATGAACAGCTTGCAGACATTTTCACCAAACCCCTTGATGAAACACGGTTTAATTACCTTGTCAGCAAGCTGGGCATGTTAAACAAAAGTGACTAAGTGTCCTTAAAAGTCTAAGATCTTGTATGGCTCACACTGCTCAAGTTTCTCAGAACAGCTTAGACAGAACAGGCTCTGCGTGTTATGTACTTAGCCATTTTTCTGAAATCCTTGATCAGCTTGAACATACAACAGGCTGAACACAAACAATTTACTTGTCCAGCCTGATCTGATGGTCCATTCTTCACTCTGCTCATTCCCTCACACTAACTTACAAAACATTATCTTGTAACCTGCTCAGCTATTGGACACAACCTGTTCTAACATAGTTGAACAGGCTGAGGGAACAGCTTGTGATGACCCTGCTCATCACAGGTTTGACCAACAGCTTAGACCAACAGTTTTAATTACCTTTCTTCAAAATTAAGTTACTTAATTTCTGTTTTTATTTAACTTAATTACTGCGGATAATGTGGGTTACGTGTGTTAGTGATTAAAAAGGGCTCAAGTGATCTGACAAACGGTCTGACATGGACAACCGTTCCCTTTTCCGTTAACGACTTTTTCAAATCAAACCGCCCAAATGTTTCTCTCTCATACCCTCTCACATTCAAATCCTATAAATACCTCATACTGTTTCATCTTCGTCTTCCTCACTACTATCATCTACTTTCTAAGAACCCTAAAAATTCGACTAAGTGTCTTGTGCTTCTGCTACTTTCCCTACTCTCAACGCTAAAAGTATCCGTAGTTGTTTGTGCAGGAATTTCATTTGTCCTAAATCTAATGGTTATTAAAATCCCGACCAAATTATGTAAATTGTGAGAATTATGAACAAATAAATGTGAACTGTGCAATCTATCATATATTCTAAACGTCATACAGTGAACATATATTGTGAATTGTGAAATATATCATATATTGTAAAGGTCATACTGTTGTGAATTGTAATGCATGAACATTACATTGTAAAGGTCATATTATCGTTCATTCACAATACATAACAATTGATTTTTTTGAAAACGATTGTTGAGTTTGTTAAATCCAATTTTGATTTTGATTTTGTCGAATCCGATTAAAGTATGTACTGTGCCTGAGTTTCTGAGGATAGTAGAGAAGTAATTCCATTCCTCAAACAGAATGTCCAAAAATTTATTCACCAAAGTTAAGGTGTCTTTAGTGATCTCAACAGCTTTGAGATCATTTATCAAGGCAGTGAACCTGCTGTAGGTTTCAGTGAGTGGCACCTTTGGCTTTTCAAAGAACAGCTCATACTGTCTAACAAGATTGTTGATCCTGTTATCCAGTGTGATAGTGGGACCATCGTTGACGGTACACAAAGTATCCCACATCTCTTTTGCAGTCTTCATTTTCTCAGGGACAGAAATAACAAGGTTGTTCCTAGCCTTTGCATCAAGTGTAACCATCGTTTTGTCTTTATCAGACCATTGAGCTTTTGCCTTCTCAATAGTCCTGTCTTCAGGAACAGCTCCTTCAGCAGCAGGAGTTATAGTGGTAATAGAGGTTGGCACATAGGGACCTTCCATTACCATCTCTGGTAGTTGTACATCCAGATTCTCCAAACAAAAGCATCATTTGCACTTCTAGCCAAAGAGGTTCTTGGGAGGCTTTGTCATTGAACCATTATCATAGTAAGAAGAAGAACCGGAAGCATTGTTGTCCGTGGTGGGAAATAGGGAATAATGAGAGATCTAGGTTAACACACACTCTAAACTGCTTTGATACCAGTTGTAGGTCCCAAAAGGTTTCCCTAGTATGTTGCTCTAAGCTGTAGAGGGGGGTTGATCGGCTTATTTTATATCGACTTTAATGTGTTTAAATGATATAATTTTATGTATTAAATCTTGGTATAATGCTAAATTTAATTGTTATTTATCAATTGAAGGGTAAAGCTTAAAAGGAGTTAAAATGAGTAAATTGTGCCTTGGAATGTTCAACTATTGATAAAACTCATTACGCATGTAGGTAATCCTCTCAAGTACAAGTCTCGCAAATTTGAGCGCAATAGGAGCACATTTGTAGAAAGACTGGGGCGCAGCCCTGCTCCCCAACCGAGTGCTCAACAGAATGATTTTTGCTGCCAAAATACGTGATTTTAGACCCAAGCGCCGGGGAAGGGGGGGGGTGGCGCAGGCGTGCGCTTAACCCATAAAAATTAAATTTCGCATATTTTTTAGGGTTTCAGAGCTGCCTATATATATGACAAGCTTCCAGACGAAAAAAAAGACACATATTTTGAGGAGAAATTGAAGAGAAAATATGAAGAAAGGTCCAGATTCATCCATCACGATGTAGTCTGCGCGAAACCAACGACGAAGGGTTGGGGGTTTGGTTCCTTCTACGCTTCATCTTTCAACCATTAATCCAACAACTACGAAACTTGTTCCTGACAAGTTCAATGTTTGTACGCATTGGTTGATGATCATATCGTTATCGTTTAAGGGTTTGTTTGTTAGCTAATTGTTTATGTTTTTCGTTGATGCATTATTGTAACAAACGATATTTTTATTTAGTTTTCTGTGTGATTATTATTTAAATATATTGTTCCGTTCACTTCTATTTATATCTTTATCGTAAGACGCGTCGTAGCCGTGTTACATGCCGTGCCGAGCTCATTAGATTAGGAGTTAAGACGGACTGTGAACATGACACGATTCGTGCCCAAAATACGGATTGCGATAGATGTGATTGTCATAACTATGTCTATGTGGTTAGGTTACAAAGATAATTAAACGGAATAATAAATAATTAAGTTATTTGCAACCCTAGGTCGATAATCCATAATTCCACCCAAACCCTAAACCCGAAGTCGTTGGCATTCTTACTTCAATTTTAAGTTTTCTTAATAAAGCTATAATTATTTTTCCAAAAGTTTCTCTCAACCACTTTCTTCCGTTACTTAGTTTTTATAATTAGTTAATAACTATCGTAGAATAATATTGATAACCACATGCTCCCTGAGGAGACGATCCCACTTACCCTAGCTATAAGTTAAGGTGACTGGTGTTTTTATAAATTAATTTTGAACGCTTTACGACGAGCGGTTGTCAAAATGGCTCCGTTGCCGGGGAGCTAGTGCACTTATTGGTTTTGTTTTACGGTAGTTGTTTAGGTTTACTTTGGTTTATTTTTAATTTATTTTATTTTTGTTAATTTTTATTTAGTTTTTATTTAGGTTTTTTTTGTTTTCTTTACTTGTTTAATTGTTTGGAATGGAATCTTCATATAATTATGATTATTATCCATCCAAACATATTTACTCGGATTATATTCAAATTATGATAATGATGACCGTTACTACTCGAGTTGTGATTCATACAATCCATGGGAACGATATCCGGTTTCTGATGAGTATTATTATAATGATTATTATACATCTCAGCAGCGCTTATATAATGAAAATCGGTGCTATCAATAGAATGTTATGACATCCATGAAAGAATGCATGACATTAATGGAGGAAAATACAAAGAATCTCCAATATCTCGCATACACATGGGGATAAATCACAGAGTTATTCTTAAAACAAGAAGTTGAGAGGGAGAAGTATATGGAGCCGGATGACGAATTTGATGAAGAGCGAGGATTAGAGGATCAAGATTTCCATCAAGAATCGTCCTCAGAATTTTTGAACTTTAACGAGGAAGAGAGAGTCGAAAGTGAAGTTGTTATAGAAGATCTGCTACAACCATCAACGGAGACAACTCCATATTTCGAACTCCCTTATTTCAATTATTATTTAAAAATTTTAATGCCTGAAACTAGCCCTAGTTCAATGCTAATTATTTTTCATGATATTTCAGGTACCTATGGAGTACGAATCGCACGAAGGGGAAAACCGATCAAATATCCGGGTAACGTGTGTGGACAAGGTAACAAACCACCTTGAAGAAGTACCGTCTGGCTGAAGACGTAAAACTTAGCACTTCTTGGGAGGCAACCCAATGAACTTTGTGGGTGTGTTAAATAGAAACCCACACGAGACTATAACTCGTCCACCCGGGCTATCGGGGGGTTTAAAGGCTTGTTGCACGTGCTAAGTGCAATCGTGATCCCTACGAAACTGAGGTTTAGTTTATATTTATGTTTTAAGTTTTCTAAATATTTTGATTGCATTATAGTTTACAGTTTATCATTGCATACCATTCATGATTTAAAAAAAAAAAGAAGAAAAAAAAAGGTGCATTGAAATTAAGTTGGGGAGGGCTACCCTCACCCCAATCGCAAGTGCATAATTGATCATTTACTTTTTTTTCTTTTAAATAAATCGTTTTATTGCATTGTAGTTAGTTTCATTTGCAAGTATACGCAATTATTTTGCATCATTATAGATTATATAGTTTGGATCACATGAGTATAATGCAAGTGGAATTTAGTAAGAGATTAAGTTGGGGATGTTTGTTAACCCCAACTCTATGGCTAAACTAGTTATTTGAGATTTTATTTGGAAATATATGGATCAAGTTTTAGCCATTAGAAACCCTACGGTTTTAAGGGTTATTTACAACTTTAGTAAGTTAGTTGCATAAATTTGCATTATTTACAACTTGACTACAATGCATAACTAAGTTGGGAAGAAGGTGTAGGAATTAAAAAGACAAATAAATAACAAGCATAAAGTACAAAAGTGTTATTGGGTTCTTGAGGGTTGTAAATATTTTACATGGTTTAGGGTTAAATTTGCTCTTGCATGCTTAAAGGCCCAAGTTTAATTTTGTTTAATTGGAACTTTGGCCCATCTCTTAAACCTAAACCTATGACCAAAACCAGCCCTTCCCAAACGCAGAAGCCACATAACACAAACATGTTGTGTTCTTCTCGTCCCACTCCACGCACGCACAAAGCAGCTCCCATAAACCCTTCTCCTAGGCGCTCTTGGCTGCCATTATCAGCTCCTTCCTTCTGCTTTTTCCTTGCACCCTAGGCTGCCCCAACACCCTTGTGGTCAACGGCCTTAGGGCATCCCCGAGACCAGTCCAACAACTCGGAGCCTGCGGATTACTAGTCACAGCAACCTAAATTCTCTCTCTGTATTACAGCCACACCATCGCACCATCATTAAACCCTTGGGAACCCGATCAATCAAACATTTTCACTCGAGATTCTTCTGTCTAGCCTTGCATTCATCCTAGATTTTAAGTTTTTGCATAAGATTCAAATTTATAAAATCTGGGTTTGGGTTCTCTCTTACAAGACTGAGAGTTATTGGAGTATCATTTTAGTCCCTAATTTCATAGAATCTCATAAAGGTATGTAATATTATATTTACTATTGATGTCTCCATGTTTGTGCTTGGTGTTGGTCTTAAATAAAAGTAAGATTGTAATCAATGGTGGAAATAAGATGATTTTGACTTACTATTGTTGACTAAGCATCAATATTATGATATGCTAAAAAGTAAGATTGTGTACATGAATTGTATGCATGATAGTTAACGTGATTATCTTGGGTCCACATGAGCATTATACTGTGAAGTCTTGCCACGTGATTTTATAAGGTTTATTTATATGTGTTGGTTTCACGTGCATGAAAGATTATAATTCCAAGAAGTCAATAGTATGATCGTATACAATTTTATGTTGCGGACTGCATCAGAATTGATTAAACAGTGTTGGCTTGGATTTTTCTAAGTTATTTAGGACTTTTGTGTTGTATTATTGAAATAGCCTTAAGAATGAAATAATGTGCTACGCTTTATAAGTCCACAAAAGAATTTTTTATAACTATATATCCAAGTTCATTATAGTGTGTTCATGGTTACGGGAACCAAGTGGTATGTGAAAGTGACTATAATTTGATAGATTTAATTTTACGAAGCTTTCATGCAATTAATTTTTAGCCATTGAGTACATTTGATTATTGTTTCGATATCATGGATTTAATGATTTCTACTATTACAGATGTCTGGCGAGAATTCACAAAGGAGAAATAAACGGACTAGGACGGCATCACAATCCAGACTAGATCAATGGACCCCTTCTATGACGCTTTCACAATAAAATTCAAGCATACGGAAGGCTTTATTTAAAGCAAAGTGTAAAGGGAATAATGTTGTTGAGAGACGAGTAGTTAGGGAAGACTTTGAGAATTATGGTGTCATCGAATGTTTTGAACAACTTGGATGGGGAGGAGTGCTTGACTTGGAAGGAGATGTGGTATATGAATATGATGTGTATGAGTGGATGATTACATTGCGGAATATAGAAGGCGACCGACCCCAGGATTGTGCACTCAATGATCAGGTTCCTCCGTTCCCTTTATTATGCTTTAATAGTAGTGTGTGAGTGTTCGTGCATCTAAGTTAGTTTAGTTTTTCATTATTTTTATTTTTTAGTTTTTATTTTGCATTTGTGTGTTCACCCTTGAATAATAGTGTTTTGATTAACCAATTAAAAGTAGAAATGTATTGGTCTTATCTCCCTAATTTATTTTGGTTTTAAAATGATGATTCTAGTCTGGAAATAGATTAATACCAAGTGATATCAGTGATGATTGAGTTAGTTTGAAAATTATTAAAAAGAATCATAATAAATGTGCATGCATGAGATTAATAAAAGAATTTGAGTATGTTACACTTGCGTGTGGTTTCAATGAATAAAACACTTTATCAAAATCAACATTTCAAAAGACATCGATACACCTAAGCAATAAGGGGGAGTGTTGCAAGTAAACCCGTGAGACATAGGTGCTTAAATTGTAAGGGGTGGCCTAACGAGTTCGGAAAAGAAGTCTGAGGGTATTTTATGCCTAACCCCTAAAGCCAACTGGTTTGGGAATGGTTGATCAATTTTCCGTTACATGGACTCGTTAGAAAATTCATGTTCAAACCCTTAATAAAATAACTTATAAGTGTGCAAAAAAAAAAAGAGAGAAATTATAAAATGATAAGTGAGTTCATTATAAACGTCAAAACCGGTAAAATTGCATGCATGTAACCTTGAGCAAAAAAGGTGGTTTATGGTGAGGAATGTTTGGGAGGTAAAGTGTTCATAGCGGTTTTAACACAATGTAACGGAAATGTTATTTTAGTTATGATCATGCATGGACGTTTAGTATGAAGGCTGTTACTAATTTGATAAATTAATTAGAGAGTCAAAGATTTATCGCATGCTTGGTAAATGAAATCTGAAACATTAAAGTCTGATTTAGTTTTCTTGCTCGGGACGATCAAGGTTTAAGTTGGGGATGTTTGATCGGCTTATTTTATACCGACTTTTAATGTGTTTAAATGATATAATTTTATGTATTAAATCTTGGTATAACGCTACATTTAATTGTTATTTATCAATTGAAGGGTTAAAGCTTAAAAGGAGTTAAAATGAGTAAATTGTGCCTTGGAATGTTCTACTATTGATAAAACTCATTACGCATGTCGGTACTCCTCTCAAGTACAAGTCTCGCAAATTTGAGCGCAATCAGAGCACATTTGTAGAAAGTCAAGCGCAGACTGGGGCGCAGCCCTGCTCCCCAACCGAGTGCTTAACAGAATTATTTTTGCTGCCAAAATACGCGATTTTAGACCCAAGCGCAGGGGGGGGGGGGCGTAGGCCTGCGCCCAACCCAAAAAATTAAATTTCGCATATTTTTTAGGGTTTCAGAGCTGCCTATATATATGACAAGCTTCCAGACGAAAAAAGACACATATTTTGAGGAGAAATTGAAGAGAAAAGATGAAGAAAGGTCCAGATCATCCATCGCGATGTAGTCTGCTCGAAACCAACGGCGAAGGGTTGGGGGTTTGGTTCCTTCTACGCTCCATCTTTCAACCATCAATCCAACAACTACGAAACTTGTTCCTGACAAGTTCAATGTTTCGTACGCGTTGGTTGATGATCATATCATTATCGTTCAACGGTGTGTTTGTTAGCTAAGTGTTTATGTTTTTCGTTGATGCATTATTGTAACGAACGATATTTTTTATTTAGTTTTCTGTGTGATTATTATTTAAATATATTGTTCCTTTCGCTTCAATTTATATCTTTATCATAAGACGCGTCGTAGCCGTGTTACATGCCGTGCCGAGCTCATTAGATTAGGAGTTAAGACGGACTGTGAACATGACACGATTCGTGCCCAAAGTACGGATTGCAATAGATGTGATTGTCATAACTATGTCTATGTGGTTAGGTTACAAAGATAATTAAACGGAATAATAAATAATTAAGTTATTTGCAACCCTAGGTCGATAATCCATAATTCCACCCAAACCCTAAACCCGAAGTCGTTGGCATTCTTACTTCAATCTTAAGTTTTCTTAATAAAGCTATAATTATTTTTCCAAAAGTTTCTCTCAACCACTTTCTTCCGTTACTTAGTTTTTATTATTAGTTAATACTATCGTAGAATAATATTAATAACCACATGCTCCCTGAGGAGATGATCCCACTTACCCTAGCTATAAGTTAAGGTGATTGGTGTTTTTATAAATTATTTTTGAACGCTTTACGACGAGCGGTTGTCAGGGGTGAATACATCTATTTAAAAATTCAACACACTTTCTCAATGTTTGTATGTATTATCAACAAGTGTAACATCCTAATATTAAGTTATTGTATTTGAGGTTTATTAGTTTAAATTTTGTAATCTAAGTTGGATTGCATTTGGATTAATTATAAAAGGTGGTTGCTTTATTCAGAAATTGATAATTTCAATTTATTAAGTTAATATAATTATTATTAAGTGGTTGAGATGATAAAATAAAGATTGAATCTTTATTTAATGCATTTTAAGAATTTGGTTGCTATTTTAAGGAATTAAGAAATTTTAGAATTTCTAGTTTTAATTATTAAGTATGAATAAAGATGGAAATATTTATATAAAGAAAGTTTGAAAAGTTGAGGGGTTAAATATGTCAAAAGTTGAAAGTGGGAAATTAAAAAGGATTTAATCCTTTCATTTCAACCATGTGTACTTCTCTGTACTTTCTCTTCCCCAAAAAGAACATATAGTTCTTCATTTTCACAAAGCAAGAAGCATCAAAAAGTTGGAAAATAGAAGCCGAAAATCCGGATTTAAGTTGCTTAAAGGGAACTATAATCACTGCAACAAGCAATTTGAGGTAAATAGTTCTTAAACTCTTCGAAATTTGAAGTTTTGGGTTCGGTTTCTATGTAAACCAAATCAGAGATTTTAGGTTCAAAATGCTTATGCATGTTAAATATTCTTGCGGGTTTGTGTAAATCTAGTGTTGTAGAAGCTGTGTACAAAATTTCGGGTTCTAATTCAAGTTATAAATATGATTTTTGGGAAATTTACATATGTTCTGTGTGTGAGTATTTGAGTACTGAAACCACAAACATGGGTACCGAAACCATCAAGGTTTCGGTATTAACTTCCCCCACTACCGAAACCCCCCCTACCGAAACACTCATATACAGAAACCCACAAGCTATGTACCGAAACCTTATAGTACCGAAAATTACATTGAACCGAAACCAAATGGAGGTACCGAAACCTTAAAGGTTTCAGTACATAATACCGAAACTCCATGAATACTGAAACCCACACTGAAACCTTGATATTGAGATGTACCGAAACTATTTAAGGTTTCGGTATAATTAAGCCTAATACCGAGACTGCAAAAGTACCGAAACTTTTTAGTGAAACCTTTGATAGTGAAACTTTTTAGTGAAACCTTGATGGTGAAACTTTTTAGTGAAACCTTTGGTGGTGAAACTTTTTAGTGAAACCTTGATGGTGAAACTTTTTAGTGAAACCTTTGGTGGTGAAACTTGATGGTGAAACTTTTTAGTGAAACCTTTGGTGGTGAAACTTTTTAGTGAAACCTTTGGTGGTGAAACTTTTTAGTGAAACCTTTGGTGGTGAAACTTTTTAGTGAAACATTTGATGGTGAAACTTTTTAGTGAAACCTTTGATTGTGAAACTTTTTAGTGAAACCTTTGATGGTGATGGTGAAACTTTTTAGTGAAACCTTGATGGTGAAACTTTTTAGTGAAACCTTTGATGGTGAAACTTTTTAGTGAAATTTTTGATGGTGAAACTTTCACAACATGTACTGAAACTATATGTACTGAAACTCACCCCCAATATACTGAAACTATAAATGGTGAGTACCAAAACCTTTGAAGGTTTCGGTATTCCCCTTTTTATCTTCATTGAAACAGAGACAATAAAATATATTTATATATATATAAAGGAATATATATATATATATATATATATATATATATATATATATATATATATATATATATATATATATATATATATATATATACATATATTGTTGGGTTTAATTGGAGAAAATAAAATGGAACCGGTCGGACATTCTTTAGTTCGGATATATTAAAATAAATTCTGAACATTTCGGCTATCTCAGAAACTTAAGGTTAAAGAATAATTGTTCGAATCACAATTCCGAAGGATTTATACAATAAATTGAGAAAACTTGTTGAGACTTATTATTAAACGAGAGATTGATGGTATTATTAAGGGTTTATTATGAAAAAAACCAACATGTTTTTCAATTTTTAGCGATTTAGTCCCTCCATGTTATTTTTTTACCATAAAACCCCTCATGTTACCGTTTCGTTGTTGATTTTAGGAAAATTACCTATTGTAACAGGTAATATGTCTATGTGGCATATTAGGTGTCAAATGAACGCTGACATGTCAAATGAAAGCTTACGTATAAGGGTACATGGCATTTGACATCTTCAAACACACACCCTTTCACGGGCACACACACACACCCCCTCAACTTCTCCTTCTCTCTCTTCGCTCTCTCTGTTTCAACCTGCCGGCGACTCTCGCCGTCGCTCTTTGCCGGCGATCGCCAACCCCTACTCCTGACCTCCATCTCTATCTCCCTCTCGTTCACTCGTTCTCTCTCTCTCTCCATCTCTCCGTCGCTCTCAGTCACGACGACGGCGGCTCAACCCTAGCGCCGCCGCCACCGCCCTCATAACCCCATCACCGCCACCGCCCTCACGACATCCACCACCACTCGGCCTCACCCACTCTCTTACGCTCACTCGCTCGATCTCAGGTGTTGCGCCCACCACACGATTGCCGCCGCCGACCAAGAACGGTCTCAGGCCACCATACCACCATAGCTGAAGAGAAGTCATAGCTACAGTTGAAATCCCCCAAACTTCAACAACTAATGGTACTATTAATGAACATCAATTGCTATCTCTTACGCTATACGCAACAAAGGTAAAACAAAATTCAAAACCAATTGATTTTGATCGGAGTTCTTGGGATTTTTGTGTGTTATGCTGATTTTTTGGGGGGAGTTCTAAGGGGTGGGTGGTTTCTTGGATCGGTGTTTTTGGCAGCTACGGAACCACCCAAGGTAAAGCAAAGAAACAGGTAAAGCAAAGAAACTATGATGATATCCACGTCACCGCCACGTAGGATTTATTACCGGTATAACCGGTTATAGGTCAATAATTTCCTAAAACCAACAACGAAACGGTAACATGAGGGGTTTTATGGTAAAAAATAACATGGAGGGACTAAATCGCTAAAAATTGAAAACAATGTTGGTTTTTTTCATAATAAACCCTATTATTAAAGGGTTAATTGGGGATAATAAAACCATCAAGTAAGAGGATTTAAATATGAGTTTCGGATGACGGTTCCGACTGTTGTAGCACTTTAATATTGATTAAATCATGATGGAAATTGTTACCGAACATGTGTATAATATGTTTTACTTATGGAAATGTAACAGGTCCCTTGTGTCGTTGTTTAACCCACAGTGGGGTACTTTTGAGTCCGGTTGAAATTCCGAAGAGAAATAAGATAACTTGAAGTTAACTAACGCACCCACTGTGAGTACCTTTGATTTTAACATGTCTGCATCTGCTTTATGTTTGCTTTGCCTGCTGAGGCATGTTGTTTCATTTTCGTTTGGCACTCTACTAACTTGCGTTTACGTAATTGCACCTTCATACTTGTTGCATGTCCGTTCATTTGTTGTCCATCCTATTGATGGATCTGCCGGTCGCATCTGTACTCTGATGTTACTGTGCTATATGACCAAGAGTTTGACACCTCTGTGGTCAGGATAGACAGTAGGTCATCCCGGATGTTATGTATGCCTTAGATGGTTGGTTTTTCTTATGCCGAGCGTCATCTCGAAGGAGTTGCCACTCGGGTTTGCGTACTTTGTGTACGTGTGGAGTATACGGTATGTGTTACCGGTGTCACTCCTGGGGGCATCATAAGGATTTGTGGAATGTGTGAAATCATTGGTATTCACCAACCATTCGCTTACCACTCAGTTGTTAATTTTTACAGTTAAAGGAAAATCTGCTGCGGGACCTTCTAGTTAGGTCGTTTGGGAAGTTTTGGAAGATTTGATACTACTCAACAGGTAATTGTGCTATGGGACCAATGTTGTAATATGTTTGGGATGATTGTAATAAATCATTGATTGATGTAATGCTTTTGAGTATGTAGATTTAGTTTTGGAACCTTGTAGCACAGTAGGGTGTATGACAAAGTTGTATTATTTTAATTATGTATTTTTTTATGCTTCCGCACTTTAATTAAGCTATCAGATCATTATGTAATTGTATGTTGGTGATTAATCCTGGGTATATTTTAAATGGTGGTTATTGTGGCAAGGGTGTCACAACAAGTGTTAATTACAAACAAGCTTGAACTGCGAAAAGGTTCAAGCTGAGATGATAAATACAACAGATGTTCTACTAATCTAAGACACACTCAGACCAGTTACAATGACTAGACTCACAAGGATGGACTCACTGTTTAAAAGATAGACAGACAGCTTGAATAAGAACAACTTTGACACACTTAACTGTTTTATTCAAGCAGACTTTGCATGCATGAAAACACACTTCTTTGCACATTCTAAATATCACACTCTTGGTTTTCTCTAATTCCTTAGAAGCTTCCTTTTATACTCTCACAGAGAATCCCATTGAAACTTCCACATTGGATGTAGAGATAGTGGAATGTCTTTCCAAAAAGACAAAAAAAAAATACTTTTCTACACGTTCTGACAAAGCATTATTTGTCTCTACATTGCAGAATCTTTGTCTTTTCCTTTTTGTCTCTGTTGCAGAAGGCTTTAACCAAAAAGAGGAATGTCAACTTTAGACTTTTCATCTTCTTGTATAGCCATTTTGATATAAGAAATGCTCTGTCACTCATTTCAAATATCCACTTTGTCTTCATGAAACAGAACAGCGTGGGCAGTCTTAGCAGCTTCTGTGTTTCCACTTTGTTTTCGACTTTGTAAACTGATCTTTTGGACCAAGACAATACATGAGCACATGGAAACATATTCCAAAAAAGTGTTTAGCCTGTTCACAAAGAACAGGTTCTGTTCACAAAGAACAGAACACTTAGAATTTGTATAAACTACTCAACAGGCATGAGCAGCGTAGACAGTTTATGTTCAACCTTGTTCAACAGAATAGAACAGCTTGGACAATCTGCCTTAGTTGCCACAAATGCAACAAGGTAAGCAGATTTGACTAATATTGTAAATTACTTATCAGGTTTCAATAAGACATTAACAGACCTTAAATTATACCTTCAATTGCATCAAACAAGTTTGAGTAATAATCTCCCCCTAAGATGTATAACTAGTTTTACTGAGGCCTTTTTGTGCCTAACATTCACTTTATGCACACCAAACTGGTGCTTATGTCTGTGCAAGATCTGCAAATTGGTATTGAGAGAGGTATGAAGAAGATCAATATCACTTCGCCAAATCGTTTTATCAAGTACATGGAGAATTTAAAATAATTTCAAGTAGTTATGGCTAAACACCCCGTTGTGATTTACAAAGACAAAGATCAAAAGGTAAGAGCTATGCGGAGTGAAGAGCTAAACAATTTTGTGATGGGACATTACCCAAAGTGTTGACGGGATTGAAAGGTAAACTAGCTGTTGACAAGAAGAGGAAGACAAAGAAGGGTGCTTTAAGTGTTAGTGACAGAAAATTGATAGTGGAATTTATTTCAAAGATTAACTGGAGGTTATCGAACAGAAAGAGCATTCGTCGATTCGAGATGAGGCTTGGGCTAACAAACGAAGACTGATTATTTTTCATCAAAGAGGGAGATTGTTGGATATTATTTAGTTGATGAAAATAATTAGTCTAGGGGTCGAATTGTAATTAGTTCATAGTTATGACTTTTTGTATAAATAGAAATAGAAGGTGTATAGAATAGTACGGATCTGATATTCTCTTTTTTGCATGGAATTGTTTTGTACGTCTAGGGCTACAGTTCTTCATTTTCTCTCATATTGTAATTCCAAAATTGTGCAATGTAAATCATTCGGTTAGTGTTTCTTATTGTGTTTAATTGATCTTATATTGTTTGTGATTGATTAAAATGGAATATCAGTATGTTTGAGGGATCAAAAGTCGAGTTTACAAGATGTTTTTGTCAAATACCTATGGGCGCCAACTCCAGCCCAAATGGAGAAAGATGCAAGCTGGGAAGGTGGTCCGGGCGCTAGGGAGCTCCAACCAGCGTTGACCTGTTTTTTATGCTTTGACATGGTTGACATGAGCATTGAGGCAGAGAAGTCTGACCTTCGACAATCTGACCTTGACCAGCTTTGACTTAATAGGCTTGGCGTTGAGGCAACGCTAAGGCAGTGTTAGGTTAAAATTCAAATATGGTTTAGATGTTGCAATCAAGGTGGGTGGTGCTGGAGGGATGCTGATCAGCTTTGGGGCAGCGTTGGAGGTCCAGAATGCACCATTTACTGTCTTGGGTAGCTTTATAATCATAACAATTACACTGGAATGACCAAAATAATAACTGAACGCCTTAATTTAAATGTAAGACGCATTTATATGAGCTCATAGGAAGAATTCAATGAAATGATGAAGCAACTATGTTTATAACCTCGACGAGTAAGTATAGTGAACCTGTTGTACAAATAAGGTAGTGAGCGGTGACTGTCCGGATCGCGAAGGTTATCGTAGTTTTACTTCAAGTTTTGGTATGTGTGAATAAACTCTTTTGTACACCATAACTTACATATATGTTTATTTGTTTTAATGATATAGGTTCATTTGTTATTTATCTCTGAAATTTATTAACATAACCATGCTTTTGTGGTATATATAGCATTTCTTTTATTTGCATCATACTCCATCGTGATGCATTATTCACGGATGCATATTGATTATATGACACGAGGTTGGATACTGGGATCTAGCTTGGCAGATGAGCGACACAACTAAAGCTAAATCTTATACCCTGCTTGACCGCCTAGGGGTGTAGGGTTGATCATGTGATCTCACTTAACTTCCATAGACGGAGCGTGATACTTGACATTCTCATTTGACTTCCCTTGTGAGGCACGAGGCTCACCACTCTCATTTGACTTTCAAGGATGACACGTGAGACTCATCATTCTCGCTTGACTTGACTTCCATGGATGGGGTAGAAGACTAATTATGTGTGTGCCACTTGAGCGTCATCATATAACAAACATACTCTATGGATAACATTATTGATTACATATATGCATCTATGTATTGCTTATGTCATTAAAAACAATGATTTTTCTTTAGGCGATGTGTTTATCTTGTATGGGGGACATCTTTTCAGGTAATTATGTGCATGTGTGTGGAGATGCTAAGAATCATGGTATGTCGTAGGCCATGTGATACTTCAATGAGGATAGACTTTGAGGCATTAAATGTCATAGCCTGATGGATTTTTTGGCTCATGGTCATTATGTATTAGCATATTGATACTCTAATACATAAATTTTGGGATAAATCGCTAAGGAGGATAATATAAAATACAAAATTTGACTATAAATGTATCATGATAATCTTATTTTTTGGGTCTACAAAAGATAATGAAATATTTTTTTTTTCCCTGAAAAAGGAAACGTAAAATCAATTGTTTACCTTATTAATTAGTAATCAATATATTTTTTGTCAAAGTTAATTCTATTTTATATGTTTTATTCTAAAAAAATTTATGTTACCTCTATCAATTGAATTTTATGTTATCATTATTGGCAAATTCTGCAATTCAAAATAAGCATATTGTGTTAGATATCTGGAAAAAAAATATTATGATAGTTGCCAAAAATTATGAGACTAAAATACGAGTGCTATACTAAGTGTCTAAAGTTGATCACCATACTTTATACTAATTAGTAATCAATACCTTTTTTTGTCCTAATTAATTAGTAATCAATTATCAATTAACACGAGTGTTACCCTATGAGACTGAAATACAAGTGTTATACCAAGCGTCTGAAATACAAGTTTTACCTTATGAATTAGTAATGAATACCTTTTTTTTTTTGTCAAAGTTTATACTTTATACTAAGACACTTCGATTTTCGAAGATGTTTTATTTATTGAATGAATCTTAATGAATAAAATACTTGCAACTTATTCCAAGTGTTAGACTACTTCAATCTCATTTGTTTGAGGGATTCTCAACATTTTAGGTTTCTGTCATCTCATCTTGGTTGTTTTCGCCAACCAATAATATTCGTAACTGTTTGAATATTTGAGAAGAATCTGTTTGATTCTACTGTAGTTGCATTCATCATTCCCTACAACCATATTTGTGTTTGTTTCAAGACCAACAGAATATCATAATTATATAAATAAGATAAGTCCATTATTTGGAAAGGAAAACAACAAAAGAACAGATGATTAGTAAATTGTTTGTATTAATCAATGGCATACAGTAAAAATACAACACATACAGCAGAAACGGAAGCCTCTCCTTACACTAGGGTACCAAAACTGGAGCATAAGATATGTCATGCATTTATAGAGGTACGGTACTATACCAGTACTAGTACTACTACATACATACATATATATATATATATATATATATATATATATATATATATATATATATATATATATATCTCACTTGGTTACACAAAGTCACACTTTTATCAAGGGGCCTATGCATGTCTGGAACAAGTTGCTTAGAATAGACTGTACTTCACGTGAGCTATGCTCACAACGTACCAACTCTACTAGCAGCGGAAACACCCTTGATACATACCTCCTAAAGCAATCCTTCTCCACTTCACATAAAACCCTCAGTGCCGAAACAAGCAAAGCCGTCCTAGCCCCTAACTCTTCCTTCACAGCTGAATTCAATGGAAGGATCCAATGAACAACTGGTTTACGTTGCTGCACCGGTTCCAATCTGGAACAGTTAAGGTATATTTGTATTATTTCTTCGCATATTGAAAATAGTTGTGCTTCTATACCCATCTCCTCTGACAAAGATGGGTCAGTCGTTAATAAATGGTGCAATAGGTTTAGTATGTTTTGATAAGATTCATTCTCAAAATGTACAACAGGTGGATCAGAAATCTCAAGGATGGAGCATGCTCTCTGCAGCTTAAGATGCAAGGCTGTTTCTGAGCTCAATTGATGAGCATGAGATACAGTCTGTGAAAAGATTTCAAGCACAATCTTTACACTTGAGGCCTTGAGCAAATGCTGGTGCATGTTGTACAGATCAGTTGTGACCTGTAACATTTGTAAGAAAAGTGAGAAGTGACTAAAAATTCTAGCATTTGACTAAAATCCAAAACCATCAACCGAATAAAGAGATAAATGAACCTGCATTATAAGCAACTCCGTTGATATATGAGTTTTCATTCTTGAAACAATATATCCTGCAGTTTGTAAGTTGTCATCCTCATAGCTGTCTTCAATTATACCATTATTACTGGTCAATGTCTCCCCATCATCATCGTCATCATCATCATCATAGGGTTGAGCAACATTGGGCATGTCAAGCCTATCCATAATTCTGACTAGTTTTAGGAAACCTGGCAGCATCGAAGCTGCTGTTTCTTTCAAAGAAAGGAAGATGCACAACCATTCGTCTTCAGTGAGCATGCCCCCCAAGTCACCGACCATACGCATCAATCCAGATACTCCAGTACTCGCAGCAGAACCTTGACCTGGATTACTCAAGAATCCTGCTAGTAGTGATACCACTGCAGCTAAATGAGCTCGCATCACAGGGAAAAAGTTGACGAATAAATCTATTAAACAACGAGTCGCCACAGAAGAAGTTTCAGAATCCCAGGTACTTGGTTCTGGATGTGACGACTGATCCGTATTCCCTATCTCTTTTTTGTCATTGAAGACAGGAAAAATTACTGAATTGATAACAGTAATCCAAAATGAGCGAGAGAAAAGATGACCATGGTCCTTCAAAATGTTGAAAAGCACTTCCAAAGCACTCTTTCTGATAGCTAATCTTGGATCAGATGTCAATGAAGATAACCCTGAAAGCAAGAAATATAAACATCTGACAACCAGAGAACATTTTTAATACTAAAAGAAGAGCGAGGTCTTGTTTTGAATTGATCAACTAATCGATTAACTAATCAGATTGCAATCATTACGTTAATTACCACTCAGCAACGGAATCCAATAGGATGCATTCTCATCTTTATCCCCAGAAGTTTGTCCATCAGCAGCAGCAACCTCTTTTGTAATCACTGAAACAGTTGAATCATCATCAGCAGCATTTTCTCTATTGCAAATAAGTCCCCCTTCCGCAAGTTTCACAGCACAGAACCGGAGAAAAGCAATGGCGTTAAGGCTTACATCACTGTTAAATCTGCTATTGGTGAACGTGATGAGGCATCTAACACAATCTGTGAAAGTAACGGTCTCTGTTTCAGTTATATAAGGAAAATATTCGCGTACTATTTTCTCCATGGTCTCAAATGCCAACAACACAATGTTCTTCCGTTCATCAGCAGCAGCAGCTGTTAATGCCTGTAAAAATATATCAAATGAACATCAGACACAGCACATCTTTTAGTACTCAAAACTGTTGAGCACCACCACCAGTCTGTAGTTGATGTACACACAAACTCTCTCTCTCTCTCTCTCTCTCTCTCTCTCTCTCTCTCTCTTCCCCCACAATTTTATATATATATATATATATATATATATATATATATATATATATATATATATATATATATATATATATATATATATATATATATATATATATTCATTATATTTTCCTTTTGTAACTTTTAATATGCAAAGTTATAAATATATTAATATACAATTAAACCCGTTTATGTTTATCTACATTCCGATATCAAAATAATAAGATTTGGCAAATAAAAATAAATCATATTTTTTTCTGTGAACACTCTTTCTGCAAATTAGAGAAGTGTAAATTTCTAATTTTTGACTTGGTTGTTATGAATTTACATTTAATATCATTTAACTTAACTTTAAATCTTTAAGTTTAATTTCTACTAATATTATTTTAATCTCTATTTCGTTTTTCTTTTAAATAGGGTTAAAGCCATACAAATGCAACATACTTTTCTCAATTTATTAAAATGACTAGTTAACTTTTTTATTTGACCGGATCGTACTTGTACTCCAAATAACTTGTCGATATGGTATGTGTAACCAGTAACTATGCTCATATGGCAGGTTTTGCTAATTCAAATGACAACGTGGCACGTTTTAAATAACATGATGCTTACGTGGATTTTGATCTATATAAATAATTTAGAATATCCACATAAGCATATAGATCCATTTAATACTTCTAAAAACACAAATATAAGATCTTTACCGGTAGATTCGGTAACCGGTAATCAAAAGTACCATCTCAACAATAAATTTTAAGTACATGTACCAATGGGATTAAAAATAACTAGATTAGTCATTTAAGTAATTTCATTAATGTAACATGCATTTGTGCGACTTTAACCCTAATTTTAAATACATAAAGTTTTGTGTAAATATAAATATTTCCGTGACTCATTAATTTTATCTATGTTTTATTTTAGAACTAGTATAATGTGCATTGATAAAAATCACAAACACACAACAGTATATATTTTTATGTTGCGTAATAATATATAGGTATGGTAAATAACAAAAGTGTCGCCTATATGATTTCTTAATTATCTTCTAAACAATTACATAATCTTAAAAATATATATCACAATATCCTCCCAAAATGCCCTCACCCTAATCCGGCCGGAAACAAACGGCAACCAAACGACAAAAGAATAATTTCCACTCAAAACTAAGCTAATCAAACCAATTTACATCACCAAATCATCCTCCAAAGTTGAAATCGAATCATCTCTCGCAACCGCAACCGAAGCCTTTGTTTTCAAACCTCGGACAATCTTTCTTCCAATGACCAACCTCCTTAGTAGGGGTGTAATCGAGCCGAGCCGAGCCGAGTCGAGTATCATCAAGCTCGAGCTCGAACTCGACAATAAAACTCGAGCTCGAAACTCTACTCGAGCTCGATCGAGCCTTAGTTTTGAAACTCGAGCTCGACTCGATAAACTACTCGATACTATCGAGCCCGACTCGACTCGGCTCGATTAAGTTCGGGATAAAGGAAATCGAAATATGAATACATAATATTTAATCTAATTTTATCCCAACAACAACCAAAATGGTAAAAATATAATAATGTAATTTTAGGTTTAAGATTATATAGTTTGATTTATAAAAAAGTGATAAAAATATAATATTACAAAGTTGAAGGGTAAAAATGTAAACTTATAAAGTTGCACCCCTACTCCTTACAATAGTTGCAAATGTCTCTCGGATTCACACCTTTCTCTCTACGCTTGCTATCATTCACAATTTGAGCACCCATTGCGTTTTTCACGGCCCACCGCAACCAAACCAATAGGCTCACTTTCCAAATCATTCCCCGACGCCTTGTGACGAAGTTCACGAGTGTGAAGACTAGACCTTAGGTCTTCCAAAGACACCGTATCCTGACCAACAACAAATTAACTAACAAAATTCCCATGTGAAGGAGGCAACGAAACCAACAAGATGAGCGCCGCATCTTCATCATCAATCTTAACATCTACATTCTTTAAATCCATCAAGACGGAATTCAATTCATCAAGATGATCTTTCAAAGTCGCTCCTTCCTTCATCTTTAACGAAAACAAACGTTTCAACAACTTGTTCGTAAGGGACTTCGTCATGTATAACTATTCCAATTTCATCCACAATTTTTCTGTCGTGTCTTCTTCAGCAACTTCGTAGATAACTTCGTCGGCTCACGATAGCAAGATAGCCGAATGTGCCTTCTCATCTTGTTGTGTAAACTCCGAATCGTTCATCGAGACCAGTTTTGCACCCGAAAGATGAGCCCAAATTCCACACTGTTTGAGAAGTGCACGCATCTTAATCCTCCATAGACTGAAACTGTTCTTTCCGGTGAATTTATCAATTCTTACTACTTGAGAATTCATCTTTTCAAAATGAGTGACAAACGTTCAAGAAGTCGACTTTCTTGAATCCCAAAATTCAACCGAAATTCAATTACCACAAAGAACCCAAACAACTGAACTACTAACACCAAAAAGAACCCAAAACAAAAAATTTCTATTGACAACTGCAACAGCCTGATTCAAGAGCTCCACCTTGAATCTGACTCCAAGATTGGCCCAAAAAACTCCAAGATTCTACCGAAAAACTCCAAGATTGACCAAAAAACCGATTGTCAAATTCAAGAACACCAAACCGATTACCAAATTCAACAAAACAAAGTCGATTTCCAAATTGAACACGACATTTGGAAATTCCAACTCCAAAAATTGCATCTCCAGTTGAACGCCACAATTGATCACAGAAAATCACTTGCGCACTCACAATCACAAAAATGACCGCTTCTGATCTTCAAAACTTACTTCACAAAATCAATTTCCAATTGAACCGTGCCCAAAATTAACTTCCAGAAATTGATTGCAGAACTGATCGCCAACACCAGTGACAACGATTGTTAACAATCGGCAAGAAACGATTGTCAATTGCAATAGTGGCAAGAAACGATTGTCAATTGCAACAGTGGCAAACCCAAGAACAATCGCCAAACAGAATCGTTTTGAAACCCAGAACCTCAATTGCGCCAAATTGATTTCCAGATCTTGAAGCGATTGCAAAATTCATTACACAACGTGATCGCTCAAAAAATAGATTCCAATACGACCACCAAATCCAATATGCCAGCGTTGATTTCAAAAACCAGTTCGCTTAAGACTCCACTGGTACTATGAATTCTGATTGGAAAGAACAAAAAACGATTGCAAGAACTGGTTGCAATCCTCACAGCGGACTCCACAGAAAACCAAGAATGATACCTAATGCTATCGCCACATACAAATTTCAAATGGCAGAACAAGAGATCAACGATCGCTACAGAACAAATGAACGATTTCTAACTCCTAGCGCTGACATCCAATTGCAATTTTCAGAAAGAACAACGATCACAACCTCTGATACCACTTGTTAGGAATTTCAGAAATAATGCTATGAACAATTCAAGAACTCAGAAAAATCAGAAAATCAGAAAACGCTCAAAACGTGAATCAAGAAAATATTCAATTTCACTCTAACAAATTTGGGTTGAATGACTACAATTTGAGTTGTTGTTCTCGTTAACCCATATGCCCTAGTTATACTAATTCTCATCTAGGGTTTTATCATCTCTCATTTTTCTCTTAAAAATATGAGTCGCCGCCGCTACTCTCTCTTCCTTCTCACCTTCATCTCTTTCTCACGATTTATAGAAGATACTGTTAAGGTGTAGGCTTCCATAATGAGAAAGGGGCAGTCGGCCCTAATCTCTTCTTAGCTCATAGATTAACTAAGGAAACGTTACCTTGTTTTAGTCTATATATTCCCATGTACTTGTAATAATTCTTTATCACCTCATAATAAGAAAACCCCGGTTGCCCCCGTGGACGTAGGTCAGAGCATCGACCGAACCACATAATATTGTTGTGTTCTCTTTTACTTTGCGTTATTGTGTGTGTGACGAGGAAAATCTTAACAACCGGTATCAGAGCCCAGGTCAGTCATACCATCAGACCTAGCCACCACCGTCGTTGCCTGACCGTCGCCGTCAACCGCCGCAAACAGCGCCTGAAACCCTAGTCCAGAAACCCTAAACCCTAGCCACCCTAGCCGCCTGAAACCCTAGCGATCAGAAACCCTAGCCGCCGCAAGTCACTAGAGAACCTTTTTTTGCACAAAACCCTTTGCTCAGAAACCCTAGCCGCTGCTGTTCGCGCCACTGCCGGCCGCCGCCAGCAGAAACCCTAGCAGGCAAAAAGTTTTTTTTTGGTGCAGAAACCCTAATTTTAGGGTTGTTTGCTGCTGTTGCGTCAAAACCCTAGCAATTAGGGTTGGTTCTTGCTAGTTTTTGGAGTTTGGTTCTTGCTAGTTTTTTTAGGAGTTTGGTTCTTGCTGGTATTGGAGTTGGTTTTCTTGCTAGTTTTGGAGTTTGTTCTTTGGAAATTTTTCTGTCAAATTTGTTGTCCAGATTCGTTCGACAAAAATCAGGTGCACTCGTTTTTCAAACTTTGTTTTTCTATTTATTTACGATTAATTGCAAACTCTAGTGTTCAATAGATCAGTCGTCAAGTTCAAGTTCAGGCAGCGAGCCATTGTTGTGTTTGAACACTACTTTTTATTAGACATAGTTTATATTATATTTAGGGTAGAAGGACTAGAATGTATTTAGTCTAAACTAGATAGTAATCATTGTAATTAGTTCTTCTATATATACTTGCATTGTAATCAGTGTTTAACACAATAGTCTGGGAATACAACCCTAGGTCCGATCTCCTGAACCCTAGCCGCCAACCCTAGTTCTGCTCTTTTCTGGCTCATCCCTGCCGCCGCTAAACACCCTAGCTGCTTACCCACCGCCGCCAACCTTCTGCCGCATTACAACCCTTAGCCGCCAACCTTTTTTTTTCGTTACCCCTTGGCCGCTACCTTCTGCCGCCTTACAACCCTTAACCCTCTACTGCCCCCTTAACCCTCTGCTGCCTCTTAACCCTGATCGCATTGAACACCCCTAATCCCTAGCCGGAACCCTACTGTGCTGCTGCCCCTTAACATCATCAGATTACCAAACCTAAGCCCCCTGTGCTGCTGCCTACAATGGCTTCTATTACAGCCCTCACTCAGCTCAGAAAACCAGCCATAACTCTCATAAGTTTGGCTTTACCCTATCCCCAACCAATTACGGCTACCGAAAAACTATGCTTCAGCCGTTTCTCGTTACGAACCTGTTTGGATACGTGGATGGCACAATTCTCTGCCCTCCTACGACTATTGTATCCTCCTCGTCTGACAAAGATGGTACCACAGTACCACTGCCACAATTAAATCCTAGTTAAACCGCCTAGATCTCCAACGATGCCCACGTGCGTATGCTTATTATTTCCACCATATTTGAGGCTTCTTTTCAGCATGTTCAAGGAACCACCTCTCGTGATTTGTGGTCGTCTCTTGAACGTGCATATGCCCCACACACTTCCTCTCGGGAATACACCCTTAAAAATCAACCTCTCAAGCTTCAGATGCAACCTGATGAAACTGCTACAGCCTATTTGACTAGGGCTCAGGAATACGACAAAGGAAAAAGATCTGGTCTATGTGGTTCTCTCGGGTCTTAGAGAAGAATACAATGTTTTGAAATCATCCCTTATTGGACGCCAGTCTCCAATAGCTTTTGCAAAACTTTTTGCCCTGTTATCCAACCATGATTACATGATCCAGAAGCCTACTCCAGTCATACCGCCCTCTCAGGCCTTTCTGTCCACTATTAGTGCTGGTAACCATCGCACCCCACCTACTTCTGGTACTACTCCATCTCCTGATCAGCTTCAAGCTCTTCAGCATATCGCACCCCACCTAATTCTGGTACTACTCCATCTCCTGATCAGCTTCAAGCTCTTCAGCATGCCCTCTCTCAGCTTGGTCTTCAGGTTCAAACTGTTGCTCCCCTTGCACCTCCCCTTGCACAGGCTAACTATACACACAAGTCTGGTAATTATCGTGGTCGTGGTCGTGGCCGTGGAAACTACAACACTAACTGCAGTCAAAACGGCGGTAATCGGGATCAATTTCCTTGGGCTTCTACTCAAAACACTGTGTTTGGAACTTGCAATAGGTGTGGAATTGGCCACATTCCCTCTCAGTGTCCCATTCGTGATCCTTCTACTATCAGGTCACGGCAGCCTCCGTCGGCTAACTTTACAGATTTGCGCTCCAACATGTCCACCTCTTGGCTTCCAGATGCAGGTTCCAGCCACCATGTCTCACTAGACCTATCTAGTTTCGATCAGGCATACTCATAATCTTCATGTTGGCAATGGTGAGGGCTTACCCATTCTTCATATAGGTACCACCCAATATTACTCTCCTAACAAAACTTTTAGCCTTAATAACATTCTCCATGTGCCTACTATTAAACAAAACTTACTTTCTGTTCAACAATTTTGTCTCGATAATGATGTGTTTTCTGAATTTCACTCGACTTTCTTTGTTGTGAAGGACAAGTCTACACACACCATCCTCCTCACTGGTCCAAGTTACGGTGGTCTCTACTCCTTTCGTCTTCCTACAAATCAACCTATTCCTAAGGTCGGATTCTCCACTACCCGTGCTTCCTCCACCATCTGGCATCACCGACTCGGCCATCCTCATCAACAATTGTTTCTTTCTATGGTTTCTGAGTATAGTGTACCTTTAAATAATGAGTCTTCCAATAGTTCTTTTTGTAATTCCTGTTCTGTTGGGAAATCATCTAAACTACATTTGTTACCTTGTATTTATAAAAGTTCGAGTGTTTTGGATTTGGTATTTTGTGATGTTTAGGGCCCCGCTCCTGTTTCCTCGTTTGATGGTCACGCTTACTTTCTATTATGTGTTGATCATTACTCTCGTTTCATGTGGATTTTTCCTTTAAAACTTAAGTATGATGTGTATGCTACTTTTAAAAGTTTCCTTGTCATGACTGAACGTCAATTTCAAACCAAACTCAAATCCGTTCAAACCGATTGGGGAGGGGAGTTTCAGAATCTCTCTCAATTCTTCTCCTCTCTCGGCATCCTTCATCGTCTCTCGTGTCCTCATACCAGTGAACAAAATGGTTTTGTTGAACGTTGTCATCGGCATGTTGTCGAAACCGGTCTTACCTTACTAGCCTCCTCTAATGTCCCTCAATGCTTCTGGCATTTTGCCTTTGATACAGCTGTCTATCTCATCAATCGCATGCCGTCTAGAACAAACTCTAGTATCTCACCCTTTAAATTTTTATTCAATCGTCCCCCAGATTTTTCTTTTCTTCGAGTCTTTGGGTGTCGGTGTTTTCCACATCTCCGTCCATACAACAAACACTAAATGGACTTCCGTTCTACTTCGTGTGTTTTCCTTGGCTACAGTTCAACCCAACATGGCTACCGGTGCCTGGACCCACAGTCTGAGCGCCTTTACATAGCCCGACATGTTCGTTTCAATGAACAAATGTTTTCCTTTCACCAACCCTCCACCCCTCCTTTTTCACCATCTACATTAGACCCATACATCTCATCCTATCCTTGACCCTACTATCTCTCCGTCACTTTCCACTACCCCTGATCTGTCTCCTCCTTCTGTCCCACCACCTACCGACACACCTACACCCACTACTGCCCCACCCCCTACCGATACACCTACACCCACTCCTCTTCGCACATATCATCGTCGCTCTAGCACTACCCAACCATCCCACCCTTCTGCTGATAACCAGCCCCCTTCTCCCTCTCCACAACCTACTACCACTACCCCGCCTCGTCCTCGGCCAACTAACCTACGTCCCAACCCTAAACAGACCAAACCGCACAATATCTCCTCCTTCCACACCAACTATACAAACACTGAACCGCCTTACTTCTCCATTGCCATCAAGGATCCTCAGTGGCGTCGTGCTATGTCTGACGAGTATTCGGCTATAATAAGGAATGGTACTTGGTCTTTAGTTCCTTCTGTTCAGGGTGCTAATGTGGTTGATTGCAAATGGGTCTATAAATTGAAACATGACCGAACTGGAGCGATACAGCGTTATAAGGCTCGTCTTATTGCTAAAGGTAACAGTCAGGAAGAAGGTGTGGATTATATTGAGACATTTAGTCCAGTGGTCAAATCAACCACTATCCGTGTTGTCGTGTTGTCTTATCCCTGGCCGTCACACAGAATTGGCCCCTCCGGCAGCTTGATGTACAAAATGTCTTTCTTCACGGTGATCTCACTGAAACAGTTTACATGACTCAACATTCCGGTTTTGTGGATCCTACTAAACCTAATCATGTGTGTCTCCTTCACAAAGCTTTATATGGGTAAAGCAGGCTCCTCGAGCATGGTTTCATCGTCTCTCTTCCGCACTTCAGGCTCTTGGTTTTCGAGGCTCAAGGACTGACCCAACTCTGTTTATTTACTCTCACCAAGGCACACTTTTATATATGTTGGTCTACGTGGATGACATTCATCTCACAGGCAACAATCCTCAAGCTATTGATACTGTAGTTCGTCGTCTTAGTCAGAGTTTTCCTCTTCAGGATATGGGTCCTCTTTCATAGTTTCTAGGTGTTGAGGTTATTCGTTACAGCCCAGACTTGATTCTCTCACAGAAAAAGTACATTCTGGAGCTATTACAGCGTGCAGGCCTATCAAATGCGAAACCGGTTCCATCCCCCATGACTACTAATGCGAATCTTGCTCTAGGTGACGGTGTGCTCTTCACCGATCCAATTAAGTATCGTCAAATTGTGGGGGCCCTTCAGTATGTCACTCTTTCTCGCCCAGACATTGCTTATGCCGTTAACAAGGTTTGTCAGTTCATGCATTCTCCAACAGACAATCAGTGGTCCGCAGTCAAGCGCATACTTCGTTATTTGTTAGGCACCGTTGACTATGGTTTACGTCTCCAATGTAAGTCTGGTGTGCTTCTTCATGCATATTCTGACACTACTTTCACCACACTGACTGGATTCTCCAATGCTGATTGGGATGGTTGTCCCGATGATCATCGATCCACGGGGGGATATGCTATCTATCTCGGCTCAAACCTTGTTTCATGGTCTGCACGAAAACAAAAGACTGTTTATCGCTCGTCTACGGAATCTGAATACAAGGCTCTTGCCGATACTGTTGCTGAACTTACTTGGCTTCAGGCCTTACTACGTGAGCTTCATGTTCCTCTTCGGACAGTGCCTACCCTATGGTGTGATAATCTCGGTGCTATATATCATTCTGCTAATCCTGTCTTCCATGCCCGAACAAAGCATGTTGAAGTCGACTTCCACTTTGTCAGAGAAAAGATTGTCCGGCGACAACTCTCCATACGGTTCATATCTACAGATGATCAGATTGCTCTTTACAAAGCCACTCCCGTCTGCACGCTTTCTTCTTCTCATTCCCCGGCCTTAGCTTGCGGGGGAATATTAGACATAGTTTATATTATATTTAGAGTAGAAAGACTAGAATGTATTTAGTCTAAACTAGATAGTATCATTGTAATTAGTTGTCTATATATACTTGCATTGTAATCAGTGTTTAACACAATACAATACATCAGATTACAAAGATTACAAAGTCTGTTACTTTTCAATCTTGTTTCGATTAGTTAAACAAATCTGTTTGAAACGATGACTGAGGATGGAAAAGTTAAGATCGATAAATTTGAGGGACATGATTTTGGTTTAAACCGGAGGCTATGCCACAAGCTGATTGGGATTTGTTGGAGCCCTTGGCATTGTCAGATTATCATTGGCTAGGAATGTCGCGTACATCGTCAACGAAAAGACGACTTTTGGGCTGATCAAAGCTCTGTCCAACATGTATGAGAAACCATCCAATGCTATCAAGGTGTTCTTATCAGATACGAAGATGAAGGAAGGAATGTCAGTGACTAATCATGTGAACGAATTTTTAATGATACTCTCAAGGCTTGTATCAGTTGACATTAAATTCGATGATGAGATTCAGTTGGGTCTGGAACGGGTAACAGCTGTTAGTAGTTCTTCGGGAAATACTAAGTTTACTTTCGAAGGCATTCGAGATTTAATCTTGAGTGAAGATATCCGCACAAGATATAATGGGGAAAGTTCAAGCAGAGGTTCGAGCAGTTTACTGAGTACAGAAGAAAGGGGCAGAAAACAACACAAGGTCGGTAACAACAGAGGTCCATCAAAGTCCAAAAGAAGAAGTCAGTCCAAACCTAGAAAAGACATCACCTTGGAACTGTAAAGAGGTGGGTGATTTTAAGAGCCCGGTGACAGACAAAAGCAAAAAATAGCGTAAATGTTGCAGCTAAGTTTGATGATGCACTGATTTGTTGTGTGGAGTGTCCGATTGAATCTTGGGTTATGGATTCCCGTGCTTCGTTTCACGCTAGCCATTGCAAGGAAGTCATGCAAAATTTTCGGCACAACGATGGCAAGGCAAGGTCAACTGATAATAAGACACTTGACATCATAGGTGTTGGGGACGTGACTTTGAAGACTCCTTTGGGAACGAATTGGACTTTAAAGAATATTAAGTACATTCCGGGTTTAAAGAGGATGTTGATATCTGTGGGACAACTAGATGATGAAGGCCATCGACCACCAGTGGAAGTAACGAAATGGAATCTTTTGTCGTTGCTCGCGGAAAGAAACAATGAACGCTTTACATGGCTGAGATTTCTGACAATGAAGCAAATGCAACAATCGAAGAATCAAAGGCGTCTACTTTATGGCACCAAAGACTTGGGCATATGAGTGAGAAGGGAATGAAGATGTAAGCTTCAAAAGGTAAAATTCCGAACCTAAAAGGTGTTATTACTGACTTTTGTGAACCATGTGTCCTACGTAAGCAAAAGAAAGTTTCATTTGCAAAGATGAGTCAACCACCCAAGGCCAGAAAGTTGGAGTTGATACATTCTAACGTCTACGGTGTAGGAGGTTCTTCAGTAGGAGGTTCTCGATATTATGTTACTTTCATCGATGATTCCACCAGAAAAGTGTGGGTTTATTTTCTCAAATGCAAATTTGAGGTTTTCAGCACCTTTAAGAAGGGGAAGGTTGCAGTTGAAAATGAAACAAATCTGAAGGTTAAATGCTTGAAGTCAGATAATGGGGGTGTGTTCAGTAGCAAAGAGTTCATCGATTATTACGCCGAGCATGGAATCAAAATGTTGAAAACGGTTCCTGAAACACCTCAGCAGAACGGGATTGCGGAAAGAATGAACAGCATGAGATTACACGCAGGTTTACCGAAAATGTTCACCGCAGCTTATCTCATTAATCGTGGACCGTCTGTCCCTCTTGGTTTCAAGATTCCTCAACAAGAATGGCAAGGTCGAGAGGTATCGCTTAAACACTTGAAAGTTGTTATTTGACTTGTAAATGTCTTTCTCTCTTATCTATTATAATGAGGTTAAGCCCTCAATATATATACAATACATATGCTGGAAATAGAAACAAAATAAAGTGAAGAACCAAATCTAGTGTTGCCCTATGCTATTTCTAACACTCTTCCTCAAGTTGGAGCAAAGATGTTAATCATGCCCAACTTGCTACAAATAAAGTCTATTTGTGATTTTCTTAACGGTTTTGTGAGAATGTCTGCAAGTTGGTACTCTGTCTTGATATGTAGTGGTTGGATTGATGGAGGATCTGTCCGAGTTCCAACAACACGATCTCTGATTAAATGACAATCAACTTCAATGTGCTTGGTCCTCTCATGAAATACTTGATTCTTGGCTATATGAATGGCTGATTGACTGTCACAATAAAGCTTCATCAAGTCACTGGTTATTATTCCAAGCTCTCTTAGAAGTCTCTTTACCCATGTCATTTCACAAGACACATCTGCCATAGCTCTATATTCTGATTCAGCGCTCGATCATGAAACAATGTGTTGTTTCTTGCATTTCCAAGAAACTAGGTTACCTCCAACAAAAACACAATATCCGGTAGTCGATCTCCTGGAAATGGGGCATCCTGCCCAGTCTGCATCAGAAAAGCCGGACACTCTATGAATTCCCTCTTCAGTAAATGCACCTACTCGACAATGACCTTGATTAGAATAAAGTATCCCTAAACCTGGTGCTCCTTTGAGATACCTCAATACACGAAGTGCTGCATTCCAATGACCTGTGTATGGAGCGGACATGAACTGGCTAAGAACACTTACCGGAAATGATATATCCGGTCGAGTAACTGTAAGATAGTTTAACTTTCTGACCAGCCTCCTGTATTGCTCTGGATCTTTCATTGGATTACCATCTTCTAGAAGAAGCTTTCCTGTAGTAAGCATAGGATTGTCTACCGGTTTGCATCCCAACAAACCACATTCGGTAAGCATGTCAATGACATATTTTCGTTGACATAGAAGAATGCCCTGTGAAGACCGGGAAACTTCTATCCCAAGAAAATATCGAAGACGTCCCAGATCTGTAATATGAAAATGAGATTGTAGGAACTGCTTTAACTTTGTAATTCTCATGTTATCATCTCCGGTGATGATAATGTCATCTACATATATACCACTAGTATGATTCGTAGGCCTTGATTATGTCGGAAGAACACTGAATAATCTTGGGAACTTCGAGTCATGCCAAATTTATGTAGGAGAAAATCTTCCAAACCATGCTCTAGGAGATTGCTTGAGACCATATAACGAGCGTCGTAATTTACATACCTTTAAGGTCTCCTCCTGTATAACAAACCCCGGTGGCTGCTCCATGTATACCTCCTCCTTAAGAATGCCATTAAGAAATGCACTCTTAACATCTAACTGATGGAGCGGCCAGTGATTAATCGCAGCGAGGGCAATACAAATCCGAACAGATGGCATCTTAGCTACCTGAGAGAATGTCTCTTCATAATCTATTCCATAGGCTTGTGAATAGCCCTTCGCAACTAATCGAGCTTTCAATCGATGTAATGAGCCATCCGGATTAAGTTTCACAGAAAATACCCATTTGCACCCCACTTTGCGTTTTCCTAAAGGGAGATGTACCAGATCCCACGTGTGATTCTTTTGTAGAGCATCCATCTCCTCCTGCATTGCCTTAAACCATCCTGGATGATTGAGTGCTTCTGACACAGTCCGGGGAACAGGTTGGGTATCAATAGATGTCATGTAAGCACATGCTTCAGGGGATAGGTGGGAGTAGGCAAGGTAATTATGGATTGGATATCTGGTGCCATGTCTTGTGCCTTTTCGAAAGGCAATTGGAATGTCTGGAAGATGAGCACCTGGCGGATGATAGGTTCAGTAAGAGGTATTGGCAGAGAAGGTGGGGATAGGGGTTGATCAGGTGGAGGAACAAGGGATTCATCGGAATCAAGATGCACTGGTACAGTATCGTGTGTCTCTGTCACTTGTTTGTGGCGCTGACGGGAGTACACATTTGTGAATCGTGTATCAGAGGGGGGTGTCTGTACTGGAATGTGTAAGAGCGGAACCTCAGGAGTGTCAAGAGAATCAGGAATAGGATTTGGCTTCTCTAAATGACTATAGAGAAGAAAGGACAAGACTCACAAAAGGTAACGTCAGCAGAAGTAAAGTATCGTCGAAGAGCAGGATTATAGCAACGATAACCTTTTTGAACGCGTGAATACCCGATGAAGATACACTTGATTGCACGTGGTTCAAGTTTATTATGTCTTGGACGGTGGTCATGGACATAAGAAACACAACCAAAGATCTTAGGAGCTAAAGGGAAAGGCGTACCCTTAGGAAATAGGATGGAAAATGGTGTTTTTCCCTCAAGGACAGAAGATGGCAATCGGCTAATAAGATAATTGGCTGAAAGAACCGCATCTGCCCAAAACCTGTGTGGGACATTATAGTGAATCATCATAGTACGAGCCACATCCAACAAATGACGGTTTTTTCGTTCAGCAATACCATTCATTCTGCTGGGGCGTGTATGCACACGAGGACTCATGGACAACACCATGCTTAGATAAAAAACCACTAAAGTCGGAGGAAAAATATTCTTTTGCATTATCTGATCGAAGTATTTTAATGGAAACATCAAATTGGTTTTGAACATACGCGTAGAATTCACGAAAAATAGAAAATATTTCATTACGTGTTGTAAACAAGAAAACCCAAGTTGCACGAGAGAAGTCATCAACAAAGGAAATGAAATACTTAAAACCATGAGTTGATTGGATTGGGAATGGTCCCCATACATCTGAATGAATTACTTGAAATAAAGTGCTAACTCTACTAGACTCTCTAGGGGGATAAGAACGACGAGTGTGTTTTCCTAATTGACATGACTCACAATTGAACACATGAAGAGATGTGAGATCAGGCCGTAGCTGCTTTAGAACAGGTAAAGACGGATGACCTAGTCGACAATGAGCTTCTCTGATACTTGATTCACAAAGATGTGTTGAAGGAGATGGCAAAGTAGACGAGCGATAAAGACCACGACACTCAAAACCTGTGCCAATCAACCGGTTCGTCCCTAATTCCTGGAAAATACAATTTTTCCAATGTGTTGGAAAAAAGGTTACAGAACAATTATGTTTTCTAGTAATCTGGCTAACAGATATAAGGCTATCAGGAAAAGTAGGGACATAAAGCACTGATGATAATTGAAAATGAGGCAGGCTGCTGTTAGACAGTATTGGACATGAAGATCCATTAGCAAGTCGAACCGGGGTTTGAGTGACATCTGTATTCAGGTCAGATAAAAGGTCTTTGTTCCCAGTCATATGATCAGTAGCACCAGAGTCAATAATCCATGATGATGAGCATGCAGAAAAACAATTAGATGGTATACCTGACTACGTTGTATTAGCACGGGGAGTGATGAAACCTGACCAGAGGACCCATGTTGGGTTTGAGATGCACTTTCCTCGTTGAAGAAGTGATTGTCATTAGCAGAAGCAGCTAGTTGGGCACGAGAAGGACGGATTTGAGATCCTGGACTAGCGCCGATTTGGGCAGTTATACTTGGTGTGTCCGTATTCCTTGCAATAAAAACATTGCAGCTGCTGTTTCTTGTATCCTCCCTTTCCAGAATTTCGAGTGCTGGATGTTGCAAGTGCTGATGTGTCAGTCCCAAATGTCGGTAATGAAGGGTTACTTGAATACATTTCTCGAGCAAGATGATATGTGGATGCCAAGGATTGAGAGGCTGTATGACTAAGAAGTAGGGGGCGAGCACTAGAGTACTTCAGAGACAGCCCCGAGATGAAGGTCATTACATCCATTTTAGCCAATCTCTCCTCCTGTACTTGCACATCTGGTGTCACAGGAAAAAGAATGCGAATCTCCTCTGATAGCTTGGATAACCTGGTGTAGCATTCTGTGAGATCTGAGTCACCCTGCTCACATCTGAAATAGGAACCAAACACCGAATATGCATGTGACAAAGAGTCTTTGGCAGAGAAAGAAGACTGTAAGTGCTCCCACATTTTCTTTGTCGTAGGATAGTTCTGAGCAATACTCAACACTTGGGGTTCCATTGCATTCCATAGGGCCATTCGAATCCCACTATCATCAAGCTTCCATTCTCGGGTTTTAGGGTTTGGAGGATCTTTTGTCAAATAATCATCTTTGTCCAAACTTTCAAGGCCAGTTTGAACAAACATGCTCCACTGAGTCCAATTATCGGAGTTTAATTTGACTGGAATTTTTAAAATAACAGAATAATTAATTATCCCAGGAATTATAGCTTCACTCTTTGCATCACTCGACATTCTTTAATTTTCAGCAGGTGGAGGGAGACCTGAAATAGGGTTTTAAAATACAAGAGGGGGAGCAGTAGGGTTTTGAGGCATAAGTTGATCTCACCAGGCTATATAAAAGGCAATAAAATCTCTCATGTTTTTTCTTTTATTTCATTGCCTAAAAAGAACAGAACAGAGTCTAAATAAATACCAGGAAGTAACAAGGAAAACACAGATCAGCAGGGCAGTCGGCACCGTCGTCGACAATGACGGCAGTAGCGACGGTTTGTAATACCGACGAAAGTCTGGAAGGAACAGGACAGGGAGATTGATGGAAAACCAGGACGAAAACAGGACAGGAAGAGGGAAAGGGTTCCGGCGAAGTCGGCGCCGGCGATACTAGGGTTCCGGCGAAGTCGGCGCCGGCGATACTAGGGTTCCGGCGACCAAGTGGTCTCTGATACCATGTTATTTGACTTGTAAATGTCTTTCTCTCTTATCTATTATAATGAGGTTAAGCCCTCAATATATATACAATACATATGCTGGAAATAGAAACAAAATAAAGTGAAGAACCAGATCTAGTGTTGCCCTATGCTATTTCTAACAAAAGTATTCGGTTGTGTCAAGATCAAAGATGCAGATAAAGACAAGCTTGAGGCAAAGGCAAGGAAGTGTACCTTTATTGCTATCGCTTCAGCAAAAGGGTTATTAGAAGCAGAGAACTAACATTCAATGAAAAAGCGTTTTACAAAGATGAACTTGCACATGCTTCAAACAAAGATAAGAAACCCGTGTATGATGAAATTTCTGAAGAAGACATTGGCAATTTTGACTCAGAAGAGAATTCTCAAGGCAGTAAGGATCAGAAAACAATGAGAATATTGAGAATAGTGGGAGCACAGAAAGTGAAGCTACTGACACTCTACCATAGTTACAAAGCGACCACAGAGATTTTCTCCTTATTGACCGACAACGGTGAGCCTAAATGTTATTCAGAAGCTACAAATCTGAAAGACTCTACTTAGTGGAAGAAAGCTATGGATGAAGAAATGAGGTCTCTCGAAAAGAACAAGACATGGTCTTTGGTTAAACTATCAAAACTAGTTGCCCCCGTGGACGTAGGTTAGAGTATCGACCGAACCACGTAATATTGTTATGTTCTCTTTTACTTTGTGTTATTGTGTGTTGTGTGTGTGTGACGAGCAAAACCCTAACAGATACGATGGTGGAAAACGAATTCTAGAGAACCACAAAGGTTTTTTTTAAAACTTAAATCTGAAATGAAAGAAATCTCGGATCTGGAACCGAGCCACATATGTTATTTGTTGTTGTTTGTAAGATTTAGATGTGTTATGTTTTCATTTTTTTACTTAGAGTTGAAGGTTTTGCTATTTAAATATGTGTTTTTGGTGAATTTTTCTATAAGTTGCACACCAAAGTGTTTGATGAAATGTCTAAATGAAATCTTATTTTTTCTATTTCAGTTCGTCATACGTGATATTCTACATTGAATTATTTCATCTGATCGTCACAGGTTTTGGTTCCAAAGCGTTTTGTGGTTTGATAGTTCTACGTCTTTATGTATTTCAACTTATAATTGGTTTGTATTTTTATATAGAATATATGATACTATACATAGTATTCTATGAAGAATTGATTGTACCTAGTTTGTATCTATATAGAATATATGACATTCTATATAAAACACATAACATTCTATGTAGAATATTGTTATTGTTGTACCAGTTAAATTATTTTTATATACAATATATTTGAAATGTATTATGAAAAATACATGGATTGAAAAACAGATTGTATTTTTTGGTTTATGATTGATGTCAATTTAAATAAGAATACATATGGAATATAAAATATCCTATACACGATATTATACGTAGAATACGTTCATCTATTCGTCGGGGGTTCTAGTTCCTAAGGGTTTGGTGTTTTGATGGTTCTGCGTCTTTAAGCATCCTACGTAAAATTGTTTTGTATTTTCATATAGAATATATGATGACTTACAGTTTACATAGAATAAATAGTATTCTATACAGAATTGATTGTAACTAGTTTATATATATTCAAGAAACAAACAAAATTATTCATCTTGACCACCTATAGATGTGGTACCCAATGTTGTAGCGGGAGTCGGCGGACCGACTAGGACCAGGGAGTAGTCGGATTGGGATTTTTTATATGTGAACTTTAGAATTATTCACACAACATATTTATGAATACTCAAATATAAATATAATTAATCATAACATCCAAAGATATGTTTTATAAGATTACAAACCTCATTAGCATTCTTTTTGTCTTTTATTATCTGTTTTTTATTTTAAAAAAATTAAAAAAGTTAGACTTTTGACCCGCCTAGGACCGCCTAGCCCGATTCCGCCTAAACCAGTCCGACCATAGGCAACTCGTAGTGGTACTCCTACGATCAGCTCCTAGGCGCTGCCGCCTAGGCCGATATTTACAACACCGGTGGTACCTCTCTCTCTCTCTCTCTCTCTCTCTCTCTCTCTCTCTCTCTCTCTCTCTATATATATATATATATATATATATATATATATATATATATTATCTCTCTCTCTATATATATGTATATATATATATAATATGGTTCGATAGAGTAACACTCATTATGCAGCTCACCAGAAGGTACCACCTTTAAAAAAAAATTTAAATTTTTTTCATAAACATGTTTTGATTAAGATTATGAAGATAATATATAAATTTCACATACATTCACATCTCCTAGCTCCTAAAAAATGATGTGAACGTACATTTACATAAATTTAAATATATGTGAACATGCATTTATGTGATGTGTGATATTATGCAATTAGAATGTTCGAATTTGCGTGAAGTTTATATATCATCTGTGTAATGTTAATTAAAACATGTTAATGAAAAAAAGTTTCAAAAAAAATAATTTTAAGACTGGTACCTTCGGGTGCCCTGTGTAGTTGGTGGTACTCACTTGAACCTAACTCTATATATATATGTACATATATGTGTGTGTGTGTGTGTGTATATATATATATATATATACACATATATGTATATATACAAAGATGTATATGTATCTTTGTATGTATATATACATACATACATACATGTACATCTGTTTATATACATCTGTGTATGTATGTATACATATATAGATATATATAGGCTTAGGTTATCGTGAGAAGGTAAATATATCTTTAGAAGTGTGAGAATCATTCACAGTGCTTCTCACACTTCTCAATATATATTTAGCTTCACATTTGATCTTTTATACATACACACACACATATAAAACAAAGTGAGAGTAGAGACAGAGACAAAGAATACAATGCAAAATAGTAAATTACTATTCCAACAAAAAACCGCTTTAAATATAAATTAATATATTTAATTTGCGCATTAATATTATGTAAATCAGTTTAAAAAATTATTATGATCATAAATGTAAATATATATCATTAGTTACGTTAATCAGTTTCAAAAATTATTATGAACGTACATGTAAATATATAATATGATTTGTTACCTAACTATTGATAAAATATTATCCATTGCAACGCATAGATATTACACTAGTTATAGAGATTGAAATCCATCATGCTTTGCAGTCACCCAACTCAGAAAGCATGGTCGGCAGCTGATAAATAGTTTACTTATTTTATTGGGTGAATTTCATGTTACCAAAAAACATTTAACCATTATGGATATCATGCATGGCTAGTATCTTAATAACCCATGAAACTCAACTCTGCTCCCACGATCCTTATAAAAAAAAGGGCCACATCATTAAACGAACAAATTATCGAACATTCACAAACGTAAATGAAAGAACACCTCTGTTCCTGTTTGTTCATTTAATTAAGCAACCAGAATTATTTGTTCATGCCTATTCGTTTAATAAATAAACTTTTTGCCGAACAGTTTGACAAACGTCAAGTAAATATAGTAATAATGTCTACAATGACTAACATTGTTCGGCAAGGTAAAGGAAAAGAATAATCAAGGCTATAAGGTGAATCTGGGCCAAAGTTTTAATATATGGATGATGTTTAGGAGTAAAATTCTATGTTTGAAGAATGGAAAGCATGCATAGTAGCAACCAAATGTTTTTAATAAAAAAGAACATACCGTGAAAACGCTTTTCCACCCAGACTTTACATTATCGACCCGGCTCAGGATCATCTGTGAGAGGCAACGAACTATTAGTTCCCTGATTTCAACAGAGTTGCTTTTTTGCATGACAATCACAAAAGGTCTCAAAAATTCATTCTGAAAGTTGTAGTTTGCCAGCTCTTCTCGCTCAAGGAATTTCATAGAAAGTTGGCGCAATGAATCCATGACAAAGATGGCAACGGATAGGTTTTCTGACAAACCAACTGAAACAAAGAAATCGGATAGGACACTCCATATGCGTGACCACACTAATCTGATGCGGTTCATGTTGTAGTGCCTGAAGAAAATTCAAGTAATAAGGTGTGAAAATTCAGAAGAAACTTTAATGTGAAAGTTAATCTATGCAAGATTATGTCCAACAAGCTTATCCGGTATGCCTCATCCTTTAATGATAAGAAATTGGTATACTTATCATTTAGACATTGCAACAATAATTATGTCACAAACTATACAAATGATCTTGTTGTGCCAATCTTAAATTAAAAACGAAAACATAACATGAACGAACAAGATACTTGAAACTTTACTATCAAAGATCAAAAACTCTCTACAATTAGAAATTAGTGTCTACATCTTGATTTTAACACAAACATGAAACGATCAAGAATCTTGAAATTTTACCATCAAAGATCAACAACTCTCTACAGTTGGGAATTAGTGTCTACATCTTGATTTTAACACACACTAATGACCCTATGTTGTGGTGTAGGTTTCGTCCCACATCGGGACTTAGTCGTTATTATTGATTATTAAGTCCTGTCCTACATTGATGATTAGTTAGATTGTTTGCATATTAGCAATCTTTAAGGATGAAGGAAGGACCGGTTTTGAAGGATCTCCTTGATGAGTTGAATTGCATTTTGATGGATTTAAAGAACGTAGACGTCAAGATTGATGATGAAGATGCGGCACTCATCTTATTGGTTTCGTTGCCTCCTTCCTACTAGAATTTTGTTAGTTCGTTTGTTGTTGGTCGGGATACGGTGTCTCTGGAAGACGTGAGGTCTAGCCTTCACACTCGTGAGCTTCATCACAAGGCGTCGGGGAGTGGTTTGGAAAGTGAACCTATTGTTTTTGATTGTGGTGGGTCGTGATAAACGCAACGATTGTTCGAATTGTGATGTTAGCAAACATAGAGAAAAGAATGTGAATCCGAGAGACATTTGCAACTATTGGAAGGAGGTTGGCCATTGGAAGAAGGATTGTCCGAGGTTAAAGGCAAAGGCTTCGGTTGCGGTTGCAAGAGACAATTCGATATTGGTTTTGGACGATGATTTGGTGCACTAATTTGGTATGTTGGGCAGCTGTCAGTTTATAGTTTAGTTCGATTTTGGGTGGAAATTTCTCATTTGTCGTTTGGTTGCCCGTTTTGTTACCGGCCGGATTAGTGTGGGGGCATTTTGGGAGGAATTACACAACTGTTTTCGTTGCGACGTTTGGTAACCGGTTGATTTTGGATATGTTTTTTGTTCTCCGGTTGATTGGTTTTGGTGCACATTGGTATTTTGGGTCGCATATGTGACATTTGACATTTGTGGCTTCGGGATTGAAGTTTTTTGGATTTTGGGTTTGTGTTTTGAATTTGAATTTGATAGTGTCTTTCCAAATAGGTGGAGTAACACAAATTTGTTTTTAGGATTTGTTTTGTTTTTAAAATTCAAGTCAAGGTGGAGATTCGTGAGGTTAGAGATAAACTTAGTAATCTGTAATTGTTGTTGTGATTTATTATGAATAAAATACTAATTACAAGGGTTTATATAAGAGATACACTAATATATGGAAACCCTCTAATATAAGAAAATACTAATATATGGAAACCATCTAATATAAGGAAATACATAAGACTCTAATATTCCCCCGCAAGCTAAGGCCGGGGAACGACCTGTAGCTTTGATCGTAAGAACATAAACCACTGCGAAAGAAGTGGCTTGGTGAAGATATGTACAATCTGATCATCAGTTGCCTATCTACAACCTTTTCTCGAACAAAGTGAAAGTCGACCTCTACGTGCTTAGTTCGGGCATGGAACACGAAACACGGGGTTGGCAGAAAGATAGGTAGCGCCAAGATTATCACACCATAGCGTAGGGATCTTCTTAAGAGAGACTTTAAGTTCGCGCAACAGTGTTACAAGCCAAGTTAGCTCAGCGACTGTATTAGCTAGGGCCTTGTATTCTGATTCCGTTGATGACCGAGAGACGGTCTTCTGTTTCTGTGCAGACCAGGATACTAGGTTTAAACCTAGATAGATAGCATATCCCCCAGTGGATCGACGGTCATCTGCGCAACCAGCCCAATAAGCATCTGAGAACCCTGTAATAGAGTTACAGGCAGAATCAGTGTAGGCACGAAGGAGAGTGCTAGAGTCATGCCGAAGCCGCAATGCATAAGTAGAAGTGCCTTGCAGATAACGAAGAATCCGTTTAACAGCCGACCAGTGATTTTCAGTAGGTCAGTGCATAAATTGAGCGACTTTGTTAACGGCAAAGGTAATGTCCGGACGAGTCAAGTTGACATACTAAGCACCCACAATTTGACGATACTTGACTGGGTCGGAAAAAGTAGCACTATCACCAAGAGCAAGATTAGCAGTCGTAGTCATGGGAGAAGAAACCGGTTTAGACTGAGAAAGGCCGGCACGTTGAAGAAGCTCAAGGATGTACTTCTAATGAGAAAGTAGCATATCTGTACCCATGCTGGTGACCTCAATACCGAAAAAGTAGGATAGGGATCCCAGATCCTGAATGGGAAAGGATTGGCCGAGAATGTGGACCACCTTACCTGTCAAGACAATGTCATCAACATAGACGAGCATGTATAAGTGTTGTGGCGGGAGTACATAAATAAGGAGGGATCTGTTTTGGGCCCTGAAAATCAAGCAAGCGAAGGACCGTGGATAGGCGATGAAACCATGCTCGTGGAGCCTGCTTTAAGCCATACAAGGACTTGTGAAGAAGGCAAACATGATCTGGTTTGGTCTGGTCAATGAAGCCCGAAGGTTGTTCCAAGTAGATAGTCTCTGTAAGGGTTCCATGGAGAAACGCATTCTCAACATCAAGCTGCCGCAGAGACCAGCCTTGGGTAACGACAAGGGAGAGAAAAACGCGGAAAGTGGTGGCCTTTACGACCGGGCTAAACGTCTCCTGATAGTCTATGTCAGGTTGCTGCCGAAAACCTTTAGCGACTAGACAGGCCTGGTAGCGTTGGATCTTACCTGTTTGGTCCTTCTTACAGTCAATAATATTAGTCTTCGGACGGGGAACTAGTGACCACGTACCATTCCGCAGTAGTGCCGAATACTCTTCAGACATAGTGTGACGCCACCGAGGATCCTTGTTGGCAACGGAAATAAGGCGTGGTTCGATGTCAGTGTAGGTTGTGTGAAAGGACGAGGCATTATAGGGTTTGGTTTGCTTGGGGTTGGGACGTAAGTTGGTTGGACGAGTACGGGTAGTCGGAGGGGCGGTAGTAGGAGTTGGTGGTTGGGTAGATCCGGAGCGACGATGATATGTGTGAACAAGGGGCGGTGAGGATTGAGTTGGCACAGGGGGTTGGTCTGTAAGTGTAGGTGCAGAGGTAGGAGGAGTAGGCGGGTCAAGAGATGGGGATACGAGAGGTAAGGGTAGGTTAGTAGGCGTAGTGATGGGAGTGGTGAGTAGGGTGAGGTGTGGATTGGGATAAGTGGAAGTGTATGGGTCAGAAGTAGGTGTGGGAGAGGGAGTGGTGGAGGTTTGGTGAAAGGGAAACGACTGCTCATTAAAGCGAACATGGTGGGCTATGTAAAGGCGATCGGACTGTGAGTCCAGACAACGATAGCCATGGTGGGTTGGACTGTAGCCAGACACAGGGAGTAGAACGAAAGTCCATTTTGTGAGTGTTGTATGGACGGAGATGAGGGAAGCACTGACACCCAAAGACGCGAAGGAAGGAGAAGTCTGGTGGATGTTTGAACAAGAGTTCAAATGGAGAGACGTTGGAGTTTGTCCTAGACAGCATGCGGTTAGTGAGGTATACAGCGGTGTCAAAGGCGAAATGTCGGAAGCGTTGAGGGACATGAGATGTGGCGAGTAAAGTGAGACATGTTTCAACAACATGACGGTGACAGCGTTCAACAATACCGTTTTGTTCACGCGTGTGAGTACATGAAAGGCGGTGAAGGATGCCGCGAGAGGAGAAAATTTTGAAGAGAATCCTGAATTCCCCTCCCCAGTCAGTTTCGACGGTTTTAAGTTTGGTTTGAAATTGGCATTCAGCCATCAGAAGGAAGCTTTTAAAGGTAGCTTACACTTCGGACTTAAGTTTTAAAGGGAATATCCACATGAAGCGAGAATAATGATCAACACATAATAAGAAATAAGTGTGGCCATCAAATGAAGTAACATGAGCAGGCCCCAAACATCACAAAATACTAAATCCAAAACATGAGAACTTCTAAAAGTAGACGGTAACAAATGAAGTTTAGACGACTTTCCTACTAAACATGAATCACATGAGAAACTACTAGAACTTTTATTAAGTAAAGTTAACCTATACTTAGAAACCATTGAATTAAAAAGCTATGGATGAGGGTGTCCGAGACGATGATGTCAAATTGTGGAGGAAGTACGAGTAGTGAAGAATCCGACTTTGAGAATGGGTTGACTCCGAGGAAGGCTGAAGGGGTATAGAACGCCATTACTTGGACCCGTGAGGAGGATAGTGTGTGTAGACTTGTCCTTCACAACAAAGAAAGAAGAGTGAAATTAAAAGAACACGTTATTGTCAAGACAGAGAGAAGGTTTTGTTTAATTTCAGGTACATGTAGGATGTTTTTAAGGGAGAAAGTTTTGTCAGGTGAGTAAGGTTTGTGGAACCAATATGGAGGATAGGTAAGCCCTTACCGTTGCCAACATGAAGATTATCAGTACCGTAGTAAGCCTCAGAGTGATCGAAACTAGAGAGGTCTAGTGTAACGTGATGATTAGAACCAGTATCCAAAAGCCAAGAAGTTGACGAGGTGCCACGGGAGTCCGCAAAATTGGCTGAGGGAGGCTGTCTGGGCGTATAGTTGCGGGGTCACGGTTGGGGCACTGTGACGGAATATGACCAATTCCACACATGTTGCATGTACCAAATACTGTATTCTGAGTAGAAGCCCAGCTAAACTGTTCGTGAGCACCACCTTGATTCCGATTGCAGTGATCTTCGTGGCCACGACCCCGAGAGTTACCTAATCGATTGGTGTAGTGGCTTGTGCAGGCTGAGCAGTAAGCAGTTGAACTTGAAGGCCAAGCTGGGATAAAGCCTGTTGGAGAGCGTGAAGCTGATCCGGAGTTGGAGTGGCAGCGGGAGACGCGGGAGGGCGAGTCTGAACAATGGCGAGGAAGGCTTGAGTTGGGAAAACATCTGGTGTAGACTTCTTGATCATGTAGTCGTGATCGGAGAGTAAACTGTGAGGTTCTGAAAAGGCAACACGAAACTGACAGCCGATAAGAGTGGATTTTAATACGTTGTATTCTCGAAGACCTGAGATAACCCACATGACTAAGTCTTTCTCCTTAGATGGTTCACCAATATTGGCTAAGGCAATGGAATATTCTTGGGCGCGACTCAAGTAAGCGGCAGTGGTTTCGTTCGTCAGGTTTCATCTGTAGTTTGAGAAGCTGGGTTTTGAGGGTGTATTCCCTAGAGGAGGTGTGAGGGGCATAGGCACGTTCGAGAGATAACCACAAATCATGAGAAGTGACGCCTTGAACATGCTGGAAAGATGCCTCAGAGATGGTAGAAATAATGAGCATGTGAACGTGAGCGTCATTGGAAACCCAGGCGATGTAACTAGGGTTCAATTGGGGTGGGGGTACTGTGGTACCGTCTTTGTCGGACGAGGATGGGGAAGCTATGGTCATCGGAGGGCAAGGTATAGTGTCATCAACATAGCCAAACAAATTGTTGGTGAGAAGAAACGGCTTGAGCATTGTTTTCCGGTAGCCATAGTTGGTTAGGGAGAGGGCAAAGCCAAACTTATGAGAATTATGGCTGGTTTTCTCCGCTGGAGTAAACGGGGCAATAGAGGCCATGGGAACGAGGTAAATTGAGGGTGGTAGTGGGTCGTTGGCTGCTGTTTGTTGGGGAACAGCAGCAAGAAAGAGGGTTATGGGTGGCGGTTGCTAATGGAGTGGCAAAGGGTGGGCGGCAGAAGGGTTTTTACGGGTTTTAGGTGGTGGCGGCAGTAAGGTTTTGGGGTTGTTAGGGGCTGGCAGCAGTAGGATGTGAGGGGTTATAGGGGTTAGCGGCATGTAAGGTTTGTTTTTAGAGAGGGGGGGAGCTGTTGGTGATTGCAGGAAGATGGGAAGCTGTTGGTGGCTGGCTGGTGGTCGGCAGCAAGGTGGGACAACAAAGGGGGGGCGGGGGTTGCAGTGAAGCAGGGGAGAGGCTTCGAAGGGTGGCTGCTGTAGCAGGCACAAAGGGGGGAGTGGCTGCTGTAGCAGGCGCTGTCAGGGTGGCTGCTAGGGTTAGGAATCCTAGGCTCTGATACCAAGATAAACTTAGTAATCTGTAATTGTTGTTGTGATTTATGATGAATAAAATACTGATTACATGGGTTTATATAAGAGATACATTTATACTCTAATCCCTCTAATATATGGAAACCCTCTAATATAAGGAAATACTAATATATGGAAACCCTCTAATATAAAGATATACTAATATATGGAAACCATCTAATATAAGGAAATACATAAGACTCTAATAGTTAGTGACTTGAATTAGTTGTAATAGTTCAGGGGGTTTAGTGTAATTCCTTGATAGTTAGATTAGAGTTAGTTTTGTAGTCATTAGTATAAATAAGTCTTATGGGTAAATTGAGGACAATAACTCAAATTGTAGTCATTCAACCCAAATTGTTAGTGAAATTGAATATTCTTCTTTCTTAATTCACATTTGGGGTTCTGGTTTTGTTGAGTTCTTGATTTCAATTCTGAATTTGTTTCTGAATTCCTAACAGTTATCTTGTTAAACATATATTTTATATGTTATGAAAAATTATATTTATGTTTGATTATCAACAAATATGATGTAGGCGTAATTCTAAAATTTACATATAAAAATTTCCAATCCGACTACTCCCCGCCTAGGCTGATTAGTCCCTAGTCCCCTGTAGGCCGGCCGACTACCGCCTAGCGACTTTTGCAACACTCATTCATTCAATTTCAATAATAACATTTCAGCCTACGATTTCCTAAAAGTTCTCTCTCGGATTTTTCTCAAATTTCTCCTAAATTCTTAACATCTTTAGGGACCAAAGTGTAAATAGATCTATGTATATCTTTTGTATATTGTTCACGTATGAATCAATGAGAAAATATATGATTCTGTCTCTCTCTTGCTCTCACATTTCACATATCAAAAACCCAATTCCAAGACAGGGACAAGATAGACTGCTCGAACGTACATAAAACCCAAAATTCAGAATTCCAAACCTTTAATAAACAAGCTCCAATACCAATTTGTTGTGCCAATCTTAAATCAAAAACAAAACAGAACATAAAACCAACAAGAATCTTGAAGTGTTACTATCAAAGAACTCTACAATTGGGGATTATTGTTTGTTTGTGATTTTTACACACAAATAGCTCTTTTGATTTCAAGTCATTTATTACTCAACAGATCTTTCTCATCAACTAAGGTAAGCGACCTAGCTAGCTATGTCAAATAACTTGAACATGTTGCAAGGCATATAAGTCATCAAGCCAAGCTAAAGAATATTTACATGTATTTGAGCATATAAAGTAAAATGCATCTACTTTGCTTGGAGATGCAAGGATAGGATCTTACGCAACTTCAACTATCTTTGTCAGACTGAAAACCCGAGGATCTGTTGGGGACTGCAACTCCGACATGGAAACTTTACAAAGGGCTTTTACAAAGGCCACTATTGCTTCACTGTCTAACCTTTGGCTATGAGCAAATATATGATTGAGCTCAAAATTTCCTATCTGTTCAAGCAGGTTCAAATTTGAAATGAAGTTGTTGATTTGATCAGGGGTTACCAATCCTGAGGTATTGACTCCCAGAGAAGTGCTGTCATATGAACTGCCTCGAACAACGGCCATTACAACTGGATTCTGGAGGGTTCCTTTCTTTTTCAATGATGTAGTAAAACTGGACCTCAGTGATTTGTCTTCTGTTTCGATGTTTGATCCACTTAAAAAGGATGCATCAGATGGAGCACCCTCTCCCAATAATTGCAAATGCTCAAATCGAGATAGACAAGTCAATATGTGTTCCCAGGCATCCTGAAGATAATTTCCATCTTCTATGGCGATTGCTATTATTGCCTACAAAAGTAACGTAAAGATGTGAGTCTCTAAGTAAGAGGATTGCTTGCTTATTCAAATATACTTCCAAACCATAAGAATGTAAACCTGAGAAAAAGTTTAACTTCTGTCATTATTGAAGATAAAAATTTCCGTTTCAACAGTATCACATTTGGTGGAACTATAATTCCCCAGGCACAAGAACATGATACAATGTCAGTGAATGGGAGAGAACCGTTGACTACCTTGACAGCGTCAACATTTTTTTGCTTCATATCTGCTGCGCAATGAAGGTATGTAAACTTTGCAACCGTAGTAACAAATGCATCTCTCTGTGTCTGCATACCCATGACTGCAGTAACATGCACAGCATGCCTAATGCCCTGTAAACAATGATTAGTTGCTGCTTTATCATCGCTTTGGTCTAGAGTTACACTGAAGGCAGCCAGCATTGGGCCCCAGCACACTTCCACCATAAACCTCAATATTGCTGCATCAGCTACAGCATAGTAAGTAGACCTGCAAGAAAACATGGTTGGGCATTCATCATCTAATTTCCAATTAGGTTAATTTTAGATTTGACCATCCAACTAGTCCTTCAACTTTGTTTTGCCATCCACTTTGGTGAAATTGAAGGACTAAATCAGTAATCAGTATAGAAATAAAAAGTTGAAGGACTATATAACAAGGGCACATGTTCATTGAAATGGACGTTGAAAAAAATTCAAGGCCTAAATAAGTACGAAACAAAGTTAAGTGGCTTATATGGACATTTTGGAAAGTTTGATGTTCAAATCTAACATTAATCATTTTTATATAAGGATCACAGATAGACATAAAAGGTAATTAGCTTCCTAAAATGGACCACCTAGAGCATCAAACGACCTATTACATGTTCATCATTTTTTAAAGTTTGCACTAACTGTGGAACCAAAAGCATAAACTTTGGCATTGAGCCACCCATAACCCAACCCTTCACTCTTTCTTAGGTGGAGAAGGAAGAGTGGTTAATGGCTCGAACTTTCACTGCCCACTTTGTGCCCTACAACCTATTTCCAGATCGATTCTACATATAGCACCCCATCGCATATGTATTTAGCAGACGTGTAATTATTTCACTATAAATTGGAAGCCATTTAGCAGGTGGTTTTGTATTACTCTGATTTTCCTGCTTTCGCCTTGAACTGCTCTTGGATGTGCCTTATAAGGGCTCCATTCGCACCCAGCGGTTTTTCTTCTGTCTGTTTCCAAACAAGATTAAGTATACCATCCAAGCCCAGTAATCTGTTAACACTGTTTGTTTGTTTGTTCTGTTGTACTGAAGCATCAGCTTTCATCTTAATTTCATTCTTCACAATTTGATCATAGAGGGCACCCAAATATTCCTCAGGCAAGTCCTTTCCATCATCGATCCCACGGTTGTTCCGGATAAAATCAGCTTTGCTCATCTTACATGTAAACCAGTATAAAGTCAGAGAGGATCAAAATAATCAATGTGATGGGTAGAAATAAATTAAAACATATGGATCCAAACACCCCAAAAGAACTTCGAGGAGTTCAACATCCATATGAAAATGGTGAAACCTTGTACTGAGTATAAATATTAGACAAGAGAGATGTATCTGGGTTCCAATTCTATGACAAGTATTCACGTTTGATTGGCTTTCTTTTTTGCTTCCGATTCTCATTATCTAGTATGCATTGGCACAGAGGAATCCAATACATGGATCTATAAGAACACTTGGCTACCAGCTAGCACAAATCCGCAATGGTTGTGTAATACCAGGTTACTTCTTTTATTTGACTCATTCATACTAGTAAGATACTGATGTGATTTTAGCTGTTTCAAAGATACAAGTTGCTGGACGGAAGTATAAGCTGAATATAAAGAACAATAACTAAGCAGAAGTGCAGAACAAAGAACATGCTGGCCAAATCCAGCAAAACAGAATAAATAGATAGGAACCCACTACCTCAAATCTTAGAAAAATAGATTCAGACAATCAAAGGAAAACTTTTTTTTAAGGGAATTCTCTTTCCTAAGATTAAACCTACCAAACAAGCCACGGAATGGAATGTCCATTCCAATTCCACAGGATTCCTTCAGGAATCTGTCAACCAAACACGCCCTTAGAAACCACAAGATGAAAGGGTACACTCCAATCTGCCAAGATCAAAGATCTCTAAAGAAAATGAAAATTTAAGAGAATATAGAGGCTGCTCCATTCAATTTCATACATCCAAAAACTGGGTTTACATGGCAAGAGTTGTGTGTGTATGCTTTCAGCATTGTGCTAAGCTAAATATTTGTGAGCAATATGGAAAATAAATTGATTTGCTAATTTATAACATTGATTCACTATTTTGACAGATTTGATCAGATTCAGAAATTAGTTAATCAATTCACAAATTTACTGAACCAATTTGCTTCTCACGTTTCTCATAAATATTAATTTCACATTTGACCATGTGTGCATGTCTATACAAAAAGAGAGAGAGAGAGAGAGAGAGAGAGAGAGAGAGAGAGAGTGTGTGTGTGTGTGTGTGTGTGAGCAAGAGAGACCTTTGACATGTAAAAATTTGCTTGAAATGCCAAGCAAAGATAATTCTCTCAGTTATAGTCGAACATTTCAGTTCCAGTAACTTTAGGTGTTGAGAAATTTTTCCATTGTTCTACCTAAAATTTTCTAGAAAATGAAAACCATTTTATATCTCCAGAAAACTACTAATAACCTAATTAACATGTTGAAATCTTATTCCATTTTCAGGAGTTGAAAATTTAAAAAATAAAAGAAAGAAAAAACAATAGACTGGAAAGATAAACACGGTCAATTAGGGTTTGGGGAAAGAAGATGAATAACGATTGCATTTCAGATGAAAAGCAATAAAACAGCAGAGCACCAGCGAACAACTTCATAAAACAGCATAAAGAAACACAGTCGGTTAGCTTTTCAGATAAACAGCAAAGAAAGAAGGTTAAGGCATTTCCTGCAACATATTAGGGCTCATACTAGGTTGAGAGCAAGGAAGAAAGCAATTTTGCAGATGAACAGATGAATAGAAGACCGATTGTTGATGGAGAAGCAAGAGAGAAAACAACAGATACAGAACAAATTGCAGAAGAAAGTGAGAAAAGAAGATTAATGCATTTACAGATGTTAACAGCAGATCGATGGTAGATAGAGAAGCAGACCAAATGTTGATGCCTTGATGGTCGTTGACGTGGGGGCCTGGTAGTCGGCTATTTGCAGCATTTGAAAATGCTCGGCTGAGAGAGTTTGAGGGAGACCGAGTTAAGAGATTTTGATAGCAGAAAAGAAAAACAAATTTAGAAAACATCAACATGTTTTCCAAAATTAGTGCTAAAAACTGAAACTTTTCAGTTTCGGAAACTATCATAGAAAATACACTACTTGAACGTGTTTTCAAGCAAATTATGTTTTCCTAGAAAAATGAAGAGAAAAACACCACGGTTTTCTGCAACTAAACTCGTTTTGGTATACATTTCCTTAAAGCAAGAAATTAGAGTCTTTCTTATCATACAGAATTTTGAACCAGATACATACGTACATATATACATACATACATAAATACATGCATATATATTGATGTGAAGGTACCTCTATGAGAGACTGAGTGATAACCAATTAATAAAAATACATACATTTTGGTAAACCTCACCTTGTCTTTCACCATGCTGTTATGGGCATCCGTATTCAGCATTATCACAGAATAGGCAAGGACATAAGCTGTATCAGCACTAGTGAACGAATTAGGATTGCACTTACAATAGCGCTCTGCAAATTTTTCCATGATGCGGTCAATTTTCTGAGCCTCACCAGGTAATCTGAAACCCCTCAAAAAATATCTAATAGCCTCGCCAAAGTCCATTCCATCAAAATTAAAGGAATCCACATAAGCATGCATTATCTTTAATGAGAAATCTTCCCTTTCACCTAGATAGTCACCAATAACAGTCTCATTCAGACCAGAAGTGTTCTTCAAAAATAATGCAACTGCCTCTGGAGTACCATTAATTTTCTTGTTACTTATTAGGAACTCAATACCCTTTGAAGGTTTTCTATTGAACAAGGAAATGCCTTTCTGCAGAAGCAAGTTAAGAGTTTAGTAATCAATTTAAATATCAGAAAGTAGAATACTGGCATTATTATAAAGACTACTCTAGCATAAGGCAAGACATAACAACATTGAGCTGTGCAGGGTAACAATTGGACTCCTGAAACGTATGTGGCATAAGTCACCATCTACAGCTATACGAAAGGTCAAAAATATCCACCATATCAAGAAAGTATGAAATCAAATCACAAGCCCAATTCTTCAATTTTACATGGGAAACTTTTGCTAACAAATTCAGGCAAAGTTGGTCCACATGTGCTTACATAGACGACCCTGTCACTTTTTTTGAGCTTATAATGTGTCGAATGATCTGGACACCATTAGGGTACGTTTGGTCCAATGAAATTGAGAGAATGAAATCACATGGGGTTTAGAAGTTTTTCTATCATGTGATGAGTGCCTTAAATGACAATGGAAAGTAATGGAAGAATAGATTTTAATGTAATATTCATATCTCTCATTTCCTTATCAAAATGGATAGGATCGAAAACATGAAACAAGATTGGAGTGTTTATTATTTTTCCTTCATTTTATATGTAAATCTTGATTTATGTATCGTTATCAATATTAAAAAAGTTCGTACACGACTTCATTCTCCAGATTCCTTTGTACCAAACATACCCTTATTTTATTACCTCCACACACACCATATAGTGTAAGCTAGGATTTAGGTGTAAGATGACCCCATCCACAAGCAGTATTGATTATGTGTGTCTATATATAGAGTTAGGTTCTAGTAAGAAATCTATTCCTCGTAAATACATTAGAAGTTAGAACCGCTGGCGCTCTCAAATTCATAAATCTGTACATCAATTCACAAAATAAAAACTGCTTTTGTGACATAAAAGTAGTATCACTTATATATTTATAAGTATATCATCATCTCATAGACTCATACTAGATTCACATGTGAAATTTAAATCCATAAATTTATATATTGACTTCATAAACTTATATATTTGATTCAATAATTCAAACACGAAATTCACAAACATAATCAATCACATTCACAAATTTGTATGTTAAATTCATAAATTTAAACATGAAATTCATAAATTTGTATGATAAATTCACAAATTTGAGATTGGCTCACATGTTCTTATGAAATATATGGTTCTTACATGAACTATACACATATACACACACACACACACAGATTCATTTACATACATATATAAGAAAAGAATACCACCATCATTTAATAGATATAAAATCAGAAATTTTGTATAATAAATTATTGTAATACCTGAAGTTCTAACTTATAAGCTCGGCGTTGCTCTAGTGTAGCTGTGGAATGCTCAGAAATTGCTTCTTGGTGCAACTCAAAATCAGGAAAACTTCCTTCATCTCCCCCAAGACTTGTGTTGCTCTCAATGACACTGTCATTATCAGATGTGTTCCGTAACCCAAATTCACCTATCCTAAGTTGCTGGTCCATCCAAACTCCCATTGACTTGATGATTATAACCAAGCACTTAACTGACTCAAACCGAAATGTTAGATCATGCACTGGAGACAAGGTGGTAGTGGAACCAGGAGGTGGACCTAGAGCAGTTTTCAGAAGACCATTCACAGTCCTGCAAATATCTGACGGAATTAACAAGGTTTTGTTACAATTTACTAAAGCATAAAAATAGAAAGATATGAAACTAAACAAAGCAGTGTGTGCTCGTAAGAAGGGGATGAAAATGCAGAGATAGACAAAAGTACGTGAGAAATAATTATATGAAATATCACGGGTGCTAAACACAGAAAGATGCCTCAACCAAAGAATAGCAAGAAACAATGTGTAAGTGTAATAATGTATCTCTAGAATCATGTTCCCACACTCAAGTTCTTTGACTTGACATCTAAGCACTAAAATTCTAATTTTTATAATGAAGAAGAGAATAACATATGTAGAACAGTAGAAGTAATCATCTAAGCAAAAAACTCAGTGTATGCTATGCATACATCAATGGTATCTCCTACTACATCTTGATTTACGGTGACAGCCTACAAAGCCACTTGCAGCCCTTACTTTTTGAAGAAAACTTAGGTTTAGCTACAGATTCATAATTTATGGGCCTTGGATAATTTAGCCTACCATACTACATTTTCATACAATAGTTTGTTGATTTTGCTGAGGGCAATACTGATAAAACCATTACAGCCAAGATGTCCAACATAGTTCTAAGAACGATTATTTGATGAACAAATACTAAATTAACAGAGAAAAACAGACACCTTGCAAGTTGCAGCAATATCTATAAATATCTGCAGTTGCAATACTGCAGAAGGTTTAAACAAATTGAACAGCTAGAAACTAACAATATTTGTATACGCTACTAAGTTTTGGGAATAAAGAAGAAAAGCTTAGAATTCATATCCTGATCCAAGATATACTAATGCCAAGATATACCCACAAAGATCATATGATTAGCAGAACGACAGCAACACCACTCTGCCTTCAAGATAAGAAGGGGGTTAAAATAGTTCATATACGCAAAACATTACAAGAACAATGAAAGAGACAAGGATGATTTTTATTGGTTGTCAAGCTCACCAACACCAAAATGATTCATATTTTAGGTTGAAGCTACTTTACATGAAAACTTAATGAAGGATTATCAGAATAAATTGTACCAACTAAAAATGAAATGGAATATATATATATATATATATATATATATATATATATATATATATATATATATATATATATAAAGAGAGAGAGAGAGAGAGAGAGATATAGAGAGAGAGAGAGAGAGGAAATCAGGTTCATGTACCCCTCAATATCCAGCATACCTCTTGTGTATGATCATTCACATATTTTCTTTTTTTTGCATAGACATGTATAAACAAACATTATAAGACTTTTCATCCAAAGGATCATACCTAGGATTCGAAAAATAAACCTTGTGAATAGTAAAATAAATCATGTGAACGGTGTGAATGATCATTTACTTGGATGGCAATTCACATAAATATGCACGAACATTCACATAATTTTAAAGCAAGTAGAAAGTTTGAATGTATGTAAAATTCACATATCATGTGTGTAACGTTAATTTAAACGTTATAAGTTAAAAAGTTTTTTAAGGGTAGTACCTTCGGGTGTTTATGAACCTGAATCTACACACACATATACATACATACATACATACATACATACATACATACATACATACATATATATATATATGTATATATATATATATATATATATATATTAAACCAATATATTCTTTTCTTTCCCTTTTACTTTGCATATATATTTTATAGGTCTCGCATTCACCAGGTCTATTTTAACAATCATAATATTGCTACTTAAATTATCTTGAATTATGTTAGAGCTAAAAGGGCAATTAAACAGGTAGATGAAACTTTATAGACATAACTTATATCTACTCCTACTGAGAATGGCGGTCATCTATCTCGACCAGTTTCACGAGGCGTTGGAACGCGTGTCACCGCTGCTCTTTTTAGAACCGTGCGAGCAAACCACTTAAGCAAATACCTAGACTTCCATTTTAAATGACCAAGCCATCTGAGAGGAAAGCTCGACCTCAAAAACATCAATGAGATGCTAACAAAGAGGTATCTGATATCTAAAGGTATTCTAGCATCCTTGAGCACATGATCATCTAGTTCCGTGCTAGAGTTAAGTAGAATATCATCAAATCTTATAATATGAACTTTATGATTATTGATTCTCTAAGGTGTTTTTACTTGCAACATATTCATGATTTCACAACCACGATAGTCTCTAACCCAACAAATTTCAAAGAACGGTGAACAAAGTGACAGTTTACATTAGCAAAAAAGTTTCCAGTCAGAAGCATTCCATCCACTTCAACGTACATACTAACATTTAAAGAACTTCCAACATCACACAAAAGATTGAAATTTTAACAGAATACTTCAAAATCTAGAATCTAGATACTACACAGATGTAACCCAAAACCCTATGTGAAATTGTAAACATTCAGTTTAAACATTTCTAGGCCGAAGTAATCTTTACACACTTCCAAACAAGCAAAAGAAAAATAATAATAGATCACACTTAAAATACCATCTAATGTGATTGCTTTGCTATGATAATCACTAAAATCCAGTCCTAACAATTAGTTAGTATTTAGTAACTGTTCTAACGGTCCATCTACAAACAGAAAGACACGCAGCAGGTGAGTTGAACAGTACCTTTAAAGGGAGCAAAATTTATATTCAGAGGATATAACCACATAGACATAGTTATGAAAGGCTCAAGGCACACCAACGCGCAAAGAGGTCCTCAGAGCCTAGGTGCAAAGCGCAGGCATAGGCACGGGCCTCATGAATGTGAGGTGCATCAAATTAAAAATTGTATAACAATGTATGTATAATGTCTGATACTCTAATTGTATACATAACTTAAATAGCATAAAAACATTTAGAATATCAAACAAAGCTATGTTCCATGTTTCCTACTTACATAAACAACTTTTTCATATCAACTATGTAGTTGCCTAAACACACACACACACACACACACTGATACGAAATAGAAACTTATATTGATGAAAACAGAGTAATAGGTCTAATAATTCTGATATTGATAAGCTGAAAATATAGAACAGAAAGACAATTACAATTCTAGGGAAATCCCTTTCTCACAATCACAAGATTGGAGACCCCTCAAAGCCAAGCAATGAGTCTAACAATATATCTAACAATATTTCTGCCTACGTATCTTACCTCTCCCTCTCTTATTTATAGAATACCTCCTACTAATTATTACTAGTATACCCTTTCTAGAATACTCCATTAGTAGAATCCCATCATTCCCCATTAAGAAAGTCTTGACCTCAAGACTTGCTTTGCTGCCATCAGAACATCCCTTATCACAGACTTGTAAGAGCACCAGAGTCCTGTCCCCAAACATCTCCAGGCTGAAGCAAATGCCCCCCACGGCCCCACCGTCATCTTCATCATCATCGCCCAACAAAAGAACTCGTAAATGACCATTGGGGCATTTATGTGCAGGACCAAACATATTTCCACAACGAAAACAAAGGCCCTTCTTACGCCTTTCCTCCCACTCTGAACGTGTCAAGGAACGAACCCCTCTGTCACGCTCGAACTTGGATGAAGCATCTGTAGAATCCTTTGATGAAGGTTTCTGATTAGAGAGATCAGATACACCGATAGAGAATATAGTTGTAGGACCAGTGGGCTTAATTTGGCCCAACTGATTAGACCGATCCAAAACCAAAACAGGAGATCCACGAAAAAAGAGATTGGCCCATTAGAGATCCACGGTCCAACTTGAAATCAGTACCCAACCCACCCTGAGAGTGATAGCGGAACCGAGAAATACCTGCGTTTTCAGCAGAAGGACGAAGCATCGTTTCCACGTCTTTGGCCAAATACATCGCATCCAAACGCGATTGAGGCCTGTGAAGACGCACCCAGCGTTTGACATCATCCCTCAACCCAGCGACAAAATAACCCAATGCTTGAGATTCAGACAATTTTGGAACTAACGACAGCAGGTATTCAAAATCATCAATGTAATCATGAATAGAATCCTATTGCGTAATAGAAGCTAATTGCTCAAATGGATTCTGAATTTCTAAACCACTAAAACGTTGTAGCAATTCGATTTGAAATTGATCCCAAGTGAGAGGAGAGTGAACCTGATTCACAATGGTGAACCAATGTTGGGCGACGCCTTCCATGCTTAATTGAGCCAGTCTTATGCGCAGATGAGAAGGAGTCTCGTTGATGTCAAAGTAGAGTTTCGCCTTCTGGATCCAGCCCTGTGGATCAAAGCCATAGAACTCTGGAAGTTTAATCTTCTTTACGGCCCAAGGGAAAACCGAAGCACCAGCAGGAGGAGTTTGGCCCCCTCCAGAACCACCACCAGACTCGAAAAGGACTCCAGAATCACCGCCCTCGTCGAATTCTGGTCGTTTACCTTGTTGTTTGACAAATCCCATCATTACTTTACGAAACTCAGCTGCATCATTGCGATCTGCTTCTAAATTCTTCAAAACTGATTTGATCTCAGTGACATCTGATTGAAGTCGTTGAATGTGCTCCTCATGTTGATCCAATCGGTTTTGAAGAGAAGATAGACGAGTTTCCATCAAGAAGGAAGAAATGGACAGGAAAAATGGCTATGGTAGAGTAGAAGTAGCAGGTCGGACCAATGATACGAAATAGAAACTTATATTGATGAAAACAGAGTATTAGATCTAATAATTCTGATATTGATAAGCTGAAAATATAGAACAGAAAGACAATTACAATTCCAGGGAAATCCCTTTCTCACAATCACAAGATTGGAGACCCCTCAAAGCCAAGCAATGAGTCTAACAATATATCTAACAATATTTCTGCCTACGTATCTTACCTCTCCCTTTCTTATTTATAGATTGTCATACTAACTAACTCCTACTAATTATTACTAATATACCCTTTCTAGAATACTCCATTAGTAGAATCCCATCACACACACACACACACACACACACACACACACACACACACATATATATATATATATATATATATATATATGATGGCTAGTGGCCTAGCTGCATAAAGACATATAATATCAAAAAAGTACATGTGTGATACCTAGTTGCCTAGTTGTTCACCCTTCTTAAACTCATCTTGTAACCAACCCCACATGTTAGGCTCACAGTGAAGCACACCTCTAACAACTATGCACATAGATATTCATTCTCTTAATTCAACTACAAAGAGAAGCCCTAAACAAGCTCAGAACTTGTATCATTTGTAGAAAGTAACTTTAGCAGAGAAACTGCAAGTACCATGACAAACGAACAATCATCACAGGTTAAGGATGACAGAGAGCATAGATGGATTTACCATCACAATGTAGGTATGAATTGATCAACTACAAGCTTAAGACAGTCAATTTTTCACCTGCAACTATAATCACACAGGAAGCTTAAAGAATCTTTTTAACCGATTAGTTACCTTTCAAATATGTTTGGAGAATCAACATCACAATCATAGTTGACAAAAATGTCGATCATAATCTGTGAATCCTGAGATATTTTGTCCAGTAAATTGAGGATTGTCATCTTTTGTATGAAACTCGGTTGAAGCACATTTTCAAGCACACGGAGAATGAGCATGGGAAAAAATATCCCAATTTCTGATTTCAACATGGATCTGTATTTTGATAATAAGCTCTGAAATATCGAACAAAGAAGCTGAAAAATTGACATGACTGACAGCGCACTGTTTTTCAACAAGGATAAGCAAAGAAACTGTTTGATCACGTTTAGGAACCTGCAGAAAAAAAATATCACATTAAATAAACATTAAGTCCATGTTTTTATTTTACTTCTATTTTTTTGGAAAGAGAAACAGAATTCAAGTATTCAAAAAACAAGTCATCCCACATGCATTTGCAAACAAAGCGAGAAAAGCAAATGGAATTGCACTCCATATAATCATTCATATAAAATAATTGAGTTCAAATGTATAATAGCCATCTGCTCATCTTAAAAGATATTTCCACACATCAATTGTGCTATGCATCCGTTCCAAACATGGCTAAATAAAAGTTCTCATAATAAGTTCGTTTTATCAAACATAGGGGGCTCAAATTTTACGAAACAAAGAAACAAATATTTTTCCCATACAAGTTAGTGGCTAATAACCATCAAACCACTCCATTGTAAATTTGTAAGTAAATTTGCTAAAGTTAGCCGACTAGAAGCCTTTTGTAAAAAGATAAAGCTGGGTTCCAAAGGTGTTAGGAATTTCCTAAAAGCATAAACTAGCTTTTAACAACAGTATAAAAGAATTCAACTATGTAGCAAGTAAAAACTGCAGTGCTATCTCTCCTTTATTCTATGACTACCCATAAAAAAGAATTCATGCATGTTTTCAGCTTCCCTTACTCCCAAAGCATGTAGAAGGGGTTAATAAGTAACATGGATGCAAGGGCTTTCAAATGTTTGGCCCACAAATCATCACCCATCCTAAACAAGATGTAGAGGGAGGTCTATTTCCAGTCCATTGTTGGGAGACTGCTTCAAGGTTCCACAGTTAATAAAATACCATCCAACTTGGGAATAAAAATATGGGATAATGACAACAGGGGACTTCCAGAAAGTGAAGAATTCCCGTAAACTTCTATAAACATAAAAGGGTGCCCTTTTTGCTGAGGTAGTTCACATTACGATAACTTTGGTAATTATGAATAAAGATGCTAGTTGTGAGAAGTGACAGTAATCTAACATTGGAAGATGTTGGTAGGCCTGGTCATTGAAAAAACGCCAACTATTCAAATCAACATCAAATGGAAGCTGTTAAATGATTTGCTATTATGTTTAGAATGCTTGTGAACAAGAACATTAGAAGAATCTCATCCCTGGAAATAAATAAAATTCAGTTAAGTGTTGAAATGTATGACCCCTTGCAGAATTGTAAATTTGAGTAGGTCAATTGATTGTACTTTTCTTGTGATCTGCATCTGCTGGATCCTTCAATAGGCGTCATATCGTAATACCTTTTTCTAACTTTTTATGCTTCTGAGATTTATAAACTGTGGTTCACTTATACTTCTTAGCCTTGTCATTATTGTTTTTCTGAACGAAAGCAGTATTGTAAAAAAGATCTCCCTTTTTTTACAATTAGAACCTTATTTCTACGGCCTCTGATTCCAAGATCATATATGCTACATTACTACTTCAATACAAGCACATAGTTAACACTATATCAGTATATGGGTGGTCTCTGGCTCGGTGCGCTGAAGAATGTAGATACTTGAGAGCATTAAAAACTGTTTCAGCTCATTCTCCATCAAAGGTTAAAAAGAAAAGAAAAACCTATCGTAGCTTGGTTGTGAACTTCCTATCCTCTAGTCTTACGGTCTCAAAAAGATAAGTAAACATACAATAAATGGCAGAGTCAAAGCAACATATATTTACTATGGTGACATGAAGTTATCAAGCAAGAATGAGATTGTTAGGTTAAGAAGAGTAATTTAAAAAAGGTAAACAGACATCTATTAAGCATCAAAGGCATCAATTTACTTAAGATACATGCAGTTACTTGCCTCTCATTTGTACGCCATATTGGACCCGCATTTTCCATGATTACCTTCAATAGCTCCAGAGACAAGATTTTTCCCCTCAAGAGAATCTGATCATCTGGCTGCTCATGAGAAGAGAACTTCATTGACAGCTTACACAAATTCTTAAAAACCATAACCCCATCATCCCTGATCTTAGAATAACTACTCAAATCCTCCTTATCACCCAATTCAGCATCTGAAGAATCAGTTTTTTCAGTGGCTTTAGCGTCTTGCGCTTCAGGCAAGGGTTTTGCATTATGATTAACCTCAACAACGTTAGTGAAAACAACCTCGTTAATCATATTCTGAACAAACTGTATAGAACTCCCTTCATTAAGATTCCTATCATTGAACTCTAAAAGATCAGTCACCGATATAGTCTTGAAGCTGGCCAGCAGAGAATCCCCTTCCACCCTAGCAAAAATGATGGCCATCATCTGAGCCAACACCGACTTAGCGCAGATCTGGTTAGTTCCATTGACCCCACCAAGGTATATATTATAACAGGTCTTGACAATCTGGTTGAGGCAATCTGCCCGGATAAAAACAGTGGAAGATCGAACAGCTGAGAGCAGAGTTTTAAGGATTGCAAGCTCGACAACCTCTTCTCCGAGACCACCACACTTGCATATAGAATCGATGAGACGGAAGATGAGGGAAGGGGGTTGTTCAGAGGGGTTGATTTCACAGCGGATGAGGCGCAGGGAGAAGAGTCGGTAGGAACAATCGAGTGCGGGTTCAACTACTTTGGGGGAAGACGAATCGATGGCTAGGATGAGAGGCAGGATGAGGGACTCGGCATCGGAGACGGAGGAGACACCATAGAGAGGGGTTGAGGAGGAAGGATCGTCGGCAAGGGTTTCAAGCTTGTCGAGGGCGGATTTGCAGGCAGAGACGATGTGAGAGTGTTTTCTCCAGGCAGCGTTCTTGATGATCTTGTCGAGTGATGGCCCCAGTAGCCATCCACAACGGGATTGGCCGCCTAGGGTTTGAGACACCAACGACATTGCTATTGTTATTGGTGTTGAGGAAAGAAAGAATTCAAATGAGATGAGCTCAAGATCTTGATCTGGATCTTGATCTTGATGTCCATAACTTGAGAGTGCTGAAAAACATCATCTAGGATTAAATTTCAATTGAGATTTGATTTGTATTGATGGTCGTACTCGCTAAGAAACGGTTTTATTCAAGTACTCAACCGACAAATTAACTAAGGAATCCACTGATCAAAATCGTACATCAGAACACCAAACTAATCAAAATCATATCACGGCTGAATGGAGATCAAGATAGAGGTCTGGTGTCTGAGAACACCAAACTAATCGAAATCAGAGCACCAAATTAGGGCTCGATCGAAATCACATACCTTGATGTCTGAGGAGATGGAGATGCAAGAGCGAGAGGAAGATGTAGAAGGGGACAGAGATGAAGCAACGCCAGTCGGAGGAGGCCTGATTATGAGATCAAGATCGTGTTTTGTCAACGCTGAACGGTGGGAAACAATATTAGAAAATCAAAAGAAAAATGGAAGTCAGGGGTAACGACCAAAAATAATAATATTTTTGTTATTTTTATCATTAACGGTATCATCATTTATTTCTTATCATTAATTTTATATTTTTTATTATTTATAGTAACAACTTTTTATTTTTAAACAATAATAATAACCGGTGACCTGCAAACCTGTTTAACTGGTCACCAACTTTTCAATTTTCAAAAATAGTAAAATCTTTTTAAATTTTTATCGATAATAATAACATATCAAATTAAAAAACTAATTTTTTTTAAGTTTTTCAAAGATTTCATATAAAAAAGTTAAACCCAATTTACCTTTCAAATTTTGTTGTGTTATTTTTATAATAAAATTTTTATTTTTCTATCATTATTTATTGTAACACCCTCCAAACCAAAATAAAAGTCACGTCATTTACAATACACAGGTTGCAATAATGCATATAATAATCATCATCCAATGCTAGAAGTTTACACAAACGTTGATAATTTAAAACATTTCACACATTATACACAACATTGATTAGCAGTTAACCTCGCGTACACAATCCCCAAAACCCGGATACAAGTATTCACGTACAGACTCGTACAGCTAATCAAGTTCCCAACAGTATAGTAATCACATACAGTCAGCAATGTAAACTCTTCGCAACAAGATCAAGTACCTACTTTCGCTCGGGAGCTGGCGGCCCTATCTTCTGTCCCCCTGATACACAGTTAGACTCGAATACGTAAGCTTCACAGCTCGTGAGTACACAAGGGTTAGACTCTGTACTAATCACATAAGCACATAACGCATGTAAACATGACAACACTGTAACTCTACGCTACCTGTCATAACCAATGCCACACTAGCCTCTGCCTAGAGGTACCTAAGATCCAAAGATACTCATTTCAATTGGGGAAACCCCTCCCCCTGCAGCCAAGCCACGCCCGTGGAGGCTAGCATGAATAATAGGCTCAGGAGCGACCTAGCACTAGACACGACCACACACGCGCGCGCACACACACACACACACACACACACACACACACACACACATATATATATATATATATATATATATATATATTGAGGTTCAAATGAGAACTTTTATGCATCGGGGCACCTCGAGGCACTTTTGTGCATCGGATAATCTAACTAGGGTGCACAAAGGACATTTTGGGAAAATTAAATATATGAAATTAATTAATTTTTAAATATCATTAAAAGATAATTAGGAGTTACATTTTGAATTAAAATATCATATTAACTACATTCCTCATTTTCCTCCCCATTTCTCTATATCTCTCTCTCTCTCTCTTTCTCTCTAATTGTGTTCTTCATAATTTTCATGGTGATGATGATTTGAAGACGAAGATTAACGATGAACAACGATGATAATGAACATGAACAAGAGATGCAACCGATGATAAATATGAAAAACACGATGCATAGATGGATAAAGAACGATGAATAATGATGATGCATAGATGGAAGATGAACAATAACGATGCATAGATTGATGATGAACGATGAACAACAAAAATGATGATGAACAATGACGATGCATAGATGAATGATGAACAAGTTGAACACAATGCATAGATGAATGAAAAATATGAACGACGAACACGATGCATAAATGAATTTGTGTATTTTTTTTGTTAAATGCGTCTTTTTTGAACACGATGCATAGATAAACACGATTAAAGATGAAATGCATCGATCTCCATCATCTTTTTTGAATTTGTGTAATTTTTGTTGAGTTTGGAAATGTATCAATTGAATTTATTTAACATTTATTATTTGATTATTTGTTGAAATATTAAATTTAATGAGGTATGCACATTCCCCAAAATGCCCTTCCTTGTTTGTTTTCATAATGCACAAGATGCATAAAATTGTCCAACTATTTACCCTTTTGCCATCAATCTAATCCATACAATTTTTTGATCTAATGGATGATATAGGTTCTTTTGTACCTCGATGCATAAAAGTTCTCAATTGAATCTCCCTATATATATATATATATGGGAACCCTACACAGGGTTAAACAGAGCTTCTCCGCTCCCGCTATAACTCATCGCGATCACTATAATGGATATCATTCACAATAATATACATTCACATGTATCACATATAAAGAAAGGTAAGACCATACCTGAGGGGCAGCTCGCAGTGCCCATACGAATCATATAAGCACATATGCAATATAAACACTGAAAGACTCAAGGCGACATGTCTTTTTAAAAGATCTTGTGTACTCACCAGGATCACTCCGCTAAAAATCACCAATACGCGGACCCAACTCTGTCTCAACTCGATATTCGTGAATTCCCAGTACACACAATGAATCTGTCCAGATTAATCCCAACTCAACATATAAGCCCCAAATGCCCCATAACAATTAACACAATTGATAAAACCCTCAAAAAACAACCCAAATAGGTTCCCGGGGCCCAAAAACCCAATCTGGCCAAAACAGCCCTGATCACGGCCCCACGGTCGCGCTTGCGATGCAGGTTTATCTTCTTCCTTTTTCAGCTTCTATCCATGGGGATTTCAACCCCAGAATCAATTTTGCAACTAAAGCCCCACGAAATTCACACCAAAACACTTCCAATACTCACGTAAACCAATTCCCATGACATCATATCAATTAACACAATAATTAGAATCCAAATCAAAGGTTTTCTCACCTCACTTTATGAAGAACACAAGGATGGAAGCTTTAGTCAAATTCTGATCTCCAGAGCACACACAACACTTTTGTTAAATTTTTGGGAATGAAAGGAAGGAAGCAAAACACGTCACAATTATACATATCTCTTTATAACGCGGGTTCGACACCGATACATGGTCCCGTTATCAAAATTACACAATTTATATCAATAAATCTCATATAATCTCGTGAATCCACAATTATAATTAATCCATTAAATTTATATCCCGAAGCCATGCAATATGCGTCCCGACGCATATTATTCACTATACGAGACAAAATTGGACCAACGCAATAATCAATAAAATATTCAATCAATGTGATAATTACACGCACCTGCTCGGGAGTCGGGTTGTTACATTTATTTATTTAAAAGTTTACTTAATTATATTATTACTATCATTAGTAACCATTTTTTTATTTCATTAAATTTATTTATTTATACTTTTTATATTTTCGCAACCTTATAAAATTTTTAATATGTATTTTGGATATTTACGGTTAGATAATATTCGATTATTTATTCACAATTATATATAATGTGAACGAAAAAATATTACGAATTATTCCAATTTTCACTTTTTCCAAACAAAAAAAACTACGAACTATCCTTTTCTATTTTTCCAAACAAAATAATACAAATCGTTTCAGTTTTTAGTTTTTCCAATCTAAGTGGGTTATAGTTTTTAAAAAAATCAAAATCAAAATGAGTCTCAGTATTTTTAATTTATAAAATTATAAACCACAATAAGTCATAGTTTTTCCATTCCTAGAAATCTTAAAAAATGAATGAGTCGCAATAAATTTTCATTCATAGTACTTTTCATTTAGAATTTAAAAACTACAAATTGTTCAACGAAAAAACTATGAATTATTCCGGTTTATAGTTTTTCCGAATGAAAAATATTGCAACCCATTTTGAATTTTAGTTTTTCAAATAAAAAATACAACCCATTTAGATTGAAAAAAAATTAAAAAAAAAACAGAATGATTCATTTTTTTTGTTTGGAAAAGTTAAAAAATTATATGGTTCATATTTTTTTCTTTGAAACTAAAAGACTACAAATTATTCAGTTTTTTAATCTATACAAATGAAAATTAGTACGATCCATTTAAGTTTTTAGGTTTCCTGAATGACAAAAACTACGACTCATTCATTTTTTTAGTTTTTTAACAATAAAAATTATGAACAACTTTGGGTTTTTTATTTTTGCTAATGAAAAAATTGTAACATCCGGAGTCTAGCAGCAGGTTCATGTAATTTATTTATTGGTTCTAAGAGTTATTATGATGAGTTAGTGAAATTTAATTGGTTAATTACACGTGAAGTTGATAAAAGTAAGTTGCCATTACGTGTAATTTTAATCGGTTGAGATAATAACATGTCCAGTGATAATTGTGGGTTTGAGGTTGTTTTAACGAGTTAACTAATATTCCAAACCCGAGCTATTGATTTGAGATTAATTGGGTTAACGGGTATTTACCCAGTGATTAGTGAGTATCGTACCCGTTTTAATTGGGTTTTGGACCCAAAACGTATATAAACCCGTGGCTTGCTTCTTTCCTTCCATTTCACACAAAACTCAATAGTGCAAGTGTGTGTGTGTTCCAGCTGAAATCAGAGAGAAAGCCAAAGGAAGAATTAAAGCAGCCATAACTGAGGAATCAAGTTCATCATCATCATCTCTTCAAGCTATAGCTCAGATTCAAGAAAGGAGGAACGTGTTGAGGTTAGTAATTCGCGTCCAATTCAGTTAAGATGTTATGCTAAGTAGCTAAAGTGGTTGGGGTTGGAATATAACCCCTAAGATGTACGAAATCGGGATTAAAAGTGATTCACGTAGCTGTATGAAAACAGAGCATAACCTGCAATGTTCGTCGCCGCATCGCGGCCGTGTTCCCCTGGTCACGACCGCGATCAAGGTGAGTCGGTTGGGGTGATCGCTGGCGGTGAGAATCAAGTGTATCGAAGGTACCCTTTTATAACCGTTGATTTAATTGATCAAGGGTTTAGATTGATAATGACATTTTTGAAATTAAGCTTAAAAAAAAAAAGAACGTGGGACGTTTTTTTTAAAACTGTAGGGGTATTATCAGTATTATAAGCTTTTTGGCGCAGTTTCTTTTTTACGTGATGATCATCCCTCAAACAACCTGATTCCTGACATTTCTCAAATAAATCGATTCCCTGTTCTCTCTTTCTCTCTCTATCTGAGGTGATTCTGAAGCTTTAACCTATAAAACATCGAAGAAACTTTACATTTGCGAAGAATGTCTTCTTCTAAGGAGAAAAGCAAGTCCGACCAAGGTATGTTTTTCTGATTTCATCCCATTTAACAATGAGTATCTTGTTGTTTAGGGTTTTTGTTTTATTGTTTAGGGTTTTACGGTTTAGGGTTTTTGTAGACTTTTATTTTGAGGGTTTTGTTTATATTGATTTAACTTTGTTTTTTGTTTGCATTCCAGTTTTTACTCCAACAAGGAGGTCCATGAGGTTATCTGGTCGACCTCGGAATACTGGTAAATTAGCTCCTGTGAATATTGATTTAGTTGATGAAGATGACAATTGTCATCATTCAGAAGGTAAATTATTTTAATGTGTTTAAGCTTTATGTGAATGGTGAAATTTTATATTGTGAATGGTCATTCAACTTATGTGAATGGTGAATGGTGTGTTAGGTACTTGACCATTCACATGATATATATGTTCATGTTATGTTTTATGAGTGATATATTTTCGTTTGTAAATGTGGACCAGGTTATATGTTATATTGTGAATCTTGTGTATTCACATAAGTTATGTGAATGATGTATTTGCATCTGTGAATTGTCAAATAGCGTATGTGAATGGTCATTTATCTAAATTGAATGATCAAATAATATATGTGAATGCTCATTCACATTAGTTGAATGAGCATTAATTCACATTAGTTGGATGATCATTCACAATGTGTTATTTCAGTATTCACATATTTTATATCTGCTTAGATGATTTATATAAATTTAAATGTATCATTGAATGGTCAAATAGTGTATTGTGAATGCTCATTCACATTAGTTGAAGGACCATTCACATTAGTTGAATGATCATTCACATTATTTGAATGACCATTCACAATGTGATATTTCATTATTCACATGTTTTATAATTGTTTACACGATTTATATGAATTTATATGAAGATGATATTTTTACAACAGGGCATTCAGGAGCTATGAGAGATGATCATGGATCATCAGAGTTTGTGAATGATCCTGTTGTTGAGGCAAATGATGATGTTTCTGATGAATCTGAAAGTAAAAAAACACATTTAGTTGAATGACCAGATTTATCATTCACATCAGTTGTTATTTTTTATTCATTTGGAATTGTATGAATTGTTTCAGGGCATTCAGATTTGATGAAAGATGATTTTGGATTGTTAGAGTTTGTTAAAGATGTTGTTGTGGAGGCAAATGACAATGTCTTGGATGAATCTGAAACTTCTAGGATGAGTGATAATAGTTTGGCTGAAGAGCCAATTCGGAGGAAAATGAGGAGGACTGGTATTGAGATTGAACCTCCATCTATACGTATGTTGGTACACCCTGTGTGACGATAGCAGTCTAATCGATCTGCATTATGGTTTAGTTAATATTCTGAGTATTAACCAGTATTTTGATATATATGTTTAATATGTGTTTGTCTGTTATTGATTGTGTGTTTGAACTTGATGTAACATATTACAAGAAGTTCAAACATAAAGATCAAAGATTAACTCAAGCATAAGTTAAAACATAAGTTTCATCACTTAAGTGTTTAAGTGTATTGGTTAGATTCGAATAGGTAAAGGAAGACATTCGAATCTGTGATAGATTCGATGTATCCTTAGATTCGAATGGGCTAGATTCGAGTCTGTCAGATGGACAGATTCGAATGGGCCTTAGGCCAGATTCGAGGTTGGCCCACAACAAACTCGAATCAGGGTCTATAATTAGGGATAGACTCGAATCATTAAGTGACCTTTGGCAGAATTCGTGAGGAATTAAGCAAGAGGCGATCTCGAGTTTATCAGCTAGGTGAGTCCCGTTTCGGAGAGAATTAGCACGTAGGATCGTTCGTGTGTCGTTCGTTCAGCGTCTAATAGTCTCCGTGTTTCCGTTGGTTGAGAGTTGTCCGTCTAACCGTCAACTAGGATTCCGCACTCGTTCACGGATCCGCGTCTAGATAGATCTTGCAGTCGTAGACCTTACAAGTGGTATCAGAGCCTACGGAGTGTTCTTGGTGTTCTTCGTGTTCATCAGATACATTCTAGGTTTCTTGACGCTAGTTGGACGGTTTTGCTCTCAAAAACGTGTTTTTGAGCTTAGCAAATTCATATTCGGGAAACACTTTGTCGTTTTTCACGTTTTTGGTCGAAATCATTGTTTTTCGTTTGAAAAATAGTGGTTTAATCTGTAAACGTCAAAAAATCAACGTGTTAGCCGTTTTTTCGAGTTTGCGGCGCTCGAATCTATAGGGGTAATTAGGGTTTTACTTTATTTTCGAGTCTAACCTAAATACGCTCCTTTCGAGTCAATTTCAGTGAGTTTCGAGTCTACTTTGTTTCGAATCTGTTGCTTCATTCGAATAGGATCTCGAGTCTAGTTTAGTGTCGAGTTTAGTTCGAATCTAGTATTATTTCGAATCTAGTGTTTCGAATCTGCTGATTTTCGAGTCTGCTGTGCCTTCGATTCTAAGGGTCTTCGAATCTAAGAGTCCTTCGAATCTGACATAACTTCGAATCTGTGGAGTTGTTCGAATCTGACATTATTTCGAATCTAATTGACTCTTAAGACTTAATCGAATTTAATTTCAAAAGATTTAATATTAATTAGTTTCGAATCTATCTAGATTCGAATAAGTTAATCTAAGTCAGTTTAGAATTAAATTAATTAAGTTAGAATTCAATTTCTTTCAGAAAAGATGTCAAACCTTCAGAAATTCCTTGAGATGGATCATGAAGTTGGGAAGGCAAATGCACCGCCAAAGCTGATGAAAGTTGAGGATTATTACTGATGGAAGGATAGATTTACGGATTTTGTACGATTCAACGATATGCGCATGTGGGTGTGCATAGATGAAGGGTACATTCCACCAGTATCTGAGGTTGAAGGCCGTCAAAAGGTCTTGTCATACCAGATGATGAAAGAGGATGACAAGAAAGTATTTGAAGCCGAAAACAAGGCTTTCTCCATTATCCGTATGGCGTTACCTCAAGATATCTTGCACACATTTCGGACTCAAAGGACGTCGAAAGAACTTTGGGAGTCTCTCCAGAAAAGGTGTGAGGGTAATCCACGGGTGCGTAGAAAGCGTACAGAGCTGTTGACCCAACAGTTTGCGATTTTCAAGGCTCTTAAGGATGAACAGTTAGATGATATTATCACAAGGTTCTATCATCTGATAACAGAGCTTGAAAGTCATGGCATTGAGTACTCGGACACTGACAAGAACAACAAGCTTCTTGATGCCCTACCAGCCAAATGGGCTATGTACGTGGCCATGATTAAGCTTAATGAGGACAAGTATTATGCTCAATCACTTGATGACATCGTGGGAACGTTGAGGGCATATCACTTCGAGATGATTAAGGCTGAGACTGATTACGAGCAAGTCCAGAATCCGGCTATGTATTTTGGAAAGACATCTAAATCATCAGTGACAGCTGAACCGAAGAGTGCTACAGCGTTTTTCACCGGAGAAACGTCATCGCCACCAGAGTCCGAAGACTCACTGAATCGCGCGTTCTTAGGGTTAGGAAGATCGGAAGAACCGCAACCTCAAGTCCAACAGGCATCGACCAGTCAGAGCTATTCGAAGATGCCCATGAGCGCAAAGTCCGCAGAAGAACATTTGAATCTGCTTGCTTCCTTTGTGGCAGCTTATGGAAATTGTGTTCAAGGGAAGATCAATGATCCGGCTCTTTGGGATGAAGATTACGATCAGGTCGACCCTGATGACTTAGAGGAAATGGATCTTAAGTGGCAACTGGCCATGGTGACCCAGAGGGTTAAAAGATTCATTAAGAGAACTGGAAGGAATTTGCAGATGAATAACAAGGGAATCGGGTTTGATAAGTCAAAGGTGAAATGCTATAACTGTCAAGGACTGGACACTTCGCAAGGGAGTGCCAGAGGCCAAAGGTAGAGACATACCAGGGACAGAGCCAACATCAGGGACAATTCCAAAATCAGTCCCAACAAAGATACCTTCCGAGTTCCTCATCTGGTCAAGCCAATCTAGCGGGTCTAATATCCAATGTCACGTCCGACAGACAGCTAGATGGGTCCTATGACTGGAGTTCACATCCTGAGTCCAATGCTAGAGCTTTCATGGCTGAAGTTACGGAGAATGGTTGTGAAGAAGACGAGCAGACCACACGGGACAGCAGTCCGATGTGGGTAAAGAAAGCGAATGATCAGACCGTGCTAGAGTTTGCTGCTCAGATGGCCAACGTGGAATCTGATAACTCTAAGGTTAGTCTTTCTTATTCTCTATTTCGTGAATTATGTGCTTTATGTGTTAGTTCTAACGATAGGTTAAATCTAGTCTTAGACTCACATAAGACCATAGCTGCTCAAAATGAAAATTTAAAAATTGAAAACGCTAGCCTAAATGATATAAAACAAGATTTAAAGGAAAAGCTTAAGGCTGATGCTCAAGACGTAATAGTTCTAAAAGACAAACTGAGTGAGCAGTGTGTTAGGATAGAGCTTATGTATGAGCACGTAGAGGCCTTGACCAAAAGTCTGAAAGACAAGGACATAGAGCTAGCCGAGACCAAAGTTAAGGTAGCAGAGGCAAATAGCAAGCTGGAAAAGTTTAGGAATTCGAGCCTTAACCTAGGTAAAGTCTTAGATGCTCAAAGACAGTCTAAGAAGCCTGTAGGTCTAGGTTTTCACGAAATTCCTCCACCTTTCAATGCAAACTATGTGCCTCAGCCTCAGGAGAAAACTGACAACTCAGTAGACTTAGAGGACCTACCTGAACCGACACCTGAGCCTACAGTTGAAAATACACCTAAGGTGACTGACTCAACCGTCAAGGTCAAGAAAGTGAAATTTGTGTCTTCCTCCAGTGAAACACCTGCAGGAAAACAGAAAATTTCATGGGCTGACCAGGTCGAAGAGACAGACACTATAGATGTACCAAAGGAAATAGACACTAGTGAGACACCTAGATCTAAGGGACCAACCAAAAAGTCCATGGATAAGATGTCTTGCTTTAAATGTCACGAGAAAGGGCATGTTGCTTCTCACTGTCCACTTAGGAAACCAGATGTTACCCCTAAGACAGTGAACCCAACACCTGTTAAGCCCTCACCAAGTTTGGCAAGCAGCAGTAGTTCTCAACCTACCGAGAAAACTGTGCAGGCCGCACCCAAACATGTTGTGAAACAAACACCGGTTAAGGTTGGACCAAAAGAAGTGGTTAGGACAAATTCACCGAATCATGTCATTAATCAATCTAGGTCAGCACCTCAACAAGTCTATAGGAGCACCACACCTAGCAGGTCACACACTCCAGTTAGGTCACATACTCCTGTTAGACAATATGTTCCGGTAAAAGCTCAGGGATCACAGTCTGAAATGCATTATAATAAGACTTATTCTAGAGCACCACAACAAATGCCTACTCAAAGGCAAAGAGTGAATCTAAATCACTCGGCACCACAACAGAATTCAGTTCAAAGGCCCAAGTCACCTGAAAGGCGAGATGGGTACTTGAAAGAGTTCACGTATGTGGACGAGAATGGTATTACCAAGTCAGTCATGGCTTGGGTTCCCCGTGATAACTAACCTATTTTCTTTCATGTGCAGGAGATAACTACCGGTCCAAACAACAAGTGGTTCGTCGACAGTGGTTGCTCCAGGCACATGACGGGGGAAAGAAGTCTTCTCACAGACTTCAAGGGGGTAATAGGGGATTCGTATCATTCGCGGGTAACAAGGGTGGAAATATCACTGGAACTGGAGAAGTCACTAATGGGACGATTACATTGGATCAAGTTTATCACGTTGATAAACTGGTTCATAATCTCATTAGTGTATCTCAAATCTGTGATAAGAAGCACTCGGTGTTATTTACGGACACTGAAGCGTTAGTGCTAAAGCCGGGATTCAAGATACCTGAAGATTGGATATTGATGCGGGCTCCAAGGAAGAATGACTTGTACATGCTCGATATGAACAAGCCAGATAATTCGATGGGTCCGATCTGTTTACTATCAAAAGCTTCGGAGACGGAATCGGTTTTGTGGCACAGACGCATGGCTCACTTGCACCTAAGGAAAATGCACTACATAACGAAGAATGGTTTGGTGCAAGGTGTGCCTCTGAAGAGCTTTCAGTTTGAAGACAAGTGTCTACCGTGCATGAAGGGCAAGCAACATAAAAAGACACACAAGTCCAAGAAGCTGAACTCCATAACCTCGACATTCGATTTGTTGCATATGGACCTTTTCGGCCCTATCAACAAAAGGAGTATAGGAGGTAGTTGGTTTTGCTTAGTTATCACTGACGATTACTCACGGTTTTCATGGGTTTTCTTTTTAGGTACGAAGGACGAGACGGCTACAAAGCTCATCGGGGTCTTAGACCAAGTGGAGAATTCCTACGGAACAAGGGTTAAACATATTCGTAGTGATAATGGGACTGAATTTAAAAACTCTGTAATTGGTGTATATTGCCTATCAAAGGGCATCGTGCATCAATTCAGTGCACCATATGAACCTCAACAGAATGGGGTGGCCGAACGTAAAAACAGAACATTGATTGAGGCTGCAAGGACTATGCTTTCGGATTCAAAGCTTCCTACCATGTTTTGGGGGGAGGCAGTGAATACCGCGTGCCATATTTTAAATAGAGTCCTTACAGTCAAATCATTGAACAAAATATGTTATGAAATTTTGAATAAAAGGCCACCTAACTTAACTGGATTCGAACCGTTTGGAGTACCATGCACACTTTTAAGAACAAAACATCAACCGAAGTTTGGTGAAAAGGCTGACGAAGGATACTTCCTAGGTTATGTGCCAAACTCACCAAACAAACGGGTGTTTAACAAAACAACTGGTACTGTGGAGATTGTGTATAATATTGAAGTCTCAAGTTATACACATGAACCCCAAACTGGTCCGGAATGGATATTTGACTATGATAAGTTATTTGAGTCATTTAACATTCCTCTGGATGATAATGCAGGTACAATCGAGAAGGACTTGGCGACGTTGCATCTGAACGACGATGGCCAAATCTTTCCAAAGACCACGTTCGAATCTACATCCGAGCCTACTGCGACTGTAGATGGGTCTCCAGAAGTTGCTGATCAAGAGGCACCTACCACTGAGAATCAGACTCAAGCATCAAGTTCCAACTCTGAGGAAAATGTCCGTGAGGAGGAAAATGTAGAAGCTGAGCCTGTTCCCCCATTAGGTGAAATAGGATCCAACTTAGGAGATAATCTAAGAGTTGATGATAGAGACCTCTAGGATTAACAAGAACCATCCAATAGATAAGCATCATAGGAAATCCTAACGAGGGTGTGAGGACTCGGAGTAGTGTAAATAACAACACTGTGTTGTTGTCGATGATAAACGACTCCGAGGCATATCACACATGTCTATATTCGTGTTTCATATCGCAAGTAGAGCCCAAAAATGTGCAAATGGCACGTAAGGACAACTCTTGGGTTGAAGCGATGCAGGAAGAACTTTCACAATTTAGGAAACTAGAAGTGTGGGAGTTAGTTCCGTTACCTCGTCGAGGGGAATTGCAATAGGAACCAAAATGGGTTTTTTAAGTTGGCAAAAGAGACATCGGGGTATAGTCAAACGCGCAACAAGGCGGAGATTAGTTGTAAAGGGTTTCAACCAGAGGAGGGAATCGATTACACAACGAAGTTTTTGCACCAGGGTAGCAAGCTAGAAGCCATTAGGTTGTTTCTAGCGTTTGCCTCCTTCAAAGGCTTTAAGGTATATCAACTAGACGTTAAGAGTGTTTTCCTGTATTGGAAAGTGAAGGAGTTGGTGTATGTAGAACAACCGCCCGGATTTACAGATCCTAAATATCCTGATAGAGTATATCGCTTAGATAAGGCTCTTTATGGATTACATCAGGCACCTAGGGCGTGGTATGAGACTTTATCCAACCATCTTTTAGAAAACGGTTTTGAAAGGGGTAGGATAGATAGTACTCTATTTGTGAAGAGAAAGGGTGAACACTTTATCTTGGTACAAGTGTACGTCGATGATATCATTTTTTGATCATCAGACGAACAGATGTGCAAAGATTTCGAGAAGGTTATGAAGTCTAAGTTCGAGATGAGTGCTATGGGGGAGTTGAATTTCTTTTTGGGGTTACAAGTTGACCAGAAGAAGGAAGGCATGTTTATCCATCAGACCAAGTATGTCTATGACATATTGGAACGGTTTGGGATGGAAGGAACAAAGTTGACTGCCCATTTCAGCACGCCGATTCAAGTGAATCAAAATCTCGGGCCGGGTACTGATGGTGATACCGATGTGGATCCGACTTTATATCGGGCGCATGATTGGTCACTTATGGGGGGTAGTTAACTGCGGGCTTCAAGACCTGACATAATGGTTTGCTGTGTGTATTTGTGCGAGTTTCAAGCGAATCGAAGGAGATAACAGATGAAAGAGCTGTGATCGGATTCGACGATACCTCAAGTCGAAACAGAGCGGGACGTTGGTATCACGCGGAGGGAGATCTAAGAGTGGAGGCATGCACTGAATTCTGCTACGGAGGATGCCAGCTTGACGCGCAAATCAACGCTGGAGGTTGTCAGTTGCCTAGAGGGAATTGGGATCCCCTGGCAATGCAAAAACAAACAGCGGTAGCCATTTCAACGTGCGAGGCCGAGTATGTTGCTGCTGGTAGTTGCTTCTCACAGGTTCTGTGGATACAACAACAATTGCGGGATTACGGTTTGGCTTACACTCAAACTCCTATTAGGATAGACAATCAATCTACAATTGCTATAACTAATAATCCAGTTAAACACAGTAAAACAAAGCACATAGACATAAGGCATCATTTTATTCGTGATTGTGCTGAAAAGAACTTAATCAAACTGGTAAAGGTGGCAACAGAAGATAATAATGCTGATTTATTTACCAAAGCGTTTGATAAGTCACGGTTTGAGTATTTAATTCAACTGAATGGAATGCGCAACCCAGAGTAATTTGACCTTAGTAGTAGTAAGTTTATTTTCTTTTAGAGTCGTAGTATTTCTTTCTTTACAGTAGTCTGCTAATTTAGGAAAGTTTCTATTTTTAGTAAGTTTCTAATTTTAGTAAGTTTCTATTTTTAGTAAGTAGGTTAGCTTATTTTACTGCTTTTTCTTATGAAAAACAAAAGAAAAAAGAGAGAAAATTACAAAAATACAAAAAAAAAAAGAGTATATCAGAAAAAAGAGTTAGGTCTTAGATACATAGGTTCAAAGTGACGAAAATTAGCACCGTCGTTACAGACTCTAAGTATTTAGGCTTTCACACATAATGCAATTAAATCCTAAGTGTTATACTTTATTTAGTTTGATGTGTTGGTAGGCATAATACATATAGGGAATCTCAAGGCTAATAAAATATTCTAGAAAAAGTCAAGCGTGTCACTAACCTAGATGTATGACCAATCGGTCTTAATTTTTATGTACAAGACATACAAACATTGAGTCTAAATGAGGTATGCGAACTTTCTGGGGATGTATGGCAACATCAAATACATCTGAAAATGGAAAGAATAGAAATATCATGTAAAACTGAGAGTCGAAAACATGCAACTCTGTTGTACGTAAGTACAGACCTGTTGTCTCTGTTTAGATTCGGGTTAGCAGACATGTCGCTTTGTTGTACGTCAGTACAGACCTGTCACCGCTATCTGCTAACTTTAAAAATAAACCTTAAGTCGAACTAAGACACTTTGTTGTATGAAATACAGACCTGTGTCCGATGTTTGTCTTTTAAAGAAAGTTTGCAAATACCAACAAGTTAGAATTTTTGTCTGTGTGCCTTGATCATAAAAGTATGTCTATGTCTGAGTCACGTAAGATAATTTCCTGATAAATAAAAAGGCCAAGGGATATTCCGAAATGTAGAATGTTTAACAGGGTAAAATACCAACAATCGGCTAAATGGGTATGTCACGACAAACAATCAAAGGAATTCAAAAAATTCCTAAGTGTGAAAGTTTAAGTACTGAAAGTTAGTATCAGACATCGCTATCTGATTGAACCTTTCTTAGACTATACTCATCAAAAATATGTTGTTAAGTATTTAGCTTAGATTGTAAATTTTTTCTTAAGTCTAGATTAAATTTTTGGTCAAAATTTTATTTTACTTTATCTTATTTTATTTTATTTTTACCTTAGTTTATTTTATTTTAGTTAGTTTAATTTTTACTTAGGTAAAAGGTCAAAAATTACTGAGGGTGCATTCAAAGTTGAATAAAATAAACATTGCGTGAAATATTTGTGCTTAGGGTAAAAGAATTGGCATAGTCTATCTTGTTACACAATACCGTAGAAAAAGGTTAAAAAAAGTTGAAGTTATTTCAAAATTTTTGAAATTTTTCTAAGTGTTTGGTGGTTTCGAGTTTAGGACAGACTCGAATATGGAAGGATTCGAATCTGTCAGTAGATTCGAGTCAACCCTTAGACTCGAAGGTTGGTAGTATAAATAGGTCAACAGTGAAGTCATTTTTTCTTACTGTTTTCGATTCTACTTCCTCGAATCTAAGATCAGCGATTTCGAATCTATCCTCGAGTCTACCGTATCTCTCCTAAACGACATTTTGTCGAGTTTCAAGCTAGTGTGTTCGATTCTACTACTGTATCTAGGTATAATCAACTTGATTGTACAAGTTTCATGTAGTTTTATGCACAATTTTAGCCCAAATCGTCAAATTTTGAAGTGTTATAGGTTGAAATAGGGTTTTTGCTAAATTACCAAGTTTGGACTTATAAAAGATCAAATTAAAAGCATAAATCAATGATTAGAACCTAGTTGAACTAATGTATGTGATTTACCAAGTTCAAAATGGTTAAAATCTTGGGTTTTTGTTGAAACAAGGGCCGACGGGGCTTCGAGTCTGTTCTTGGACTTTCGAATCTGTTCATGGGTTTCTCGAATCTGTCATTAGATTCGAGATGACCATGATATTCGAATCTCCTAAGATGACCATTAAGTACTGAAAGTGAGTATCTGACACCGCTATCTGATTGAATCTTTCTTTGACTATTCTCGCCAAAAATATACTATTTAGTGTAGGTTAGAGTAGCTTAAGTTTAAAATTAATTTTATTTTATTTTATTTTTATCTTCAGTAGGATAAAGGTCAAACTTTCTAAGGATGCATGATTGGTTGAATAAACAAATATTGCGTGAAAATCTGTTGCTTAGTGTGATTGGTTCTGCAAAGGTTGTAAACCTCCATTACATGAAAAAGTTGAAAAAGTTGAATTTTATTCAAAGATTTTCAAAATTTTCATTTAAAGTGTTGAAAAAGTTGAAAATTGTTCAAAGTTTTTCAAAACTTACGAGGTTGGGACTATTTAAACAAAGGTAATGAGAGTTTCTCTCGAACTTAGTTCTCGTGTTTGGTTTACGCTATAAACCTTCAAAAACTTTAAGTAGGAGAGTTTCATTTTATCTTTATCGTTGAATAATGATTTTAATGTCCTACTAACATCTAATGACTTGTTTCATGTGTTGATTAAGTCTATACAGTGTTAGCCTTGAATTATTCACAGAATTACAGATTCTTCAACTGACAAAGGCGATTTGTGAACTTCATGCCAAGTTGGATCAGACAGAGACTGATCAGTAGCAGCAGATTGCAAATCTGGAGGCTATATTGGCATCTGGTTGAAAGATCATCCATCTCAGGGGGAGAAATAGTAGAGAGTGGAGAAATCGTAGAGAACCTGTCCTTCGAAAAAGATGGCCTGAGCAGTGAGCTGACAAGTCAAAGAAGATAGCTCGAATAGTGAGCGGGCAGATCTTTCAAGACAGTAATGAGTTGGCAGATCTTTCAAATATTGGCTCTCACTGCTGATCCTCAGGGGGAGTCAGTGATCGTAGCTACTGACAATAGGAAAGACAAGGATTCAGAGACAACTGAAGTAACTGAAGACATGGTCTGACCGGAGCATTGTCAGAGTAATTAAAGATGACTTAGACCTTTTTCCGAAGTGTTATGAATGCATCACTCGATGAAGGTGTTATGAATGATGATCAGAATGGGATAGATCTAGAGATGCAGAAGACTGCTCTAAATGATGAATCAGATTCTGAAGTTAGAAGTGACTGATTTAGCTTAGAAGGACCGTATAATCTAGGAAGACAATTCTGGGCTGAGGTGTTTGCAAAAACTGTCAGAAGAAAGGGTCGTACTGCAGATTTGAGAGGTTAGTCTAAGAGGTATTAGAAGCGCTGTGGTTTAAAGGAACGTGGACTAAGTTAGAGAAGCGATTCAGAATCATCAGTCATGGATAACGAGGAGAAAGGGTGATCTCGACACTCATTGTCATTAAAGCAAATAGTCTATCAAGATCAATGAACAAAAACTAGAAGCTATCGTCAAGGGGGAGTCTGTTGGTACATTCAGTGTGACGACAGCAGTCTAGTTTTGTTATTGATAAGACAAGTTCTTAGGTGATTTTAGAATACAAGGCTTGGCATTCGAATCTGTGATAGATTCGAATGTAGCCATAGATTCGAATTGTTTATTGCTTGGGATTCGAATCTGTGATAGATTCGAGTCTAGCCCTAGATTCGAATGGGCTAGATTCGAGAGTGTCCTTGTGGACAGACTCGAATGGGCCTTGGGCCAGATTCGAGTTTGGCCCACATCAGACTCGAATCAGGGTCTATAATTAGGGATAGACTCGAATAATTAGATGACTTTTTGCAGAATTCGTGAGGAATTAAGCAAGAGGCGATCTCGAGTTTATCAGCTAGGTGAGTGCCGTTTCGGAGAGAATTAGTACGTAGGATCGTTCGTGTGTCGTTCGTTCAGCGTCTAATAGTCTCCGTGTTTCCGTTGGTTGAGAGTTGTCCGTCTAACCGTCAACGAGGATTCCGCACTCGTTCACGGATCCGCGTCTAGATAGATCTTGCAGTGGTAGACCTTACAAGACTGGCTAAACAGGAGGGTCTGCGAACAACAAACGTGAAGAGGGAGCGGTGACAGGACAGTTTGAGACATTGATCAGAATTGTGTTTACTTTCCATGACCGAGTTTGGGTCCCTAAAGTTGGGAATCTCAGTCAGTTGATACGGGAGGAGTCGCACCGATCAAGATTATCTATTCACCCTAGGAGTACCAAAATGTATCGAGATCTCTGTGAGTTTTATTGGTGGCCAGGGATGAAGAGAGATGTGGGTTGATATGTCGAAGAGTGTATGACTTGTTTGTGTGTGAAGACGGAGCATCAAAACCCTCATGGTCGTCTACAGCCGTTAGAGATCCTCGAGTGGAAGTGATATCACATTACGATGGATTTTATCGTTAGACTTCCACGCACGGTTCGCGGAAATGATATGATTTGGGTGATTGTAGACAGACTACGAATAGTGGCAGTCCACGACACTATTTCTACGAATCAGCTAGCGCGGCTTTATATTAATGAGATAGTATCGAGACACGGGATTTCGAAGTCGATCACTTCTCACAGAGATACTTGGTTTACTTCACGGTTTTGGCAGAGTTTTCAGCGAGAGCTAGGCACCAGGGTACAATTGAGCACGACATACAGACATCAGACAGACGGCCAGACAGAGCGCATTAATCAGACTCTCGAGGATATGTTGCGAGCTTGTACGATCGACTTTAGTGGTAATTGGGACGTACATTTACCATTAGTAGAGTTTGCATATAATAAGAGCTACCACGCCACCATTAAGATGGCTCCAATCGAGGCGCCCAACGGACGCAAGTGTTTGACCCCTGTGTGTTGGGACGAGGTCGGTGAGCGACCTATTAGTGGGCCTGAGCTATTACAGGATATTAGTGATAAAGTAGTCGTAACCCGCGAGCACATAAGACTGGCACAGAGTAGTCAAAAGATTTATGTCGATTGCCGGATGATCGAGCTTGAGTTTAGAGTTGGTGACCGAGTAATGCTGAAAGTATCGCCATGGAAGGGAGTTATCAGATTCAGACACATAGGTAAGTCGAGTCCAAGGTACATTGGGCCGTTTGAGATTGTTGCCAGAATGCGGGATCAGGCTTACAGATTGAGACTGCCTCCAGAGTTAGCCGATGTTCATGATGCATTTCATGTGAATTATCTGAGGAAGTGTCTAGCTAAGAAAGATCAGTACGTGTCGTTATCTGATATTACTGTTGATGACCAATTGAGGTACGTCGAGCAGCCCGAAGCGATTACAGACCAAAAACTGAAAAAAGTAAAGAACAAAGAGATTGCATTAGTACTCGTTTAGTGAAAACATCATAAGGGTACTAGCGCCAATTGGAAGCCCAAAGTCAGGGATGAAAAGTCGTTATGCTCAGCTATTCCAGAGTTCGAGTTAGATTCCGGTACGGATTCTCTTTAAGAGGGGATGATTTGCAACATTCCAATTTCAGACCTGATACGTGAAATTCTTTTATTGGAATATTGATTTTATAGGTCCAATAATATCCAATTAGTGGAATTATACGTGTCAGGATTGAGTATACGTGGCACTGGATTACTATTTTAGTGGATTAATTATATTTATGAGATCACGATAGATTAAATTTACATTAATATTGAAAGAATATGGGGTTCGGATTATTGGTTATCGGGTTGCCATAATTGGAAATATATATATAACGTTGTTTAAAATTCCTTTTTCCTTTCCATGCAACAAGAAGCTGAGAAAGTGAGTGGGATAGCTGAAATAGAAAGAAGCCTTCTAAATTGTGTTGTGAATTCATCCCCAGAGATCTCATCATCATCACCTTTTTGTGTTCTTGAGGTGTTTAAGGCAAGAAACCTTCCTTTCTAATGGATTTGGTGGTATTATAATCTATAAATTCGTGAGAATTGGCCTAAAGGCATGTAGGAATTAGCTATGTGATGAATTGTGAGGTCTTTTAGCTGGGAAATCGAGTGTTGGGGTGTTACACCCCTAGAACAGCCATCAAAGTGAAACAGAGCATATCAGTTCGTCCGTAATCGCGATCGCGATCCCTGGAGCGCGGCTGCGACGAGTATAGGACGGTGAGGGTGAGTATGAGCAGAAACTATGAGTGTGGCCGAGATAAGCGCAGCCACGATGGGTTGAGTGTGGGTCGTGATCTGCCTAAATTGGCCAGATTTAGTTTTGGGTTTTAAGGCCCATTTGGGGTTACTTATGGGTTCGATTCAGTCATGGGATCAGTATACGAGTCTGTTATGTGTATCTGTTGGGCTGTATTGATATTTTGGATTTATGTGTATACAGGGACGAGCAAACCGTGAGTTAGCCGAGATTGTGATCAGAGGGTTTAGTAGTAAGGGTGTGCAAAAAAACCAAAAACCAAACCGAAAAAAACCAAAAAACCAAACCGATTGGACTTTGGATTGGTTTGGACTTTGAATTTGCAAAAACCAAAAATTTCGGTTTGGTTTTGGTTTGGAAGTCAAAAAAACAAATTGAATCGAGGTTTTATAATTTTTAAAATTTTGTAAATACTCTTCCTTCATTACACTTCTTCATTTAAGATTTTATTGAAAGTTTTTAACTTTTCAATGTCTAAATTTTATATGCGGCTAAAACTCACTTTGAATATAATGATGATGATGAATATTGTTGTTGTTGTTGTTGTTATTACATTATATGTTGTCATGGTTTGAATGATAATATGATTTAATGTCTAAATATTGTTTGTGAAATAATACATAAAGTATTTTTATATTTTGATTTTATTTATCCATATATTTGTTTATTCCTATATGTCTATATATGTGTGTGTGCGTGGTTTTTAGTTTTGGAAAGAAAGACTTGAACTTGAAAACCATGAACAAAGAAAAACCGAAACCAAACCGAAACGAATAAAAACTGAAAAACCAAACCATTTAAAATCCAAACCGAACGGTTTCTTGAATATAAAAACTGAAGCTTCGGTTTGCTTTTTGGTTTTTGCCAAGAAACCCCTATTTAGTAGGTTGATCAGATAGACCGGTGAGTACTCAAGTTTTTCTTTACAAACGCGCGCTTCTGTTACGAGTTTTATCTGTGTAGCTATTGTGGCATATTGTGTATGAGACAGGGACGTGAACCTCATGTATAATTGTACTCTCGTTATTATATGTGTTTCATGTGCATGAGATGAGATTCATTCCAGGGTGTCCGTGATGAGTTCCATACAGACTGTTACTCGCGATAGGTGATCACGCAAGCTAAATGTCCCTAATCAGTCATTCGAGCGTATATATACGGCAGGGTTTATAGTCAAGTCGCTCTTGAGCTTCAGTGATTGAGTTTATAGTGTTCTGGATCCCATGCTCCTTCGTGATCATATCTGAAATGTCAGGGATTGAGATAGAGATGTGCTTCGTGTATTATGTGCTATGTTTTTGTATCATGTGTTTATTCTGCAAAGTCTAACACTTGCGTACTTACAAGCTTCCCAACTTACGTTTTCGAGTCTAACATGTCTCATGCAGTTAGAAAGGTGATCAGCAGCCGCCGCCGCTAAAGTAGGGATATGTGTGCTTCAGGGATATTGTATTAGTTGTCGTATGACGATAGTACTAGTACTGTATGATGACAGTATACTTTGGGAGTTTGTAACTCATGTATTTACTTAGCATGTCTATCAGATAGTCAACAATGCATGTTAGTTACCTGGGATTCTGTTATCTGTATTAAAATTGTGGCTACATTGATAAATGTTTGTATTAAAGTTTTGATTATCAGAAATTTGTATTATCCATTGACACGTGTAATATGGAATGTACGCAATATTACCACTTATGATACTATTATGACATGGCTTTTATGTGAAATGGGAGGGTGTTGTTACAATATATGATGTTATTAAAGTTAATGAGTGTGTATTTTAAAATTCAATTTTTACTTTTATGTCTATAAAAGCCTATTCCTTAGTGTGAAATGGGAGGATGTTACAATATATGATATTATAGATTTAAGTTTGGTAGATGTGATATTTTAAAATTCAATTTTTACTTTTATGTCTATAAAAGCCTATTCTTTAGTGATGAAACAAGGTCATGGATACAAAAATTATAACTACAATACAAGGGGAGTGATTTGCACACAGCATTTAGCCATACATAATACTTACACTTAAATTAACTATATTGTCCTTACTAAATTTTTATCATAAAAGTACTCAAAAAGTTACTTGATACGTGTAGACTTGCATAATCTTGTAAGATGAGTATTTTTGCATTTTGTATTCCATATTGTGGGGTCGAATTATATAATGAGATTGTTGTGTATGGAAAAATATTGTTATGCATAAATCACCTCCCATGATACAATCATACGTGCAAAAACCCAAAAAGCCACGGGCAAAAGTCCTTTTGCACCCGCATAAGAACCTTTTCGTCTCTGTGGTTATATATAAATTATGGTCATGATCCTTTTTATGTCGAAATTACAAGTTCAGTATATATAGTTGTCGTTTTGTTATGCTTTTAGTCCTTTGATCAATCATTTTTTTGAAAATGACCATTTTGCCCTTTTAATTATGTTTCACTTTTGGTCCCTAACTATTTACCTTCTTTTTTATATTACTTTAATTACTTTTACTTATTATTATTTATTTGATACTTGGTTTTTTTCATATTGTTACAATTTAATTAAAGTATTATATTTTTAATATGTTATCTTTTACTATTATTTATTTATTTGATTTCTCTTTTTTTTTATTAATAATTACAAGAAATTAATTAAAATAATTTTTATATATATGGACTTGTGTATTAATAAATTGTATTATTATTAATATTACTAGGGGTGTGCAAAATAACCGAACCCGAATAACCCACCCGAACCGAATCTTATTTGGGTTAAATGGGTCGGGTTATTCGGTTTTCGGGTTTGCTAATCGGGTTAAATGATAACCAAATAAGATTTTCGGTTCGGGTATCGGGTGGGAAGTAAAAAAATCGGGTTCCCCAAATAACCCGAATAACCCATATATCAATAATTAAAAACTTAATAATAATAATATATCATCCCATCTTGACATCTTGCGTCTACTTTATTAAAAATGTAGGTTTTTATTTTTTACAAAAAAAAAAAAAAACGTCTCTTTTCGACTCCTAAACGGTTCCCCATGTGTAGAATATAAATATTTAATTACATAATTTTATACTTTTTAACCCACTTAACCCGTTCTACCCATTTTACCCAACTCATTTAACTCTTCTAAACCATTTTATAGAGGATTCTATTTTTATACTAAAACCGATTAACCCATTTAACCCAATCCGAATAACCCGATACCCATTTAACCCAAAACCGATTAACCCGTTCTCTTATTTGGTTTGGGTTCGGGTAGTTAACATATACCCTCATACCCGAATAACCCGAACCGAATAACCCGAAACCCGTTTAACCCGCCCGAATAACACCCCTAAATATTACAATTAAATTCAAATATTTATTCAATTATATATAAATTTATTTTTAAAAATTTTAGTACTTTTCTTTTTTAAAACTTACAATTATTAATATATATAATTTATTCATCTATTTTAATATTATATATTGCTCATAAAAATACTTACTTATCTTTAATTTATTTATTTTGTTAAGTGAATATATTTTGATTTGTTTTAGAATACATACATACATGTATGTATATGTATATATATACATATATAATATATATAATATTTTAATGAAATATATAATTTTTTTGAAACTAAAAATTTTATATGTATTTAGACTGCATATGTTTAAACGTAGTTAAACATAACAAAATATAATAATTTGACATAGTATATGTATAAATTAAATTAACTTATTAATTTTTGTTATAAATTCGTATGTAGTTTTGTTATGCATAATGGATTAATACATTGAACATTTGTAATTTATATGAGGGGTAGAGCCATACAATAGTAACCTACTTTTGAAAATTTATCAATATAGTACGTCTACTTTTTTAAATGTCGATATGGTACCTGTACTTCAATTTTTCATACCGATATGACCATATTTGTAATAGACCCCTGTTTTTCATACCATTAGAACTCTGTTTCGTATGTTAAAATCGGGCTTTATTATGTAGAATGACCATATCGATACAGAAAATTGAAGTACACGTACCATATAAACAATTAAAAAAATAGACGTACCATATTGATACATTTTCAAAAGTAGGTTGCTATTGTAAGACCTTAACCCTTTATATGAATATTAACTTTATGAACTAATAAATTAGAATGGATTACACGTTAAATAATATATTTTGTTAAGTTAAAATTACATTGAACATATAATGTTTATAAAAGGGGAAAATGACATCAAATAGTTCCGAACTTTCGACTTTGTACACATTTATGTAGTGAACTTTTTTTTGTGCACATTTGGTAGTCAAAGTTTCAAAATTGTTCCAATTTGGTAGTTGGCGTACCTTTTAACCGGTTGCTTCCGATTTCGATGCTTACATGGACAATTTTTTAATGACGTGGCTATCCGTTTTTATATTATACCAGGTTTTATCTACGTGGTAACCCGTTTTTTAAAATCACCCGGGTTTATAACGCCGTATGAAATTAAGAATTCACCCGGGTTTATAACGTCGTTTTTAAATAAACCCGGGTGATTTTAAAAACGGGTTGCCACAGATAAAACCGGGTATAATATAAAAACGGGTAGCCACGTCATTAAAAAATTGTCCACATAGGCATCGCAACCGGAATCAACCGGTTAAAAGATACGCCAACTACCAAATTGGAACAATTTTGAAACTTTGACTACCAAATGTGCACAAAAAAAAGTTCACTACATAAATGTGTACAAAGTCGAAAGTTCAGAGCTATTTGATGTCATTTTCCCTTATAAAAATAGAAAAAATTAAAATTAAATAAATGTATAAATTAATACATATATGTATAAATTTGGGCAAAACTATGACTAAATTTATAGGTATTTATATAAAGTAATATAAAGTAGAGACAAAAGATAAATAAGTTTTATGATAAATAGTTAAAAACTTTACCTTTTAAAAACTAAATATATAAATAGTTCAATATATGTTTAAATTTTATACGTAAGAACAATATTAATAACAATAATTAACAACAATACAATATATTAAATTTAGTCATGTACAATTTATTTCAATTACCACCACTTATTCATGTAAATACTTAAACTATAATAAAATAATAATAATACTAGTAATACAAATGTCAAATAAATAATGAAAATAAAACAGGAAATGAAGTATAAAAGAATATTTTGATGAGTGACCAAAATTGAAATATAGTAAAAGAGTAAAATTGTCTTTTTTTTTTAAAAAATTTGGATAAAGGGACCAAAAACATAACAAAACGCCAACTATAAGTACTATAATTGTAATTTAATCTTGAAAAGGACGGTAACCATAATTTTTATATAAGACGAAAATTGTAATTTACCCAAATAAAAATTAGCATGAAGATAAAACGACAGATCAATTTTCATTTTAGAAATTGTATATTCAAAATATACATTTAAAGGATCTAACTTGAATTTAAAGGAGGGACTTTTACATAAAAAAAACCCTCAACGACAGGAACTTACAAAAATAATATTTTTTTCTAAAAAAAATGATCTATAAGTTGCAACTCCAGCCACCACCTCCTTCGGTAACTCTATTTAGAAACAAACGATTTCGGATGAAAAATAAAAGTAAATCAACCACCTAAATCCGTAAATCGAATCTAAAGCCTAAATCCACAATCCAATGATGAACAAATCGAATCTTTAAGTACTTAAGAGTGTTCAATTGTTCATCGGAGGTGAAAGTGTTAACCCTAAATGAGAAACCAATCGATCACTCAAAGACTCGTCGAAGGCTTCAACGATTGCCAAAGGTCTCATTGGAGGCTTCAACGCTCAGACTCATCGGAGTTGAAATTAAAACAGATAACATCCTGATTTCATGCCGGTTGGACGTTGGAGGTTTTTTTTTACGTTTAAAAAGAATATACAATCCCAAAATGAACACTGACAAAGTAAGATACATTTTCATGTCACACACATAAAACGAACTAGACAAGTTAGATGAAGGGGCAAAGAAAGTAAGTTAACCTCGGAAAAGGCCAAACAGTGCATCTCGCTGTCTTCCGAGCTGCCCATTCATGGCTAAATGACAGCACCATCGATACAGAAAATTAGCAGAAATAAATTACAGAATCGACATTTCATAAGTTCAGCAGTACAAACTACAAAGAAGAGCACAAGAGCTTCACTATAAGTTTAATAATGATACAAGACTTTTGAGTATAGTATCTTGGCTAACCCAAAGGAAATGTTCACCGTCTTATGATTGATGATCTATACAATACTTGTTTCAAAATTGTTTGAAATTACAGTTTATGGCACATTTAGCATTTGCATAGTTTCTCAGTGTACAAGGCATCCCTTCTTTCATGAAACAAAATCTCGAAGAAATGTTATTGCCCACTTACATTGGGTGTTAAATTTACATGGGGTGCCCGGAATCTTCAACAATCTTGGTTTTCTGGGTCAAAACCATGTTGGTGAACATTTTATATCCTTCTAGATGACCATCATCCTACAAAATTTCTGTATAATACATATCTTCTCATTATGTATCCTTCATCAATTTTATGACGGGGGTTTGAGATATAGCTTCTTAGCATGGATATTGACTGAGGATTGCATGAGAAATCAACATTTAACGCAAGGATCCCAGTGCATCAAAGAATGTCATGTCGTCTGAATATAGTTTAGTGTACAGCTTCATAGAAAAGAACCTGAGGTTGCAAATGCCCTTTCTCACACATTGTAAGGACATCTTCCCAGCTTCCAATTACCTACCGAATTAACAATTAGTTCATTGCTATAACGAAAAACAATAAGCGCGGCAAAATAAAATCAGAGTGAATACCTTCACCGTGTTATCATCATACATCAACCACCGTTCATGATCATGGCTGTAGGCAAAGCAATGATAGTGCTGCCCATAATAGCACACCTAAATTCCAAGTAAAATGAATAGTTGAGCAAATACTCACATAATTTGGGATATCACTGTTCCTGACTAAAAAAAGATAAAAAGAGTTTTTTGATATTTTTTTCCAAAAGAGAAGATAGCTAATTTTGGAGAATATAATGATCTGCAAACATCTTCATATGTTTTCTGGAAATTAGTTCTACTAGAATCCCATGAGATAAAGAGCCTCTGTTTTACTATTTCAAATAGTAATCAAGGCAAGCCATGTAGTCAGCTTGTGATGAAAAAAACATCATGGTCATGTGTTAGAAAAATGGAACCAATCTCTTGATCAAAATAGTCGAGGTCCATTTCACAAAAGATCCTAACTCCACTAATACCACGTGAAATCTAGATGCTTCTATTCTATACATATATCTTGGAGAAGACTACAAGTCCCATATTCTAGAGAAATCAAGTAGTTTGTCATTCGTGGGAGTCTCCTCCTGTAATTGATGACACATTGAAAGCACTTTCGTCCCATTTCCTTCTTGCACATTCATCATGTAGTTGAAAGATATTGCACCTCACCTATGCATCCCTAGCTAGAGCAGCAGCATGATCTTAACACTATCATCTATGATGTAAAAGGGGTGGAACTAGGGCACCCTTTGGTTTATACAACAATTCTATCATGACTAGTTGATGGTCATCGAGTGGAACCACAATACCACATATACGCCAATGGTCCTTTTCCACCAACGAAAAAACACAAAAACTCCTCTAACCGTGCAAAGAATGTTTCAGTGTCGGGGTCCATGATGTTCAGCGATCCTCCATATCAGGCACGGCCTTCAATATTTCACTTTTGTGATTACAGTTGTTAAACACTCCAATGTTCACCAAAGCTTTTGTTTGTTGTCCATTGACCTGGGCTCCTACAAACATGAAATCCCAACATCTGCAAGATCTATCATGCTTAGCCTTTATAATATTTATGATTTAAATGGCATTGAGCCTTCCATCAATCTTATTTGTGTGTGGTGTTTTGTTGCAGCTCCGCTTCTCGGAATCGAGCAATCATGGCATAAAAAATTAGTTTGCCTCGCAGTCATGGCATGGAGGATCTGACATGATTCCTCCCTCTCGTTGTGCATTGCCCATATGCAAATGGGTTTGTATCCCTCTCCTTTCTCCTAGCACACAAGAATCCTCATACATCTCAGTGGGCGATTCTCTTTCAGTTTTGAAGTCCATGAAACACTCTGCTTGCTATTGTAGATACAAGAGTTTCCACTCCCTGCTAAAACTCTTCAATGCAGTAGAACAGTGCTTCCTTACTCGACATAATGCTACTCTAAAAGTCAGATAATTAAAATTTTTAACATAATCATTGCTAGCATGTGTGAGCTGTTAGATACTTATTCGTCATCAACTTTTTACGATCCCACATCGTCAAATGTAAGTTTTGTTGGTCGCTTATAAGTGTGGGTGTCCCATCCCCCTACAAGCTGGCTTTTGGAGTGAGTTACCCTTGGGTTTAAGGCATGATACGAGCCTAGTATGGGATGGGTTCGTATCACAACGTAGAGTTGCTATGTAAAACATACAGGCTTGTCATTTTTACATTATTGACCTTCTCCTGATACTTGAAGTATTGCTTCATGCTCCAGCTAACGTTCTTGAATTTCTGTGCATTCGAGTAGCTTGTGTTCACGAATATCAAATATAGTTGTTTCAGGGGCGTCTCAAACTTTCCGGATGCCTAAACTCCTAAAGTAAAAATTTTATTTTGGGGCCTTCTTGATATTAAGTAGATATGTATTTATTCGAAAATATTCATCATGTAACCTTCTACATTCGAAAATTACAAATTTCGTCCCTATGTTTTATTAGAAACTTTGGATTGAGTCCTTTAACTTTAAAAATTACACTCACAGTCCTTGTGGTTAAAGTTTTGTTACAGATATGGTCTTTTGGCCATTTCAAATGACTATTTTACCCTTACTAGTTTAGCAATGATTATTAATGTTGTTATCATTAGTATTTTTATTATTATAAAATAATTCAAAATATTTTTTATTAACCAGTAAAATTAATTTAGTGTAGAACACATGAAAATAAATAATAAATTATTTTTAAAGACATACGAAAAAATTATTATTATCAATTAAAAACTAAAATTTAACGTTTTTAGTTTAGATCTTTTAAAATAAAATGTAAAACCTTTGAAAATCATAAAATAAATTATTTTTAATAAGTACTCATTTTTTATCCTTTTTACGTTAAATAAAATTAATAATGATTAAAATATCTATAAAAATGTATAAATTGTTATTTCATCATTTTGATAATTAAAAACTAAAAATAAAATAATCTTCTAACTTTAGGTTTCCTTTTTGATTTTTTGTTGAAAAAACTAAACGTTTTCATGAATAATAAAACAAAATAAATTAAACATTTTTTATGAACAATAAATAAATATGATGTTTTTGAAGTTTTTTGATAGTTTTCTATAATTTTTCTAAAAACATTTTAAAAAATAACTTTTTAAAAAAATTGAACTTTTCATTACAATTAAAGTTTTTCAAATTTGTTTTAAGTTTTAAAAATATTTAATCTATAAAAATGTTTTTAGACGTTTATTGAAAGTGTCAAAAAAATGTTTATGTAGAAATTTTGAAAACATCAAAAAAGTTTTTAATAATTTTCGACAATGTTTACATTTATTTTTTGATTTAAAAAGGGTTTACCTTTTTTTAAAGTATAAAACATAAACTCAAAAAATTATTTTTTAGTTTTTTAATAATAATTATTATTATGCATTTGTCTTTATTAATATTTTATTATTCAAATTTATGTCTTTTATATTAAATTAATTTTACTTGTATTTTTAATTTTTTAGATTAGTCTATAACAATAATAGAAATATCAATAAAAACAACATTAATAATAATTATTAAACAACTAGGTAAAATGGTCATTTTAAATGGTCAAAAGACCATATCCGTAACAAAACTTCAACCACAAGGACTGTCAGTGTAATTTTTAAAGTTAAAGGATCCAATCCATAATTTCTAATAACCACAGAGACGAAACTTGTAATTTACCCAAAAATAAAAATCCATCCAACATTGATAGACTTTATTGGGTAACCTTTCTATTGAGTACCCGGATTCATGTGGATATTGATAAGTATATGATAAAAATCCAACAACAAATATCGTCTGACAGTTGCCACTAAATAAAGAAAAGAAAATTAGAATAACGAATGTAAGATGCGGCCAAACAACCAATATAAAAAACTGACTTATTTAGAACCAAATATGAAATAAAGAAAGAATAACATCATTAGTTAGATATTTAGGGAATACGGTATTATGTAATCTTAGGTTTACTTTATGTAGTTTCCTTAATTAGGTTGTTATTTGTGTATATATTGAGGGTTGAGCCTCGTTATGAAATGCAACAAATATTTCCAGAAGTCCTTGTGTAACAAACATTAACTAAAATATCGTAAACGGATTACCATAAAACTACAAGTTTCCTGTATATATTTAAAAAAAAAAAAAAAACCAAAGATACTACAAAAAAAAAAAAAAAAAAATTTACATGACACTAGTTGCATGTATCGATGACTTTACTATTGATACTATTATGAATGTGATGAAAAAAGTAAGCATATAAGAATGGCAATCTATTACACAACTTACATCTCCTTATGGCAGTTTTGCTTCCACTCAAAGCCCTCGTGATTTTACCAACCCTTTATTGGAGCTCGTCTCAAAGTTGTTCACCTAAAACAATAATGCTCATCAAGTTCTTTGAGAACCGTGTCGCTAGATTTTAGTCCTTCTAGACCCTCCTCAGATGCCTCCCAAGTATCAGCCAGACTAACCCATGGTGGACTCCATACAAGTCTTTTCTGTTGCTAGGCTTGCCAGCAGAGCAGTCACGTCTCAATCAAACCATAATGGTGTGGCAGAGGAGTGTTTTATTATAGTTTAGGTTTGTATACTTAAAAACAGCAACATGCTTTCTCACACCTTATACTCTTAGTGACACAATAAGTGACAATTTTACACATTTAGAGAGACTTTAATTATGACAATGCCTGATTTGAGATGGGTTTTGAGATCTTGACTTAAACAGTACAAAAAAAGTATGTGACCTAAGTCTGACAAATGAATAAGTAGGTTGCTATTTAAAATAGCATAAACCCTATAGTTTATGCCTTAACCACAAAGGCAGCCTTGGCCCTTGGTACCTTGGCCCTCAAATGGTACTAAGTCAGCCTCAGCCTGAAGATATTCAAAAAGGGACTTGGATGGGGAACACACACAAGAACTTTGAAAGTTTTAGATAGAGTTACTGACGAAGGGTTTGTTTATTACTTTAAGGGGGCGTTCGGTGGAATCAAGAGAATGCAATCAAGAGAGGTTTACAAACTTTTTTACTATGAGATGAAAGGCTTGATTCTAAATGGAAAAGATTTTGAGTTTAGTATAAATTTCACTTCTTTCCTTTCCTCAACAACATGAAGAGTATGGAATTTAATAGTTTATCCTTTATTTTTTATGTCAACCTTTGTTTATGTGCAACTATTATTAGTTTAAAAAAAACCTTGTAAACATGAACGGTTCCTGTCCATTCCATTCCACCATACCAAAAGCCCCCTAATTTCCTTGGATGCATTATAAATACGAACCACCTCAAAGCATTACGGATGCAAGAAGCCTCTGGATACAAGGTTAGTGATAATAATCGACTAAAGGTGTACTCAAGAAAAAAAGAATCGGTTGACAGATTCCAATACGGGGCAATTGAATTCTATTTTTGGGAATTGGCTGAATCCACTAGGCCAAATCAAAAAAGGACAGCTGGCTGACTTGATCAAATTAAGGGTGGTTAAGAAAGGAATTGGGGAGCAATTACCAGACTTAATTCTAGCAGTTACCATAGTCAGTTATAAGAATAGGGTAATAAAAAATAACAGGCTTGTTTATCATTGAAATCATCTCAGTTTTCTCATATTTACCTTTCCTTGTAATCGGAGACCTTGCCCCTCTCGAATCGGGCCACTATCAAATAAAAGTTAGCCTATCCTTATTCTTGTTGATTCAGTACTTATCATTTGGTTCCATTGCCAGGAAATCGAAATGGTGCAAACTGGAATAGTGATAGCAACACCCCACCTGATACCATTGCCACCCAATTGGCTGCCATAAGGCAAAATTAGAATCAATTGAAACGATGAAGAAAGATACAGCAACTCTAAAGAAACAAGAGCAATCCAGTGGAGGTAAGAATGACGAAGGGGAAAGCAGTTGGAAGGGTCGGCTCCCATAGAAACCCTACAAAAAAAAAATTAGATTTTCGACTTTTAGCTACGGGGACCCTCGTGGGTGGCTGCTAAAAGCTGAAAAATATTTCAGGTTACCAGATACCGGATGAAGAAAAGGTGGAGATAGCTTCAATGCACCTAGAAGGAGATGCCTTGGATCTCTATTCATGGCTATCTGATGATCACCCGCTCACTTTCTGGGAAGAATTGGTCCAAGTATTCACTAGAAATTTTGGCCCGGCTGAGTTCCAAAATCCAAATGAGTTCTTTTGTAGCATTAAACAAACCGGTACGATACAAGAATATCGGCATGAGTTTGCTAAGAGATCCTCACGGGTTTCAAATTGGCCCGATCATTGTCTTTTAGGGGTATTCCTAAACGGCCTCAATGAAACTTTAAAATCACATGTACGGATCCACAAACCGCGAACAGTATGTAGTGCCATTGGAATCTGAATATAAACTCACCTCTCAGACAGATTCCAAACCAACAACTTTCACCCCAACCCAAAAATCAACCCAACCAAAAACCACTTCCCGAATTTCCGAAACAGAGAAACAGAACTGATTCCTAAAAGGGGAATGTTTCAGATGCGGCAATATACACGGACCGGCTCATCGTTGCAAAACCGGTACTTTCAAAGTTCTAGAAGCTGAGGAAGATGTTGAAGAATCACCTTCAGCAGATCTAACAATCCTTGACTCTGACGAAATCAGTTTACAAGCTATTCTGGGAAAGCTACATCATACCACAATGAAGATCCATGGTATGCTTCATTCTACTGAAGTTACAAATTTAGTTGACGGTGGTTCTACACACAACTTTAAGATCACTCAAGATTTCCATCCTTTTTCTCTCAGTGGAGCTGATCTAGTTTTGGGTATCCAATGGTTAGCCAGGTTAAACACGATTCAAGCTAAATGGAAGGAACTCTTCAAGATCTTTTCAATAAATGGGAAGCGGTACAAACTACAAGGTATTTCATCCGGCCCCCAAAAATCTTCCAGTTTCCAACACTTGGCCATTGAACCAGAAGTTACCCCGTTGTATACCCACCCCACTAAAACTTATTGTTAACCAGCACACCGCTGTCTTTGAGGAACCTATACATCTACCCCCGGTTAGATCACAAACCCACTCAATTCCACTTCTGCCAAACTCCACTCGACCTAACATCCGCCCTTACCATTATCCCCACTCATAAGAGAACGAGATAAAAAAAACAGGTGGAACTGAACAATTGTTGACCGTTGGTATTATTCAACCAAGCACCAGCCCTTTTTCAAGCCCCGTACTACTAGTAAGGAAGGACGATTCTTGGCGAATGTGTATTGACTACCCGAGCCCTTAACATGATAATTGTAGCCGATAAATACCCCATCCCCAATATTGGCGAATTACTTAATGAACTGTATGGTGCTACGGTATTCTCAAAACTCGATTTGGGATCGGGTTATTACCAAATCAGAGTTGCAGCCCCAGCCCCAGATATCGAAAAAACAGTCTTTCGCACTCACTCAGGCCATTACGAATTCAAGGTCATGCCTTTTGGCTTAACGAATGCTCCTTCCACATTTCAAGCTATCATGAACGATTTATTCCGTCCTTGCGTTCTTTGATGACATTTTGACTTATAGCTTATGTATGGAACAACACAAGGTTCATTTGGAACACACCTTAAAATTGTGTCACGAAAATCAATTTTTTGCCAAATTGTCGAAATGTTGTTTTGGGCAAGAACAAGTGGTATTCCTTGGTCATGTGGTCAGCTCGAAAGGAGTTAGAGTTAGTGTTGAAGAAGAAAAGATCTTAGCAGTTAAATTGTGGTCAGTACCATCGACAGTCAAGGAGGTGAGAGGTTTCCTCGGGTCGGGTACTACCGGCGCTTTGTTCGTAATTACGGTCTCATAGCCCGACCCCTTACTGCATTGACCAAGACGGATTTATTTGGTCAAAAGAGGCCCTTAAAGCCTTTAACAACTTTAAACAGACTTTGCTTTCTACACCAGTTCCTGGTTTTTCGAAACCTTTTGTCATAAAGTGTGATGCTTCATCGGATGGTTTGGGAGCATCATCATCACAAGAGGACCATCATGTGGCCTATTTCAGCGAGGGTTTTCTCCTTCTAACCGATTTAAATCAGCTTATGATAGGGAGTTGTTGGCAATAGTCCTGGCGGAACAAAAGTGGTGGCGGGACAAAAGTGGAGTCATTACCTGCTTGGTCGGCATTTTCTATTTTCTAATCCGTACTATCATTATACCCTGAAGTTCTTATTGGGACAATGCATTACCACTACTGACTACCGAGAAGCAAAGGTTACTACTTAAACTGATGCCTTATGATTTTTCGACAGGAAAAGAGAACAGGGAGGCTGATACTTTATCTCGACGACCCCATTCAGAAGAATTATTGACACTAATCGTTCCTCGTTGTGTCGAAGTGGAGGATATCAAGGCGGGGTTGCAAACCGACCCATTTACAAGAGACTTGATCAGTAAATTAAATGAAGACCCTTCTTCTGTCACTGATTTCTGTCTTGCAATTCACTTCCTATTCTATCAAGGATGTTCGGTAATACCAGAGGTAGCTTCTCTCAGGCTTAAGTTGTTACAAGAAGCACGGCACTCCAATCGGTGGTCATGCGGGATTCTTAAAAACCTATAATGGATTTCCTCTTAATATTATTGGCCAAAATGAAATAGGATGCGAGGCTTTTTGTACCACAATGTGCGATATGTCAGCAGCAGAAATACCAAACCTTGTCTCCTGCCGATTTGCTGTTACCCATCCCAAACAAAATTTTGGAGGATATTTCTATGGATTTTATTGTGGGTTTACCTCCATCAAGCTGTTTCGATACTATCTTAGTCGTGGTGGATTGCCTAAGCAACTACGCTCGCTTCCTTTGTTTGTCTCGTCCATTCAAAGCCTAGCAGCGGTATTTTGCAAAAAGATTATCAGATTACATGGGTTTCCGAGCTCTATCGTTTCTGGCCGAGATGTTGTCTTTCTTGGTAACTTTTGGCAAGAATTGTTCCGATTAAGTCAAACCTGAATTTGAGTACAAGTTACCATCCTCGAACGGACGGTCAAACAGAAGTTCTAAATCGTTGCGTAGAAGCTTACTCGTGCTGCTTTGCCGGTGAGCAACCCAACAAAATGGAATAATTTGTTATCGTGGCCCGAATATTCATATAACACCGGGTACCATACATCGACTCGCGTTGTTTATGGCAGGGAACCTCCCACTCTGTTCCTTATGTTGCAGGGGAAACAAAAAATGCTGGAACAACAACTACTTGATAGGGATGATATGTTGAAGTTCCTGCGAAAAAATCTCCAAAAGGGCAAGATCGGATTCCGGTTGGTGACTATGTCTTCTTGAAGATTCAACCTTATCGTCAAAAGAGCTTCGCTAAGCGTCGGTACAAGAAGTTGTCCCCAAGGTTTTTTGGCCCATATCGTATTAAACAAAAGGTAGGTCCCGTGGCTTACGAGTTGGAACTACCACCCAAAGCTAGAATTCACCCGGTCTTCCATGTCTCGATGCTTAAACCTGCCCATGGCTCTTTTCCTCAAGAACCAGCTGCACTGTTACCCATTAACAAAGCTGAAGTGGACGGGCAACCAAGTTCTGTTCTCACTCATCGTTGGGTTCATGAAGTTGGACGTCCAAACCTAGAACTTTTGACCTCTTGGTGTAATCGTCCAATTGAAGAGGCTACATGGGAAACCATATGGTAGCTGAGCAACTTCCTGCTTTCCGCCTTGAGGACAAGGCGTTTTACCGAGGGAGAAGCAATGATAAAGATCCACTAAAGGTGTACTCAAAGAAAAAGAATCGGTTCACAGATTTCAGATTTCAATACGGGGCGATCGAATTCTATTTTTGGAAATTGGCAAAACCCACTAGGCCAAATCAAATAAAGGACAGTTGGCTGATTTGATCAAATCAAAGGTGGTTAACAAAGGAACTGGGGAGCAATTACCATACTTAATTCTAGCAGTTATCATAGTTAGTTATAAGAATAGGGTAGTATAAAATAACACGCTTGTTTATCATTAGAATCATCTCAGTTTTCTCATATTTACCTTTCCTTGTAATCGGAGACCTTGCCCCTCTTGAATCGGGCCACCATCAAATAAAACTTAGCCTATTCTTATTCTTGTTGATTCAGTACTTATCAGTTAGCCAAGGATCTTCTAGAGTTTTAGGTTCATCATACATAATATTCTACTTTTACCACAATAATGTAGTAAAGATCAAAATATTTTGTGGGGAGAACCAAATTCGACCCCACGATATGGAATACAAAATGCAAAAATACTCATCTTACAAGATTATGCAAGTCTACACGTATCAAGCCTACTTTAAATGACTAGTTATACCACATGATGCAGGAAATGCAAAAACTTTTAAGAGAAAACTACAACCCCATAGAGTAATAAGGAGCAAAAAAGCAACATTTTCTTGGCAGATGCTTTGTTGATGGTCCAAATAAACACTGTGTTGTGGGGCCGATTATGGATTTAAAATAAGGGCAGTTGGTAATTGGAACCCACATATTTAGAGAGTTTTCTTAATTAAATTATATAAGGTTTTTTTTGGACCCCGGGGATTAATAGAAGTAAACCAGGAGAAATTATAATCATGCTTTGCTTACATGATTTAATATTTTAGATTACCTATCGTGTTTACATAATATATGTTATATAGATTATCTTTGTTCCATTTATAATGAATCTGGTAATAATTTGATAAGTTGATGTTATCTTCCAAATGTATTTAGCCGATAAAAACTGAATAACATTTATAAATGATTGATTAGTGTAATATATATAGCGTACGGTGTCTTAGATAATATTAGTAAGTATTTATATTTACACGGACACGATCATTTGAGAATCTCAAAAAATCTGGGGAAGTAAAGAAGTAAGTTATTCATATATGAATACTTAATACTTACTAGTAGTTGAGATTTTATTTGCTCAACAAAAATTAGTCTAACTTTATTTATACAAAACAAATGTATATACATGAATATTTACTATAAAAGTGTTTATTTGTCAAGAAATCTATATATTATAATAAATGAGAACATCACATTGCCACGTGTCATCTTCTTAGCATATTACTTCTAAATTTTCCCGCTCTTTTTCCTAATTTAGAACTATTTAATAATAAATTAAATTAATTAAAAAATGTATAAATAACCTTTTATCTTTCTTTCCTAATTTATTTCCTTACATTAATTACTTTAATTTATTATATTAAAAGCAATTAAACCAATAGGTTACTAATAACTAAAACATATATAATGTCTTTAAATTTGATACATGCATATTATAATTGTATTTATTTTGTATAATTAATATCTTAAAAGAGATATTCATTTATTAATATAACATACATTTTTTAGTTAAATCATATAAATTTTAAAATGTTGACAAATTAGATACAATTTTTCCTTCTTATATTTCTTATGTTTTCATCCATAAATATTGACTTCTAAAATTTAAACTAATTTATAAAATTTAGAATCTATTTTTATTCTTAAAATTTTCTATTATTACTAATTCTTACAAAAGTAGTTTTTGTTACTTTTTTATAAACTGGATTTAGATTACATGTTTGAGTTTTTCTTATTTAGAAAAAATAATTGATCTTATTGTATTAATAATTAGATAAACTATTTTCTTTTAAATTTTATGTTTGGACGAGTTTAATGTTAATACGTTTAAAATTAAACCGAGCACACGTTTTTTTTATATTGAATTAATCTCACATGCCTATAATTAAAAAAATAAAATTAAGTTTGTGTTAAAAGTTTATGGATAACGTTTTTATGACATCCTACATTCATTTAATACAAAATGGTATAGTTGATAAACATTATAAATGTTTTAGTTGAATTGAATATTTGATAATATAAATATATGTTTCCATCACATGCATATAACAATTGTGTATTTGTTTATAAGTTTAAATTCTCAAAAAAATAATTAAGTTTTTTAAATGCTCATGTAAGACATGAGTTAATAAACTTCCACATATCATCATAAAAGATTAATACAACTTATTATAAGAAATAAAAGAAACATACAATTTATCACTTTTAAAAAGATAAATACATTATGTTATTTTTAATCTATAAATAATAAAATATAAATACAATTGTTTTTTTAAAAAGATAAACAACTCTATTATTTTTAGTCTATAAATAATAATTTGTAGCAAAATATATAAGTATTATATTATATATAAAGTAAAATTTCAATTTATATACATTAAAATATATTAAACTAAAAATAAACTTTTAAAAACAATCATTGATAAATAATAATAGTATTCTTACATTATTATAAATAATATTTATTAAAAATATCCACGTATTACGTGGGTCATAAACTAGTTATGCATATATAAATATGTTTATGAGTTCAATACAACTAGCAAAATTAAAATTTTACATCATTCATACACACACACATATATACGACTGCATTCCCGTAAGAACCCTTCAATTCCGTGAGAACGTGAGAACCACTCTAGAAGTTATGCATTTAGTGTTTCGTTTTTTAAAAAGCGCGCCTTAGGCTCAGTGAGGCGCGAGGCTCATCGAGGCTCAAAGCCTTGCGCAACACACGCTGTTGCGAGCGCCTCCTTGTCGTTTCATTAAATTTGGCTCAGAAAAGAAGTAAATGAGTCACTCCTTGATTATTTGTTAAAGTAATTCAAATTTGTAAAGAAGATTGTGTATATTTTCTATATTTTGGTATTTTACATTTTCAGTTGTTAAAGTAGTATTAATGTGTTACTATATATGAATTATGATACCAAAATAAGTGCGCCTCGCGTACGTGATGCGCGCGTCTCACATCGCGCCTTACGCCTCGGGCTTCAGACTTTTCGCAACGGTGCGCCTCGCGCTTTTTAAAACCAATGTATAAAATTATGCATTAGATGCTAAAATTGATACATCTGATACATTTATGCATTTCATGTAAACATTTACGCTTCTCATGATAAATTTGTCCACTCTATGTATGAATTTATGCATTTAATGTTCAAATTTGTGCATTTAGTGTATAATTTAATGAATTTAAATTTAAAAGTAATTTTATTTTTGATAATGATATTTATTAATATCGAAGACCAATAATGGTTTTAAGTTATAAACTTAATATTTAGATTTGTGCACTTGATGTACAAATTTGTGCATGTTAGAGTGGTTATCACGTTCTCATGGAATTGAGGAAGTGATGTTTATAGCGTTAATAGCGACCGCGATCGCGAACAGCGTAGCGATGTCGTGCTATGCCGCTAAATCGTGAATAGCGGTTGCGGTTAATTTTTTTTTTACAGTTGTTATATGTATATATGGTAAGTATATTAGGTTAAATATTAAAGGGTACGTGAAAGGCACACGGAAGGTTGTTTCTTTTGCATGAAGGCGTGACTCGTGAGGCTCCTGGAAAACTTAACGTTCAAGCATACACCGTCGCCGGCCAACCTCCACTGTTGTCGCCGACCATCACAAACCTCTGGCAACTTCCATCAGTCACCAGTTCAGTACCTTTATATCTCTTAAAAGTTTTTTCTGATTTGTTTTCTGATTTTTTTTCTGATTTTATTTCATCACAGTAACCATTACTGATTTTGCTACAAAAATACATACTAGTTATTAGTTATTAGTTATTATTGATTATTAGTTCAGTTCACGATTTCTTAGTTCACGATTTCTTATTTGACTGATATTACATCTTTAATGGTTTTTTTCTGATTTTTTTTCTTTTTCTTCATCACAGTAACTTAATGTTATATTACTGATTTTGCAACAAAAATACATATTAGTTATTAGTTATTTATTATTAATTATTAGGTCAGTAAGTCGGTTCATGATTTCTTCTTTTACTGATTTTACATCTTTAAAAGGTTTTATTCAGATTTTTATTCTTTATTTTTTCATCACAGTATCTTAAGGTTATATTACTGATTTTGCTACAAAAATACATATTATTAATTATTAGTTCAGTTTATATTTCTTATTTTAGGGTTTAGGGTTGTCAATAGTTATTAGTTTAGTCATGAACTTATCATTTCTTATTATTACTTATTAGTTCAGTTATAGTTTCATATTTTTTATAGAAATGGTTAGAGAAAAATAAGTAGATCCGGGATGGACATATGGTACATTGATTGAAGGAACCAAGAATTCGGTTCAATGCAATTTTTGTGGTTTTGTATCAAAAGGCGGAATCACTCGACACAAACATCATCTTGCTTGGGATTCGGCGGACGTAGCAAAATCCAAAAAAGTACCAAATTATGTAAAACAATTATTTAAAGAAAGTTTTGAGACCAGCTGTTTCCACTACCTCAGCGGCGCCGTCGGCAAAGAAAGGACTGTTGGATATGTTATTCAAGTCATCGAGTCAATCGGGAAAAAAAGGGGGTCACTTAGTTGGAACTCCACAATACAATGAAGTTCAAAAGAAACTAAGACTTGATGCGGTTTAAATGCTCTCTCGTTGGATGTATGATGCGGGTCTTCCATTCAATGCCGTGAAATATGATAGTTTAGGGCCCGCACTTGAAGCATTTGCTCGACATGGTTGCAGTATAAAGCCCGCTAGCTATCATGAGGTACGAGTTCCAATGCTAAGGCTTGAGATGGAACATACCAAAAAAATTTTGGTAGAAAATGAAGTTGAGAAGACAACCTATAGATGCTCTTTGATGGCTGATGGATGGAGGGACCGAAAAGGAAGAGCACTTGTTAACTTTTTAGTGAATACTCCCCGAGGAAGTATGTTTATCGAATCAGTGGATGCTTCTAGCTATTCACAAACAGGTGACAATATGTTCACATTGTTCGATCGATTCATCCAAAAAGTCGGGCCAAAGCATGTCGTTCAAATTGTGACATATAGTGCTAGTAATAACGTTAGAGCCGGTAAGTTTACTATTATTACATTTACAATAAACTTATTGCCAACAATTAGTATTTATTTAAAGGGCAACTTGTGGAAGAAAAATATTCGCACATCTATTGGACTTCGTGTGCAGCACATTGCATAGACTTGATGTTTGAAGACATCTTCAAGTTGCCACATCTGAAAAAAAACAATTGAGAGGGCGATTGCAGTTAATACATACATTTACAACCGCACATTGTTATTCAACATGATGAGAGAGTTCACTAGGCAAAAAGATATGGTTAGGCCCGCAAAGACCCGATTTGCCACCGCTTTCATAACACTAAATTGCTTTAGAACTCACAAGAAGAATCTAAGAAAGATGTTCACTTCCGAATCATGGACAAAAAGCAAATTTTCGAAAGAGGCGGGAGGCAGGCAAACAGCAAATACCATATTGTTGCCATCTTTCTGGAGCAATATAGATATTGTATGCCTTTGTTGAGCATGCTTCGTTTAGTTGGAGAGAGAAAGCCTCCCACAGGATATATATATATATATATATATATATATATATATATATATATATATATATATATATATATATATATATATATATATGAAGCGATGGATAGGGCAAAGGAGATGATTGCCGCCTCTTTCAAGAACAAATTGGATAAGTATAAACAAATCTTCACCATCATTGATACGAGATGGAATTGCCAATTACATCACCCTTGCACGCGGCCGGACATTTCTTGAATCCATCTATTCTTATAACAATCCGCATATAGAAGAGGATTCTGAGGTGATGGAAGGGTTGATGTCATGCATCCGTAAGTTGTCATTGACCGAAGACGAGGTGATGAAGATTCATGCCGAGCTTCCATTATATAAGATTGCACGGGGGATTTTTGGAGACCCGGCAGCGAAGCAAATGAGAGTAAAACTTGCACCATGTATTATACATATATTTATAAACTATTAAATCTTTAAAATCTATAATATCGTTTAACCATCAATCTTACTTAGCATTCTTTATTTGTTAATAAGCCGAGTGGTGGAAACAATATGGATCACCAGCACCAACTCTGAGAAAATTTGCGGTGAAGGTGTCGAGTCTTACATGTAGTTCATCCGGTTGTAAACGTAATTGGAGTGTATTTGAACATGTAAGTAACTAAGATTTTGTATCATAAAAAGTAAAAACATACTTAATTTATACTATTCATAGTTTAATACGTGTTAATAGTTATTATATTTTACCTGCAGCTTCATTCTAAGAAAAGAAATCGGTTAGAGCAACAAAAGTTGAATGATTTGGTATTTATAAAGTATAATCGGGCTTTGAGAAGGAGGTACGATTGTCGTGATACAATTGACCCAATCATCTTGGATGACACGAATGTTCAAGATCCCAATGAGTGGTTGATGGAAATTTTGGAAGAAGATGCTCCAGTGTTTGAGGGTGAAGACTTGACGTGGGGAAATGTTGCGGCTGCTAGCGGGGCAAATGAGACGCCATATTCGACAAGAAGGAGTGGGAACAACAGGGGTGTTGGCACATCAACCTCTAGATCTAAAGAAAAAAGCCATTTAGTAGACGAGCAAAGTGAAGAAAGTGAAGAAGAGAAAGATGTTGGAGCTTATAAAGATTATGTGTCGTCAGACGGAGAAGATGAGCCTGATTATGAAGAATTAGATGATCTATGATTGGCTTTTAATACTTTTAACTTTTAAGACTTTATTTTGAAGTTAAAATGGCTTTTAGTAGTTTTAAAACATTATTTTGAAGTTAAAATGTTAAATACATTGAATAGTTTAACGTAAGATATATATATTTTGGTTTTAATACTATATCCTCTAAAAATGAAATAGCGGGCGCTATCGCTATGTAGCATATAGGTAGCTCGTCGCTATAGTCCGCTATTCGCAATCAACAACTATGAATTGAGGAAGACTTACCGGAACCTAACCCTCTATAAATATAGATATGTACACACACACACACACACACACACACACACACACACACACACACACACACACACACACACACACACACACACATATATATATATATATATATATATATATATATATATATATATATATAAGGGTAAATTACAAATTTCGTCCCTGTGGTTTATTAGAAATTATGGATTGAGTCCCTTAACTTTAAAAATTACACTGACAGTCCTTGTGGTTGAAGTTTTGTTACGGATATGGTCTTTTGGCCATTTAAAATGACCATTTTACCCTTACTAGTTTAATAAAATTGTTTTTATTAATATTTCTATTATTATAAAATAATTCAAAATAATTTTAAACCAGTAAAATTAATTTAGTATAAAACACATGAAAATAAATAATAAAAATAATTTTAAAGACATGCGAATAATTATTATTATCAATTAAAAACTTAAAAATAACATTTTGAGTTTAGATTTTTAAAATAAAATGTAAACATTTTGTAAATCATAAAATAAATTATTATTATTAAGTATTCATTTTTATCCTTTTTACATTAAACGATTTTTAATAAGGATTAAAACATCTATAAAAATATATAAATTGTTATTTTATCATTTTGATAATTAAAAACTAAAACAAAATAGTCTTTTCACTATAGGTTTCCTTTTTGATTTTTTTGTTGAAAAAATTAAACGTTTTCATGGATAATAAAACAAAAAAAAAAATTAAACATTTTGATGAACAATAAAAAATTTGAAGTTTTCGAAGTTTTTTTGATAGTTTTCTATAACTTTTAAACATTAAAAAAATAATTCATAAAAAATGTTTAAATATTTTAAACTTTTCTAAACAATTAAAACTTTTCAAAATATTTTAAAGTTTTAAACATTTTTTTTTTCAAAAATTTTAAACTATAAATATGTTTTTAAACGTTTATTGAAAGTGTAAAAAAGCTGTTAATGTAAAAATTCTAAAAACGTCAAAAAAGGTTTTAATGCTTTTTGACAATGTATACATTTATTATTATTTTTTAAAAAAAAGGTTTACATTTTTTTAAAGTAAAAATATAAACTCAAAACGTTATTTTTTAGTTTTTAATTAATAAATATTATGCATTTGTCTTTACTAATATTTTATTATTATTCAAATTTATGTCTTTTATATTAAATTAATTTTGCTGGTATTTTTAATTTTTTAGATTAGTCTATTATTTAATAATAATAGAAATATCAATAAAAACAACATTAATAATAATATTTATTAAACAAGGGTAAAATGGTCATTTTAAATGACCAAAAGACCATATCCGTAACAAAACTTCAACCACAAGGACTGTCAGCGTAATTTTTAAAGTCAAAGGATCCAATCCATAATTTCTAATAAACCACAGGACGAAATTTGTAATTTACCCTATATATAATATTGAGGTTCAAAAAAGTACCTCTCGAAATCAAGTATACCTGAAGGTATCAACCTAAACAACTTTTTTCAAATAAATTTCATAATCATGTTTAAATTGACGTTACACACATCATATGTGCATCACATACATTCAGACTTCCTAAGTCCTTAAAGATTATGTAAATGTTTATGCATATTTATGTGAATGGTCATCCAAGTGAATGAACATGGGTTTTTTTATCATTCACAAGATTTATTTTTCGAATCTAAGATATGGTCCCTTTGATGAAATGTCATATAATGTTTGTTACATATGTCTATGTAAAAAAGAATTATCTGAATGATCATTAATAAGAGGTACACTGGGCATCGAGGGGTACGCTGATGAACCTGATTCTATATATATACGTATACAACACACACACACACTGATATGAATTGAGAAATTCAAATGGAGAGAACAAGGAATTATAGATGATTAACTGTAGAAAGTATATTATAAAACAGAAAGGTAAACCACAATCAAATGATTGTTCCAAGGATTTGCCCTCTCTCAACCGAATGGTTGACTTGGAGCCTATCTCAAAGCAATGAAGCTGAGAGCCTAACAACAATCTAAACAATATTCTTCACACCCAACTCACACTCCTCTCCTCTTATTTATAGATTGTATTTCTAACTAACTACAAACATTATTCCTATTTTGCCCTTTCTAGAATATACTATTAGGGGGTGTTTGATAGCACTTATCAGGGCTCTGATAAGAGGTAATCTCTTATTCGGTAAGAGGAAAATACCGATAAGTGCGTTTGATATGCATAAGAGTCAAAATTCTCTTATCATGTCTTATCAGGATCAGATTTTGATATGCTTTTATCACCACTTATCACACCAAAAAAAATACACGCCTCTCCTCCCACCACCCCACCCTACCCTTACCTCATACCCTACCTCACCCCACCCAACCCCACCCCTATCCCACCCACCCACCAACCTACCCACCTCACCCCTACCTTACCCTTACCCCTCAAAACTACCCACCCACCTTACCCCTCAAACCTACCCACCCTACCCTTACCCTACCCTACCTTACCACCACCCTACCCCTACACCATTACCCTACCCCAATCTTACCTCGCACCACCCTCAACCTACCCGCCCCTTACCCATATTTATTATAACGAGAAATATTTCAACAATTTTTGAATTTATTATTTTTCAATAACATATCTATGTAACTTATACACTTTGGTTATGTGGAAGTTAATAAACGTAACCTTATAAACTTGAGTATAACTTATAAACTTGAATTGTTACTTGATTCTTGGAAGCATGTTGGTTATATGTTTCTTGAATGCATATATGTTACTTGATTATAACTTATAAACTTGAATTGGTTTCTTACTTGAATCTTATTAATGCTATTTGAATATTTTTAAATGTTTACATGAATGATTTTGATTCAATGATATTATTGTTACTTGGTACTTGACTTTAATCAAAGATATTAGTTTATCTGAATCTTGATATTCTTAGTTATGTTTCTTGAATGCATATATGTTACTTGATTATAACTTATAAACTTGAATTGATTTCTTACTTGAATCTTGTTATAACTATTTGAATCTTTAATCAATGATATATGTTTGGTTTAGAAATGAAAATGTAAAATTAATAAAAAATAACAGAATCAGATAATTTATAAAACAAACAGACTTATTGAATTCTCTTATCAGACCTTAGTATCTTATTAGGTTCACCACTCATAATCAGAAGTGGAATCAGACAATTTACCTCTTATGCAATCAAATAGCACCTTATATTCCTAGGATCTTTTCAACATTCACATCCCACAAATTACTAGGATTTGATACCAAATATACCAATAGGATTTAAAATGATAGTATAAAATGGAATTCTCAATGGATACATCATGTTTTTGATGGCATAGTGAGGAAGCTAATTGGAAACTTGGCTAAGGGTGTGTTTGTTTTTAATTAAGAGGGTCTTAAATTGGTCTGAAGTCTGAATTTCAGATCTTAACCTGATTTGTATTGTTTGTTTAAATTCAGACTTAGGAGGTTACAACCTCTGAATTTCCCTCTGAATTTTAAGAGAAAGAGACTAGTCTGAATTAAAATTCTGAGACTCTTAATTTCAGATTTGAAGGCCTCCTCTTAATTTCAGACATGGAATACCACCTAAGTTGACATGAGACGGTGGTGAGGGCTGGATTGAAGGAGTGATTGTTGCATTAATTTAGATAATAGGATGATAATAAATCGCATGCACAGGTGAATTTTAACAGATCACGCAGAACAAGATGGATGGTAGAACTAGTTAATGATCTAAAGCCAAACATAACTGTAAGCAAAAGTTTTTTATGTAAACATGAAGTGATCATTAATTCATTACTCTAATTCACACATCAATGGTAAATCATGCAAAAAGTGCCTTTCGAATGTTATTCCTCCATTCTGCAGACAATGGCTGTGACGTTATGCATCAAGCAGTTTGTTTAGGTGTGTTTGTTGATAGCTCCAAACAAAAATGTAGAAGGCTAGTCTTTATTTCTAATTGAGCAGAAAATGCATAAAAGGTATTCCTAAGGACAGAAGATAAAATATGATACTTTCCAAAAAAAATAAGCTAATAAAACTGAATTAGCTTCACGCATCTAAGCATTCTGAATTGATTTTTTGGAAGGTTAAGTTTAATGAAATGTACCACTGAAACCAGACAATGCCTGTTCATTGGATCGAGCCCACGATAAAGAACACCAATGTCCATTTCAGTGGCCAGCGCTGCCAACGTAGCCTTTATGTCTTCAACACTTTCACTAGTGTTCTGCCATCCAAGGACTACAAAACATAACAAAAGTACAGATGTCAGTAAAATGGACAACTCAGAAGCGGTTTGATGACTCATCATTAATCGTAAGATCACCTGTGGTGAAAACATGAGGTGGAGTAGAAAGAATGTGATGAATATAATTAAGCTTCCCGCATCCACCGTCATCAGGATCACAAGCTAACTGGTGGTTCATCTCAACAAGGTTTAGTAGCTCATCAAAAGAGCTCTCAGGACACATAACCTGAATGGTAAATTACCATTATTATGAGAAACTTTATAACCTCTACAGTCAGCTAATAAATACAAATTAATAAAAGCATGCCTTCATAGTCCGGAGGGCATTGGCGTTGATTTGGTGAAAGAAAGAAGTGTATTTCATACGTCTAGACTCCAACCCACAGTTGTAGCAATTCATTCGTTCAAAAATGTCCATTCCAAATAAAGTATGTGCCGTACAATCACTATTTGCACATTCCCAAGCACCCATGACATTGTTTTCCACTAGTTCGGCATCAGAAACACCAGAACCAGAAATAAATGACTGGTGAAGACAATAAAAAATCACACCCAATACTTCTGAAGCATCATTCATTTGAGCCTGTCACATGGCAGCATGCATGTTAATAGAAGTTACTTATATGGCAAAATTACATAAAATAGCAACATATTGTCATCCTTTTACCATTTATATCAACATACTTATACTTTCATAGCAATTTGCTTCACATTTAAACATTTCACAGCAGCGTAGTTTTATATTTGTCACTGCTTATAGCAAAATACTTTCGCATTAAATGCATAATAATATCACAGCCTGTAATTTCACATTCTTACTGTCTATCGAACGTCATTCTTTAAGGTTTTTGGTCAACACTCTATACTCACAAACTTTTGTGAAGTGCATACCTATGAATGGTAGAAAATAGTGTGTGTTTTTATATACAGTAAAAAGGTGAAGTACGTTGTATTTTTACAATTAACCCTTTTAATTTCCAACTTCTGGTTTTTAAGACAATCCTGAATGAGATGTGATATAGTTCAGATTTAACTCTTCAACTCGATCCATCCTAATAGCAACGACATTACATAAATATAGGAGTCCTAGTCTGCATAAATTATCTTAATTAAATTGTACTTGTCCATTTGTATTTTATTATTTGTTCACTTGAAAAAAAAAACTTCCGTTTTATTTTCATATGTATACACCAACCTTTACCCCCTCAAAACAACATGTGTAACACCCTGGAATTTAAAAATAAAGAATCAAAAGATGAAAGAGTACAAGTCCGTAGAGGTGGCAATTTCACCCATCGATATGAAGACTGGCCAAAGATTGCAATCAGTAGAAAAAGTTATAGATAAAGAAACAAATGGGTAAGTTTCTGAAAGATATATCCAAATTGTTTACAAAATCCTAAATAAGTTTATCTAAAAATAAATTACATTATTATTTAAAGATAAAGATTGTGTTATCATATTTAATACCAACTATATGTAAACATGTTTGAAAACTATGTTAACATGTGAACCTAACACAACCCAATTTGACTTGGGCTTAAAATTACCCACTTTGATCCAGCACATTATTGATTCAGTACCCAACCCGTCTGACCCACCCAATTTCCTACCAAGCCTAGGGGTGAGCTCGGTACCGGACCGTACCGAACCAGTACCGATCCCGAAAATACCGAAACCGAATTATTAGTTTTGAAAGAACCGAATACCGAACCGTATAATTTTATATGGTGTCGGTTCGGTTCCGAATACCGAATTTTAGCTAATTTAAAAACCGAATACCGAATTTTAGCTAATTTAAAAACCGAATACCGAACCGAATATATTAATTCGGCATCGGTCGGTACCGGTACCAGTTCGGGTTCGGGAAATGGTACCCGTCGCTCACCCCTAACCAAGCCTATGTCATGTTAAGGCTGAATATTTATACCTCCTGAAAGAAATTACTGTCAGGATACAAATTGCTCAAAGCAATCCTCAGGGGAGTAGGGGCAACAGATTCACCCCTTGTGTCGATAGAAGCCGTAGTCAAAGCAATAAATATATCGTACAAAGCACAAGTGACACATGGATCACCAACATGATGATGAGCAGAAGTAGACCTCCTCAAAAATTCCTCCCGGAACCTTCTTATATGCCATAATGACTGCCATTTAAGTGAGGAAACAGTTAATTTCCTGGGGACAAAGAAAAAGGTAAGTAAACAAATCCTCAATACAAACCTGTATAATAACATTCAAAAAGCAGTTGTATTCACCAGCTTCATTCTTCAGGCCTGTACCATATATATCACTTCCATTTGCCTTGTCAGAAAAGATTTCTGTAGATGTAGCACGAGAGTCTTCCCCTTCTACAAGCACGTTTTAAGGCATTATTGAACCAGGAATGAAAATATATTTCTTGCATCCATGAAATGTCTGAAATATTTAACCAGCATAAAACTTGATAGGAAATTTGTGAAAAAAAATGTTTGTAATTCTTCACATTTTATAAACATGCAAATGTGACCATCAAAATGACTAGATATGTTACACTACAGAAGAATGATAAACTAATAGGCTACTTTGATCAAGATTTTAACAAGTGCGATCACGAAGGCATGATCTCAAAAATTTTCGATATAAAACATGTTAAGAAAACTTACAGGCCATAAGCTTCATGAAAGCATTTATACATATGAATAAAGCTATGGACAGAACACATGAAAATAAGCATAGCTTCATTTAATAAGAAGAAATAAATACCAAGGCTTTGGCGTACTGCTTTTAAAAGGTCAGCTTGGAACCTCTCTTCATCGTCCTCTTCTGCTTGCAACTGCCTCAATGTCTTCGTTCCATTTTCTCCTGAATAAGAACTATCTGTTGTTCAGGCAAAATGAACTCCATTCGATGAGACCATTTCTTCATAGAATAAAATAACAGTGGTAAAAAAAGCCTTGTCTCTGGAAAACCTGGTCTTAGCAAGGCTGGCAATCAGGTCGTGTTCAGATTAAACTAATTTGTGTGCTTCATGTTTAGTGTCAACTCTTATTTTCGTGTTGTGTGCACGTTGTGTCATTTATTTTATACTTGTGTTTCGTGTTGATCCATTTCGGCCAAATTTGTTCAGCGAGTTGGTTTTTTATTTTTGATTTACCATTTGGTTTCAAACTTGGTTTTCTCTTCCGTTCAAATTTTCTTTTATTCTTTTTGTTCGATTCATATAATATAACTACACAATATAGCACAAAAAATTAGTAAGGATATAAATAAGATAAAACTCACAAATGTCTCCACAAACTTAAAATCTTGAAGATGTTCACTTTGAGAACTCAAGCACATTTGTAGACCATGTTAATAGGAATGTTTTAAAAATCGGGCTACTTCGACGATTTAGGTTTGTAAAATGAGATGACTTTATAGCAAACAAAAAACTTAGTAAAATTAAAATAATACTAAAAATAAAAAATAGGTATAATTTGAAATAATAATAAAGATTAAAAACAGAAGATAATGGTAAAAGCCCGCCTAAAATGAAATTTGAAAGTTAAAAACAAATACATCTGAAAAGTAAAAGCAATGAAAATGAATACCCCAAAAAATAAGTCACATACACGCACAAAACGAATACTGGCATTAACAAAAAAAAGCTGCAAAGGAAGTGTTAAGTGGAAGCTAAAAACACATAACGAGCCATTCGGTTAAAACAGGTTGACCCGAACCTGAATTTTTGTGTTGACCCATTTTTTACCCGCTTTGGGTTTTCATGTCAGGAGGTTTTCATGTTGAAAATTGACAGCCTTACTCAGCTATAAGCAACCTTAAATCATAAAAGAATCTTATAAACCAAAAATTGTAAAATAAAGAGAAGTTAAATCGTAAGTATCATACAGTACAAAGCAAACAAAGTAACCACCGATGGACATTGCAGCCAATTAAGTTTCAGCTTTAAGACAAACAATATAAGTTTTCAAAATCACAAGTCACTTACTGCTAATATCTTCGAGACTATCCTTATGTGTGACTCGTGCAACTTCAATATTTTCCTTCTCCAATGACAAAGGTTGCTGCTTCCCATCAATCAATTTGGAGGAACTTTTTTGGCGCCTACCTTTTCTTCCTAATTTCTGATCAGAAAGCAAAACACCATCTGCAACACCTCCATGAAGAAAAACTGCACAATAAGAAAAACAACATGTTATAGCCTAACTTGTACCACTTCTAAATTTTCCCTTCATTAACAGTGTAAATTGCAACAAAATGGAGCATACATTCCACAATTTATTTATAGGGTTCATACTCACAAAATCAATGGTTAAAGATACAATGTTACCTAATAAAAAAATTGATTAGTGGCAAATGGTTTCCTTATTTTGTAATTGGTCCCTTATTCGTTTATAAGCTTATAACATCTCAGCTTAAATGTTGATTTTGAAATTACAATCCCAAAATAAAAATTTACTAAACATACGTACATTTTGGTGAAATTAACCCTTAATAACAGTCCCCAAAATAAAAATTGATTACAAGGATCGCATATTCACAATATATACCAGTCCTCCGTGAGGCTCCATATCCGTCCTTGTCAGACAAACCATCCAGTTTGGTTATATGTCCATTATGCTGCTTCAGTGGTTCCTAGAAGAAAAGGTATCTAAGTCACATTCTATTAAAAGCAGAATTTTAATTAACTTAAAAGGTAAGATTGAACATGGTCATCACAAATCTTGGTTGCATCTATTATCAGACTGAGCCAACATTAACATGCACCAGAGGGTGTGCAAATATCGGGCCATGACAATATCAACCCAGACTGCAACCAGCTATGTTCGGTTAGGTTCTACACACATTTCTAAAACTGGTTTTCAATTTGTTCCTAAGTTCAAGAAATTGTAAAAATCCGGTTCTGAGTTTGGTGTGGTTTAGACAAGTTCAATTTATAACCAGAACTGAACCATGATTTTTTTCCGAGCTTAAACGACACTGTTTCAGGTTTGAACTTCTAAAATTAAAACAAATCCAAGTGTGCATCAGATCAGTTTAGGAAGTAACAGAAATTAAACCATACAACCTGGCTTAGATCAGTTTAGTATCTCGTTTCATCATTAGTCATTTTTCGATTTCAGTTCTATTCCATACGGTCTTCCTCACCTTTAACCCATGTTTAACAACTGCACAAGAGCGTGCATGGCTCATCTGCCTAGAAGGTCTTAGGGTGTGTTTGGATTTGCATTTTCGTAAAGTGCATTTCCGAAAGTGATGCAGAAAAAAACTTCAACTTCAAGCTTTTACAAAATTGCGCTTTGTTCCTTTTGGACACAAAAAGACAACTTACCGCAGAAAAGTGATCTTTCGTGCTAAACACGTTTTTATCATTATGCATTTTCAAAACACAAAAAGCTATCAATCACCCTCAAAACACAAATCCAAACACCCCCTTAATTCATTGTTTGCATGATCATCAACGTTATGCTTCACAATGACAGCAGGAGTTTCTATTGGTAACTCATTGGTGTCAGTCTTACATTATTTTTAAGTTGCTCAGCAAGATGCTTTTGTTTCGCCTCATTTTCAACCCGTCTTTGGTATTCCAAAGTTTCTTCAAGCTTTCTTTCCTCAGCTTCAAGCTCAATTTTTCTACGCCTGGCATCAGCTTTTTGTTGACTAAAGGCATCCTCAATTTCAGCAACAGTTTCTGGCTGATGCCCATTGTGAGGTGGAGAAGATGAGCTGTACAAGACAGATATTGCAGGTATATCAATACAGAATAAATGAAATACAGGGTTAATGTAATGGAATAGCATCGTACTTTTTCAAATGTTTCACCTATGTCAGTGTACATGTTTTCTTATACACCTAGTCACTAAACGTATGAAATGTGTTCCACTTTGGTAACTTCTGGAAACAAATGACCATAATACCCCTTAATTATATTGAAAGATAGCCATAACGCCTTGTATATTTAGCAAACGCTCACCTTCCATCTAACTCGCTCACAAAAACAATCACAGGTTGGTTCTTTTTAAGCTTTATAAGAGTATCATGGTCGTCATTCATAATAATTTAGGGGTAATACTTCTTCCATTAGTGACCAAATGATACACATTTTATAAAATTATAAGTTTAGTAACTAGTGTGTATGAAAATAAGGTACAATCGATTAGGTATTTAGGTGGAACATTGGAAAGAGTATGTATGAACATAAAAGCATTGCAGGGAAGCACGTACGCTTTTTCTGATTTCTCATGGGCAAAAACATGTAACTCACTATTGTTTGCAGCCTGCACATATAGCAGAATTATTAGCCCCACAAATGAGCATTTCCTCCACTGAATGGTAGAACATAAAAGATACTTCCTTAGTTCAGACCTTAGATTCCTTTATTTTTCGGTAATCCTTGATCTTTCTTTTATCCTTTAGCTTATCATTGAACTGCTTTGAGTTATATACTGTCCCCTTTTTAGAATCTAGTGCAAGTTCTGCTAGAAAAGCTTCTCTGGCAGCATCTGATTTCTCCGTGGCATATTTCTCAGCCAAATCTTCTAGGAGTGCCTAAAGTTACAACAAAATAGGGACAAATATCAGATTATGGGCATGCACGGTAAAGGGTCAAAAGTATCGCACAAATGGCACAGAAAATTATATACGAACCCGCAAGAAAGACTTTACTAGAGGCACAACTATGAGTTCAAAATCATGAACAGATATTGGACTGAGCTTAGCTTCCAACTGCTGCATCCCAGTCACGGTTCGCATGATTCTCGCATCAAACTTGCTGAGCTGCATCTCACAGAAGGTTTTAATTAGGGCTGCAAGTTAGTCGAGATATTCGAGCTTGAACCATATCCACTTTGAATTGAGTTTGACTACAGAAAGCGAGTATGGAACATATAATGGATCCAACTCAACCTTAGGACTCAAGTCACATGCTAATAATTTTGGTAAGAAGGATGTATCATATTTATAATTTAAGTTATTAGCGCTTGCTCTATTGAGCATATAAAAGATAATCGACTCAAGCTAAAATCTTCCTTGAGCATTCATTAGAAAGACTGAATTAAATTTAAGAAACTAACCTCAATGGACAACTGTTCTTTCTGCTTCTGGATTGCAACTTCTATGCAAGAGTCCACTTGATGCAAATAGTCCTTTGCCCTCCAGTTATAATCTTCCCCAGATTCTAGGTCATATAGATGAGAATTCACACCACTATACATCTCAAACCCAAATTGGTTAGCATTCAACGATTCAGCTTCTTTTAAAACATTTGCCAAGGCATCAACCTCGAATTTATTAGCAGGTGGTGTACTATCATTGTCACGTCCTGTAAGCTCTTCATGGCGCTTCCTCAAAACAAATTCATAACTTTGATGTGTAGACTCTGTAGAATGCTCCCTTTTTTTACCTTCTTCTAGACAGAGATCTTCCACTTGCTGCAAAGCTTCCTCGTAGCTTGTATGCTCTAACTTTCTTTCACATAAGCCATGGAGATGGCTAAATTCTTTTTCAAGCATCTGTAAGATCTCTGTTCCTTGATGTGCCCTCTCCTCTCTAGAGCGCATCCAGAAAGTCAACTGCTCCCCACTTGCAGGACCAGAAAATATCCACGACAATAAAGAATCATCATCATATCCGAACTCATTTTCAGAGCCAATGGCAGGAGTATCTAGAAAGAGACATGATCCATCTTCATTAAAAAGTATTTTTTCGGTCAACTCAATTGCTCGGGAGGATCTATCCATTTCTTTGACAACATTACCTTTCTCTGGATACCTACTTAGTCCACAAGAATGAGATAGTTCTTGCAAGAATTTGAGCACTTTCCTAAGTTCTGTTGCTCCCAGAAGACATATACAAATGGGTGATTGATCCACACCGCAGTTTAGAAGCTGTGAATGTAACTCCTCCACTGCAAACTGTATAACCTTGGTAAGATGACTAGCTGCAAGGTACTTATCTTTAATTAGCAGCTGGAATAACGATTGTATTTTTTCAAGTAGTCTTGTCCGCTCAGTGTCTTCAGATAACGGCCATCTATCAGGATGGGAATATCCCTTGAATACTTGGTTTTGATCACATTCCCTTGTTACATCAGGGATATTAGCACACTCCCTGCTCTCCTTTTTAATATAATTGCAAGTATCGCCGTGATTCGTTAGTTCAGATGATAAATCACACGCCTCGCCAGAGCAGGAGTAGGCAGTAAAACAATCATTTGATTGCCCAAAATTGTTCTTTGCATATCGTGAATTTGATTGCATTTCTACCATTCTGATGGCAGCATTGACATCAAGCGCTTTCCATGGAAATGTTAGGAGCATTTCAGCCCAGTCATTGTCTACACTTTGAGGCAACATTTCCTGCATACTGGGCAACAGGCTACCCATGTGCTCATTCACAACATGCTGCATGTGCAATTCAGGATCCGGAAATTTCTCATTGCATCTACAGCACATCCAAAATTTCCAACTGTTAGTAGATCCACCAAAGGACAAAGCTTCAGAAATGACTTCATATGCTGACCCATCTTTTAGTGATCTAAAATGGGACTTAATATCTGATATTCTTACCATGAGGAAGTCCTTCCTTGAATCCAAACTCATGGACTTCCAGTAAGGGCGAACACAATCCTTTCTCTCAGCAGAAGAAGCATTCTTCCTCAATTTCGCACTCTTCTTTCGTTCAGCCACACGCTGGCCAGACCCGGAAGATAGTTCTGAACCCTTATCTCCATCAACCAGGGATTGAGATGACTCTAACTTCTGTTGCAACAGTCTCGCTGCAGCCACTTTAACTTCAATTTCCTTCTTACGTTCTTCATCTGTCTTGCTTGCTTTCTTAATTTCATTTGGCCTTCTGGCTTGAGCTAACCTTACATCCATTGGGTCATCAGGAACTCTCCTAAGCGGAATGAGCCTAAACTTTTCCTCCCCATTTCCAAGATTCTTCATCCAAGACGAAATTGAAGCTATGTTGGACTTCTGAACCAATGACCGAAGCTCATTTTGCACATGCCCAATCCTTGCATCAGCAGTGGAGATCTTCTGCTGACTCTCATCCTGCAAACTCTCCTTTCCAGGGTCAATTGGATCCTCAACAGACAAAGCACGCTCACACTCTTGTACCACCTCTTCATAATCCTTCCCTTCATTAGCGGATTCATACAACAAGTTCGCATAAAAATGTGCAAACTCAATTGAGTTCGGGGACAATTCTACTGCCTTCTTAGCTGAGTCAATTGCGTTCTTCAAGTGCCTCTGCTTTGCAGTGGGGTCATCAATAATGGAAGCAACCTTCACACAGATAGTCCCTTGCACCCTATGGATCAAGGCCAGGTGAGTCAAATTTTCATATCTCCCACACATCTCCTTCATCAATCGTAGGGCTTTCGTATGGTTTCCTCGCCTGAGAGCAGTTAATGCTTTCTCACACTCAGCTTTCACAGTAGTGTAACCATCCGATTCAATCGCTGAATGAACTTCAGTTTTATGTTGCACTATTTGAACAATCGACGAATTCACACTTAATTGATGTTCCGTAGATCGTAAGTTAACCTCTACACCATCGCCGCTGCCGTTACCGATTGTAAACAACGGCGGTGGCGGAGGAGTATTAACAGCAGCTGTTGCCACCTTGGAGCGTGTGGCGACGTTCCGCTTCTTATGCCCCATGTATATACGTATATACCAGTTTAAAGTGAAAAATTCACCCTTAATTTCATATGCAGAGTGATATAGGGATAAGATACGGATACGGATAGAGAAAGATGAGACTTACTTCAAGAGAGAGAGAGAGAGAGAGAGAGATAAATCCGGCGAGTGTTTTTAGTTCAAATCTCGAGGTTTCCGGCAACGGCGGTGGTTGGTGGTTTTGCAGCACACCGTTCGGCGTCTTGTATATGAAGAGACTGATTCTCGCATTCTCTCTATATATCTCTCCGAAAATCCATAAAATGATAAATTTCACGTTTCAACTGTAAATAATTTTCTCAATTCGACCCCTCGTGATGTATAAAGTAATAAAATTAACATGTTTTCGTGTATTTTGCGTTTTGGTTCTTTTATATTATTTTTTTTCATAATAGTACTTAAATTAATTTTTTATTTTTGGTTTAGTAAAATTTAAATATTAGAATCCGAATTCAGTTTTTAAAAACTCGGTATATTAATTATAATCAGACTCTAATAGTTAGGGCCGGTTCTGAACAATTTAATGTCTCGGCCGAGATAATAAAATAATGCCCCTAAAAATGTAAATATACTATTTTTTTAAGGTGTTTGAAACCTAGTCAAGCTAGGCAGCTCATCACAAGCCGATTATTATTAAAATACATAAAATTCAAAAACAAGTTTAACAATCATGAAATCACCTAAAACCATGCCTTCTTGCATTTCTAAAAGCAAATATGTCAATTATCTTGTTGTAATCAAGATTTTCTAAAAATCTACTTTCAATGCTTATGGGGCGTTTGGTTCACGGATTTCCTGGGATTCACTGGGATTTTTGCATTTAAAATCCTGTGTTTGGTTCGCAGATTTTAGTAAGGATTTAAAATCTCAGGATTCCTTAAATCTCTCCCTTCTTTGTTATTTAAAATCACAGCCTCCCCCCTGGGATTTTAAATCCTAGTTACCTTGCATTTTCCAGATTAGCAAATTTTTTCTATAAGATAATGCAAAACCTTTGACAAAATCCTGACAAATGCAAATGCTGCATAATGCAAATCCTTTGACAAAATGCAAATCCCAGAGAAAAAAATCTGCGAACCAAACGCCCCCTTAGTATTGCTAACCCATTTAGTCTATCTTAACTCATTGTACTTCTTAAATAGGATTTTAGTAATTTTAACTTTGAAAGACTCCTTTCGGCACTTGCTACTGTGACTGGTACGGTCAACAAAATCTTATAAGCAATTAACGTGTTTGGAAACATATCCATCTTCTTTCTACACTCCATTATCTGAATCGATGTAACATCCGTCATTTCGACCTGGTACGTGGATTTATTTTAGTGGATAAATAAATTATTAATATTGAGTTGGTCCAATTATATCCCGTTTCGTGGATTGATACGTGTCGGGATTGGGCTTGCGTGTCATCAGGTTATAATTTTAATGAACGGATTATATTTTTGGGATCATGGGATTAAATGGGTTAAATGGGTATAAATATTGAAAATGTGACATCGGGTTCGGGTTAATGGGTTCGGAACCGGTTGAGATAGAGACGTACATATATGTGCTCACCTCCTTCTCCCTTATCCACTTCTAAAATCCCTAAGAGTGTTATGTGTATGTGTATGTGAAAAGCTCCAGCAGCAAGGAACTAAATTGGACTTCAGATTGGCTGGGAAATCTTGAAGTTATCTTGATTGCCTTCATCTCCTTCCTCTTAATTGTGTTCTTGGATTTCAAGGTAAGAGAGCTTCAAATTAGGGGTTTAAATTTGAGTTATATGATATGAATTTGTGTGAAAAGGTTCCCAAGCTATAAGGGACTGTTATAGAATGATTATATATGTTTTCTAAAGATGAAAATCGTATGTAAGGGAGTTAACTCCTGGGCAGAGCTGAAAATCGTTGTGCAGAAACAGGGTTTCGCCGGGTCGCGGCGCGACCACCAGAGTCCCCGCGGCGCGACCAAGGACCTGCAGTGAAAATCCGAGTTTAGTCTTGTGAAATGAGTTTGGGTCAAATTATTTCGGGTTTCCTTCGGGATTGCTCGGGTTGTGTTTTGTTGGGGTTGGGGTCTTGTTTGGGATTGCCTTGAATCGGGTTTGAGTCGATGTAACATCCAAGTTTCCACAAACAGTACACGTCATAATATTTCATTTCATTAAGTAATAAATATTACTAATTGTTTGATACCACAGGTCCATCAGCATGAATACTTAATTACAACAATAACTTAAAGATCAAATGGTGGTCTAAACTAGCTTCTAAATCTTCAATAAGAGTGCGGAAGACTGAACAAGCTACCCGAGACCGCATCATCTTTTCAAAATAGGCGTCATCAAAAATCCAAAAGTCTGCTATTCATCAAAGTCCAGATTCACTTAGCCTGGGACGAACTACCTGCTATGGTCTTGCCTTTATCAGCTTTTCCTGAAAAAGAGTTGTCATGACAGAGTAAGCTAACAATGCTTAGTGAGTAAACAGAGTTCCATTAGTTACCACACACATATAACATACTATCAGCTCCTGTCGGCAAGTCACTACGCCAGAGACGTCAAAAAAAGGTTGGGAGACAACCCAGTCGGTATTCCCATATGTAAGGCCGAAGCCCTACGGGAAGTGTATGGAAACAAGTCAAATAGGAAAGGAATCTGCAGAATTCCCTCCTGTGAATGGAGATCTCACATTCGGTCCTGTCGGATAATGCAGTATGCAGCGGCAAGTATATAAACAGTCAAGTAAGCAGTAAGCATGATACGTATTTACATAAAATGTAAAAGTGAACATGCAATCAAGGCAATTCAAGTGTCTAGCTTCAGTAATGTCAAAAGTACGTTTCTATGATACAATATAGTATTAAAGAAACATGCAGCAACAATCAGAAGTTTCCATACAGTCAATACATTCACCAATAAGTATCGAAATATATGCAAGTAATTAATGAAATCTGTCACTCACAGTGGTCCGTAGTCAGATAATGCTTAACGAATTAAGCGGTTCAGTTTACTCTGTCAAATCGACGGTCTCCTGCAGTTCAGTTTCAAGTCTGGCTTATTAATGTCAAGTCTGTAACATGATCTATCCATATAACCCTAGTTATATAATTAGGTTATTGTCAATTCTGGTTGTCGAGTCTGAGGTAGTTCCTATCGTCCCAAGGTGAGTCTATTTTATCAGATTAATACGATCCATCTAATTACAGATGTATATATGGCCTTGAAACAAAGCCAAACGTATTACTTAGCAAGGTGAAACAGGACATACACATTCTAAGGGTTCGTACATAGTCTGTTAATTTATTTGTGCATAAAATAGTTATGCATCTTGAAACTTATGATTTTTATCATAACTAAACGATACTTTCAATTTCATTAGGTTATTTAATAACTTAATCTGATTTAGGAATTCGACTTTGGCTAGGAACAAACACAGATTCGAATTAAGGAAGCTAGATTCGAACCATACGTAATTCGAATCTATAGATTCGAAACACACACATAGAATCGAAGGCATACATAGTTCCAAGCATACATTCGAGATGAGCTAGACAGATTCGATATTAAGCCTATTCGAATCTAGTTAATAGATTCGAACTCATACATATTCGAGACTAAGGAATCAGATTCGAAGCAACCATTTTCGATTCTAGGAGTTAGATTCGAAGCACATCTCGAATCTAGGGGGGGTTAGATTCGAATTCAACTAATTTCGAGTCTAATCATGGATTTTCGAATCTGTTCTACATGTTGAACGATTTTCCAGGTTTCATCAACTAAATATGAACATATATGAGGGAAAAATAGTCCACTAACCTTCGTCCAAGATATATCCTTCGACTATTGATGATTTCCAAGCAAAAACAAGTCCTAAACGAGAGCAAATCAGCTTCAAATGAAGGGAATTTGAGCAAACTCGAGTTTGCTCTTTCAAAACCGAACCAAAAGACAGAAATAGGGCCGATCTTACCTTAAATCCGGACGAAATCAAACATGCAATGGTAGATTCGTGTAGAGCTCGACGATCTCTAACCGATGGCGTATAAATCACGAGAATCCGACGGATCGTTTGGGAGAAATTCTAGAGAGAAGTCAGATTGTAGAGAGAGAGAGAGAATTCTAGCTTTTCCAAACTTAAGAAATGAGGAGGTGATGCTCTATTTATAGAAAATAGAGAAAAATCAGATTTTCTACTGAATTTCCGGAATCGACCAACTTTTATTTCCATCAATCTGATTTGCATTTCAGATGCAAATAATAGCAAAGGAGTTCTAGATTTGCTATAATTGTCTTTTAGTCATATTTTTTTTATTCATTTTAGTCCGTTTCGCCATTTTCAGTCTTTAATTTGTCAAGTAGCTGAATTTTAATTATTAACTTTATTTCAGCTAATTTGGGGCAACTTTTCATAATTAATTATAACTTAAAATAATTAACTGTTTAAGATTCATGATTTCGGTTAATTACTAATAATTGGATAAAATTGCTTTATTATCCAAAGTCTGATGCTGTAATTTATATTTAATAAATTACGGGCTGTTACAATCTTCCCCCGTTAAATTGATTCCGTCCTCGGAATCGACTAAAACAGGAATAACTTCGGATACTTCTGCCTAATCTCGTCTTCTCGTTCCCAAGTTTGTGCAGATCCCTTATGGTATTTCCATTGGACTAACACCATTGGAATTTCCTTGCTGCGCAATTTCGAAACCTTATGATCGACTATACGCTCGGGCTCTTCTTCGTATCGCAACTGCTCATCAATTTGCACGTCTTTCCAAGGAATCACAGCTTCAGCGTCAGCTAAACACTTTCGAAGATTACTCACATGAAATACATCATGAATCCCAGTCATTTCGGCAGGCAACTTCAATCTGTAGGCCTGCAATCCTACACGCTCGAGGATTTCAAAAGGACCCACAATCGAGGGCTCAACTTCCCCCGTTTGCCGAACCTTACTATTCCTTTTCTTGGCGAGACCTTCAGCAACACTTTATCACCAACTTCAAACGCGATTGGTTTCCGTCTTTTATCATGATACTTCTTTTGTCTGTCTTGAGAGGTCTGAATCCGCTGTCGAATCAACTGTAGTTGGTCGTGTGCTTCCTGCAAAATCGCTGGTCCAGAGATCGGGCGTTCACCTGTTTCCCTCCAACAGGTTGGAGTTCGGCATCGACGTCCGTACAAAAGCTGATAGGGAGGCATACCAATAGTTGAGTGATAACTATTGTTATAAGCAAACTCCACAAACGGCACGTAACATATCTTCTAAGGTCAAAATCGTTCTCTCACTTTGCCCGTCAGTTTCAGGATGATAAGCGGTGCTCATCTTAAGTTCAGTACCTAGTCCATTCTGAAAAGCCTTCCAAAAACGAGAAGTAAATCTGCTGTCACGGTCCGATACTATAGACAATGGCACACCATGTCTAGTCACGATTTCCTTTACGTACAATTCAGCTAACTTTTCGAGGCGTTCATCTTCACGTATGGGTAGGAAATGGGCTGACTTAGTAACTCGAGACTTTCCTAAACGCGCGCCGTCTTTACGATTCTAGCTGTGTTGCTATTTTGTGCGTGTTTATATATATGAGACAGGGACGTGAACCTCAGGTATACTCTAATCCTTATACGTGTTATGTATGAGATGTGAGATCGGTCCAGGGGTCCGTGATGAGTTCCATACGGACGATAAGTCGCGAAGGGGAATCGCGCGGGTTGACTGTCCCTTACAGTCCTTGGGGCGTATATATACGGCAGGGCCTGTAGCCGGGTAGCTTCCGTGCTACAGGGTATTACCGACCATTGCTGTGTGCGATGTGTCCACCAGGGAGGGGTCCCCACAGGGCTTGTGTACCACTCCGATCTCATACTTGTGTTTATATACCTGAGATGTGTGTTGGGCTATCGGGACAGGGACAGGGATTGTGTGTTATGTGCTTATGTGCAGTGTCAACCCTCGCGTGCTCACGGGCTTTATAGCTCACGTATTCGAGTCTAACATGTTCAGGGAATCAGAAAGGATCTCAGCCGCAGCCGAGGTAGATACGAGATTGATAGAAGATTTGTAATAGTTTCGTATCTTGTGTGTCGGTCTGTATCAGTTGTTTTGGGAATGATGTATCCAGTAATCAGGATGATATGTTTAGTTAATCCGGGATTATGATTGTAATCGTATGTTTTTATGCATGAAGTTTAAAGTTTTAATTAGCCGTAATCTGCATTATCCTATGACATGTGTGTTATAGATCCGTTGCGTTATTGCCACTTATGATATTATATTGACGTGACATTTCCGGGATCGGGAGGGGTGTTACAGCATGGTATCAGAGCTTGTGGTTTGAAGTTTGAGTATCATTAGTGGATGCTTAACTTAGACCTTGTTCCGGTCCATGGGGGATCGTTTTGCGATTATATAGTGGATTAACCGACCTGGCTTAGTGTATAACGCTGGGTGATTTATCCTTTGTGCTTAATCGTTTTGTTTTGTGCAGATTCATATGGCAGATCAGGGTGAAGGGTCGGGCGCGGGTAAGCCGCCCGGTGACGAGTATATCCGAAAATCCGAGCTGTTAGAGGTTCTTACCGAGTTCTATAGACAGCAAAAAGAGCAAGAGCGTGAGCAGAGTCAGAGTCTGGGGCCAGTTGTTCAGCGTGCTGAGACCGGGTCAGGGGGTGGGGCATCGTCATCATTTCAGCGGCGTGGATGTTTTAAAGATTTCATGACAGGGGCTCCACCACAGTTTCGGGGTGACGATGAGCCGGGGGCGGCCATCGCATGGGAGCGCGAGATTGAGGCTGCGTTCCGAGTAGCACATGTCGATCCAAGGGATATGATTGGATACGCCGCTTATCAGTTGCGGGGCGGTGCTTTGCAGTGGTGGAAATCGATTGAGTCGTCGATGACTGAGTCCGCCGCTTACGCTATGACTTGGGAACAGTTTAGGGCTATGTTTGAGCTCCAGTATATTCCGCGGGATGAGAGACGGGAGATGGAGCGCCGGTTCCTCCATTTGCAGCAGGGTAATATGACGGTCCAGTAGTACGTCGACCGATTTAATGAGTATTCACAGTTCGCGCCTCAGCATGTCGACACGGAGAGCCGTAAGGCTGATGCGTTTATCGATGGACTTCGATCGGATATCCGGGAGTTCGTAGGGCTACATGATACTCCGACATTTGCTAGAGCCCTTGAGATGGCCCGCATGAGGGAGCGGGAGATCCTCAAGCAGAGGGAGCAGCCCTCTTCCCAGAGGCAGCGTACTGGGACTTCCGAGCAGCCGTCCAGTGTATGGAGATCTTCCGGGGACGCCCCCAGTGACCAACGTCCGGATCAGTGGCAGTTTTCAGGTCAGGGTTCTGGGCAGACTTCAGGGCAAGGGTCGGGTCAGCGACGTGATAGGGATCGAGAGAGAGGCCGAGACCGCAGATCGAGGCGTCAGGGCCAGGGTCAGGGATCGGGCGCGCAGAGCCAGAGTAGTGTGGGACAGGGGTCCCAGGCGTCCGGTAGCCGTGTTGAGAGCTCATATGGTGATCGGGAGTGCCCGAAATGTCACCGGCGCCATTCCGGACAGTGTTTATCGGAGCAGCCACGTTGCGTCCGGTGCGGCCAGCGGGGTCACGCAGCATCAGTTTGTACAGTTCCGGAGCCGTTGTGTTTCAGATGTGGGAGACCAGGGCATCGTGTCAGGGATTGTCCAGAGCCGGGGCCGGCAGTGCAGGGAGCTAGTTCGAGTGGGGCCAGGGCCGAGCCATCGTCGTCTAGCCGCCGGGATTCTGTACCGAGGGGCCGCGGACGGGTATTTCAGGCGACCGCAGAGGAGGCACGGGATGCTACCGATGTGGTGTCGGGTACGTATATCCTTAACGGACTTCGAGCTCGTGTGTTATTTGATTCCGGGGCAGATCGCTCCTATGTGTCTGTTATATTTTGTGCGTATTTTAGTGTGTCTCCTTCTTCTTTGTCTGTTCCGTTGGTTGTCGAGAGGGTCGATGGGAGTTCGATGTTAGTGAGTCGGGTTTATCGGGGCTGTGTGCTAGAGATAGATTCTCATCAATTTGCGATCGATTTGCTGCCGATTGAGGTCAGTAGCTTCAATGTGATAGTGGGTATGGACTGGTTGACTGCCAGATATTCTGTGCGCTAAGAAGATCATTTGTATACCCATTTCTGACAGTGAGAGCGTGATTGTGTATGGGGAGCGCCGTAAGGGGGATATCGGGATCGTGTCTATGGCCAGGGCTCAGAGATATGTCTCTAAGGGGTGCGAGACCTTCCTAGCTTATGTGGTTGACGCGAGGAAGGAAAAGAAGACCTTAGAGGATATTCCGGTGATTCGTGAGTTCCCTGAGGTATTCCCAGAGGAGTTGCCTAGGTTACCGCCAGATCGCCAAGTAGAGTTCAGAATAGATCTTGTCCCCGGGGCGGTGCCGATTGCTAAGACGCCTTATAGGCTGGCACCGACAGAGATGCGAGAATTGATGTCTCAGTTGCAGGAGCTCCTGGATCGTGGATTTATCCGTCCGAGTTCGTCGCCGTGGGGTGCGCCAGTGTTATTCGTGAAAAAGAAGGACGGTAGCATGCGGATGTGTATCGACTATCGGGAGTTGAACAAAGTGACCGTGAAGAATCGCTATCCGCTTCCGCGTATCGACGACCTGTTCGATCAGCTCCAGGGCTCGAGTTTCTTCTCCAAGATTGACTTGCGGTCTGGTTATCATCAGTTGGGGTCAGGGACGAAGATGTGCCGAAGACAGCATTTCGGACTCGTTATGGGCACTACGAGTTCCTTGTGATACCTTTCGGTTTGACTAACGCACCCGCCGCTTTCATGGATTTGATGAATAGGGTGTGTAGAGCGATGTTGGATAGATTCGTGATTGTGTTCATTGATGATATCCTTATCTATTCGCGGAGTGCCGGGGACCACGAGCAGCACCTCCGAGAGGTTTTGACCGTGCTGCGCAGGGAGAAGCTGTACGCGAAGTTCTCCAAATGTGAATTTTGGATTCGGGAAGTGCAGTTTTTGGGTCATGTGGTCAGTGCCGAGGGTATAAAAGTGGATCCGGCCAAGATTGAGGCAGTAATGAGTTGGGAGCCTCCGAGATCAGTGCCTGAAATTCGTAGCTTTCTGGGTCTCGCTGGGTATTATAGACGCTTCATCCAGGATTTCTCGAGGATTGCCTTGCCGTTGACGAGATTGACACGGCAGTCCGTTCCGTTTGAGTGGTCCGAGGAGCAGGAGCATGCGTTCAGAGAGCTGAAGACCCGATTGTGTCAGGCTCCAGTATTGGCCTTGCCGGAAGGTACCAATGATTTTGTGGTGTATTGTGATGCTTCAGGGTCGGGTTTGGGCTGTGTGCTGATGCAGCGGGGGAAAGTGATTGCGTATGCTTCGCGCCAATTGAAGACTTACGAGGAGAACCATAACGTGCATGATTTAGAGTTGGACGCCATCGTGTTCGCGTTGAAGATCTGGCGCCATTACCTGTATGGGTCTCGGTTTATTGTGTATACCGACCATAAGAGTCTTCAGTATCTGTTTAGCCAGAAGGATCTGAATATGCGACAGCGCCGTAGCCTTGAGTTGCTTAAGGACTACGATTGCGAGATTCAGTACCACCCGGGTCGGGCTAATGTGGTAGCTGATGCGCTGAGCCGTAGGGCATGCGGCCAGACTATGATATCCAGGGCTTCGAGGCTTGAGATTACCTCGACATTGACCGATAGTCTGAGATTAGTGCAGCAGGAGGGCCTGCGGGGTGATAATGTGAAGCGAGAGCGTCTAACAGGGCAGCTTGAGTCATTGATCAGGGATGATCGTGGGCTGTATATGTTTCATGATAGGGTCTGGGTCCCGAGGGTTAGGAATTTGAGACAGTTGATTCTTGATGAGTCGCATCGATCGAGGCTATCTGTGCATCCGGGGAGTACTAAGATGTATCGTGATCTCCGTGACTTCTACTGGTGGCCGGGAATGAAAAGGGATGTGGGCCGATATGTCGAGCAGTGCATGACATGTCTCAGAGTCAAAGTCGAGCATAAGAAGCCGCATGGGCATCTACAGCCGTTAGAAATCCCCGAGTGGAAGTGGTATCACATCACGATGGATTTCATTGTGAGACTTCCACGCACGGTCTGCGGGAATGATATGATCTGGGTTATAGTGGATCGACTAACGAAGAGTGCACACTTCTTAGCCGTTCGGGGTACTATCACCATGGATCAGTTAGCGAGGCTGTACATTAACGAGGTAGTATCGCGGCATGGGATTCCGATGTCGATTACTTCGGATAGGGATACGCGATTTACATCTCGATTCTGGCAGAGCTTACAGTGAGAATTAGGCACCAGGGTTCAGCTGAGCACGGCGTACAGACCGCAGACTGACGGGCAGACCGAGCGCACCAATCAGACCCTCGAGGATATGTTGCGAGCATGTGCTATCGACTTCAGTGGTAACTGGGATGTGCATTTGCCGTTGGTCGAGTTCGCGTATAATAACAGCTATCACGCCACGATTAAAATGGCTCCGTTCGAGGCACTATATGGGCGTAAGTGCCTGACCCCAGTGTGTTGGGGCGAGGTCGGTGAGCGACCTATCAGTGGGCCGGAGCTACTCCAGGAGACTAGTGAGAAAGTGGCTGTGATTCGGGAGCATATGAGGGTCGCTCAGAGCCGTCAGAAGAGCTATGCCGATCTCCGTTTGAAAGAGCTAGAGTTCAGTGTCGGGGACGCGTCTTGCTAAAAGTGTCGCCGTGGAAAGGGGTTATTCGGTTCAGACATCGTGGGAAGCTGAGTCCGCGATATATCGGGCCATTTGAGATCGTTGAGAGAATCCGGGATCAGGCCTATCGACTGCGATTACCTTCAGAGTTGGCCGGTGTGCACGATACGTTTCATGTGAGTCATCTCCGGAAGTGCCTGGTTGCAGATGATCAGTACGTGCCCTTATCTGAGATTACAGTCGATGATCAGCTGTGATATGTGGAACAGCCTGAGGCCGTGACCGACCGAAAAATCAAGAAGCTGAGAAATAAAGAGATTGCCTTGGTACTCGTTCAGTGGAGACACCATAAGGGTACCAACGCTACCTGGGAGCCCGAGTCGGGGATGCGATCGAGATATCCTCACCTATTCCAGAGTTCGAGTTAGATTCCGGGACGGAATCTCTTTAAGAGGGGAGGATTTGTAACATCCGTCATTTCGACCTGGTACGTGGATTTATTTTAGTGGATAAATAAATTATTAATATTGAGTTGGTCCAATTATATCCCGTTTCGTGGATTGATACGTGTCGGGATTGGGCTTGCGTGTCATCGGGTTATAATTTTAATGAACGGATTATATTTTTGGGATCATGGGATTAAATGGGTTAAATGGGTATAAATATTGAAAATGTGGCATCGGGTTCGGGTTAATGGGTTTGGAACCGGTTGAGATAGAGACGTACATATATGCTCACCTCCTTCTCCCTTATCCACTTCTAAAATCCCTAAGAGTGTTATGTGTATGTGTATGTGAAAAGCTCCAGCAGCAAGGAACTAAATTGGACTTCAGATTGGCTGGGAAATCTTGAAGTTATCTTGATTGCCTTCATCTCCTTCCTCTTAATTGTGTTCTTGGATTTCAAGGTAAGAGAGCTTCAAATTAGGGGTTTAAATTTGAGTTATATGATATGAATTTGTGTGAAAAGGTTCCCAAGCTATAAGGGACTGTTACGAATGATTATATATGTTCTCTGAAGATGAAAATCGTATTTAAGGGAGTTAACACTCCTGGGCAGAGCTGAAAATCGCTGTGCAGAAACAGGGTTTCGCCGGGTCGCGGCGCGACCACCAGAGTCCCCGCGGCGCGACCAAGGACCTGCAGTGAAAATCCGAGTTTAGTCTTGTGAAATGAGTTTGGGTCAAATTGTTTCGGGTTTCCTTCGGGATTGCTCGGGTTGTGTTTTGTTGGGGTTGGGGTCTTGTTTGGGATTGCCTTGAATCGGGTTTGAGTCGAGTTTCGGGTATTCATCGAGTTTCAGTTATGTGGGATTGTCGGGGTCGAATTGAATTCGGGTCTTTGTGATTATGTGATTGATTTTATTCAGACTGTGTTTGATCGTTGGGATATCTATATGTTACAGGGACTAGCGGATCTCGAGCCGGATTTGATCAGGGCGTTCAGACTTCGGGGAATCAGTCAGGTGAGTACTCGAGACTTTCCTAAACGCGCGCCGTCTTTACGATTCTAGCTGTGTTGCTATTTTGTGCGTGTTTATATATAAGAGACAGGGACGTGAACCTCAGGTATACTCTAATCCTTATACGTGTTATGTATGAGATGTGAGATCGTTCCAGGGGTCCGTGATGAGTTTCATACGGACGATAAGTCGCGAAGGGGAATCGCGCGGGTTGACTGTCCCTTACAGTCCTTGGGGCGTATATATACGGCAGGGCCTGTAGCCGGGTAGCTTCCGTGCTACAGGGTATTACCGACCATTGCTGTGTGCGATGTGTCCACCGGGGAGGGGTCCCCACAGGGCTTGTGTACCACTCCGATCTCATACTTGTGTTTATATACCTGAGATGTGTGTTGGGCTATCGGGACAGGGACAGGGATTGTGTGTTATGTGCTTATGTGCAGTGTCAACCCTTGCGTGCTCACGAGCTTTATAGCTCACGTATTCGAGTCTAACATGTTCAGGGAATCAGAAAGGATCTCAGCCGCAGCCGAGGTAGATCCGAGATTGATAGAAGATTTGTAATAGTTTCGTATCTTGTGTGTCGGTCTGTATCAGTTGTTTTGGGAATGATGTATCCAGTAATCAGAATGATATGTTTAGTTAATCCGGGATTATGATTGTAATCGTATGTTTTTATGTATGAAGTTTAAAGTTTTAATTAGCCGTATTCTGCATTATCCTATGACATGTGTGTTATAGATCCGTTGCGTTATTGCCACTTATGATATTATATTGACGTGGCATTTCCGGGATCGGGAGGGGTGTTACAATAGATGTCCAAGGTCTTTTTCCCTCGTATGCTTCATTCGGCAACATTACCTGTAAAATTTGCAACTCCATAAATAAATTTTTACCATCAATATCAAAATTTTTATCATGCGTCAAAGCAGATTCGAGATTCAAACAACACTCTTTTAGGGTCTCATCATTTAAGTAAGCTAACTTTGATGCATCAAACATGAAACCAAAAATAGATTCAAGATATTTCTTTTGTTCAAATCTAATTTGTAATTGTGAAAGTATCGTATCAACTAAAACAAGAAAGTAGTATGTTCTAAACTTTTCTTTAACAGTTTGTTGTTCTCTTTCAGTATTTGGAATCTCATCAAATTGTTTTTTTTCTAACACAAGAACGTTTTATAGAAAACACAGGTTCAACTCCCATTGTTTCTGCAATTTCTTTAGCATTAGTAATAGCAAAGTCAAATCTAATTTCCCTATATTTTTCAAAAAAAAAACTAACAAATCCTTCTATATTTTTTTACTGCAACATCAAGAAGCATATCTTTGCATTGTAACTTTTTACTAACTAGATTAATTTTAAACAAAATCTCATGCCAAATAACCAAACTTAGAATAAACTCAAAACTTGAAAGTTCACCATTTACTAACAATTGTGCATCTCTACAAACTTTTCCATCATCACTTACTTGAGCCAACTTGATTAATGCTTCTTTTATTTGAGAAATTTGTGTTTTTATAGCTTTGACACTTTCTATGTGACTTTCCCATGGAGTTGTAGACAAGTATTTCAAGGTCAAATCATCAATATACTCAAGTAAAACAGTCTAGCGTTTTGTAGAACTAACAAAAACATTGTATATAGTTTGACATGTCCCAAAAAAAGTTTTTGCTTTGTGATAAGAATTAGCCATATCACACAAAACCAAATTAAGACTATGACAACCACATGCCATGTTAAATGCTATTTTATATCAAGCAATCTCTTTTGTATGCCTTGGTGTTTTTCCTTTATGTTAGATCCATTATCATACCCTTGCCCTCTCACATGATTAATATCTAAATCAAGAGATTTCAAAACATATTGTAAAACATTGAAAAGACCTAAACCTGATGTATCTTCTACGACCAAAAATTCTAGAAAACAATTCTTCCACTATTATCAACACACCTTATAATTAATGTCATTTGTTGTAGGACGATTCACCTATCTAGTATCAAACATTGGTATGGTAAATATGGATTAATTTGTCTTTCATCCCTCTCCCCTATTCTATGAGAAAAACACCTCCTAAATGTGCATAGTTAAGGGGAGACACTGTTTCATTAGCTGTTGTTCAATAAACAACTAACAGCTTGAGACTATTCTCAAGCTGCTAGTTCATTTTCTCGAACTGTTAGTTGTTTCACTTGGTTAGTCAAGTGTGCAGGGCATTTCAGTCATTATTAAGGAGATTGTGCGCGGGACTAGATATTTTTTGAAAATCCAAACTCTTAAAAGTCCCAGTTTCGTTTCATTGCAACTATCAGTTGCAAAATATCTTCCACAATCCTTTCTCTTTCTCTCTCTGTGCGATTTTCAGATAACTGTTCCAAACCCTAAATCCTCGCCTTTGTGATCACCAATGGAGTTCGTTAAAGAACACAACTTGCTACCCTACTCTCTCAAACATGCTGAACTACAGCCATTCCACGAAATGATGGATTTTTTCCGTAGTTCTCATATCCATTATGCTCTAACTGTCAATCCCACTATATACGTCTCTCATATAGAGCAATTTTGGAAATCAGCCACTGTCAATACCCATGAGGGAATCACTTCTTTTGCATCCACCGTTGATGGTAATCCCATTACCATCACAGAGGAGACCATTCGACAACATTTTCATCTGCAAGATGCCTCAGGTATATCTGATCTCTCCCTCACTGCTCTACATGAAGGTCTTTTTGAAATAGGGTATAGGGGCACAACAGATTCTTTTACCTTCTATAAAGCACATTTTGGTCCTAAATGGAAGTATCTTGTACATATTCTTCAATAGTGCTTAAGCCCTAAAAGGACTGGTTGGTCTGAATTTTCGTCAAATATTGCCACTGCTTTAGTGTGCTTATCCACAGGCCAACAGTTCAACTTTTCCAACATGATTTTTCAAGGAATGTTAAGGCACCATGCCTTAAAGAATGGGAAAATTTTGATGTATTCACGGTTTTTGGCAGAAATAATTGCAAAATCTTGCAATTCTATTAAAATACATAAAAGGATACATGTTTCCCATAAGCACTCTTTACCTACTATAAAAAGACTTTTAAAACCAAGTGCCAATTTTCATAGTGTAGATGTCTCTTTGCCTCAAGCAATGCAGCCTATCTATCCAAGAAACAGAGGAGAGGATCCTGAGCAGGCTCAACCCAATATTACTGCTTCACCCCCAGGATCCCAACCCCCTCATGATACAAATATTCCCTCTGATCCTTCTTCTATACGTACCTTCCCAGCCCCATCACTAAAAATATACAAAAGACAAAGGGCTGTAGGAGCTCCTTCCTCCTCAGTCCAATCCCCAGAGCCAAATAGCTCTGTGCAAGAGGATGCTCTTGCACAACATATCGATAAGGAACCCACTGAGGATTTACCCTCAATTTGGAGGTGAACATCCCTTCTGTGGATGTTCATATGGGATGTGTGGCTGGTACTACTGATGTCTCTACACAAGGGGCACAGGACAGTACCAACATCTCTAAGACCACCCCATGGCAACAGAGGGTGTGCAAACACCTTCTGGAAGTCCCCAGAACCAAGAACAAAGGGGCCTAGATGTTTCTACTTCTGGAATTGGTGCCAGTGATAGATCTCAAATCCCACTATCATTTGAAGATCTTGAGGCTAGTCTGCAACTAATGGCTTTGACGGATCAACAACTGAAACCTGTTGTAGCTATCTTGGAACATTACAAGTCCATAATTGTTGCACAGGGTTCCCAGATCACTGCTCTACAACAACTCACATTAGTCCAACAACAAAAACTTGCCCAATTTCAGCTTGGGTTGAAGTATATGGAAACAAGATTGTACAGCTTGAAAAGTTGGTTCAAACCCTATTAGCAAAGGTTTTTGGTCGTCCTGATCAAACCAATGCATCCAAAAAGGGGGAGAATCAGGAGATCCCACTACGAGTCCAAACAGCTTCAACTTCACTTGTGGCAACTTTAGCTTCTAGGCTAACAGTCCCAACAGTTTCTCAAACGGTTAGGCTAGATGCTCAAGTTGTTCTTATTAAAAGTCCAGGTGGTGTATTCATCAGAGAAGACATTCAAGCATCGTCTCCAGCAGTCCAAGCCACAGCATCAACCACAGACAAAGGCAAGGGCATTTTGATTGAATCTCCAAAAGTCAAATTTATTTCAAAAGAAGCCCAAGTTGCCCATGATGCTGAATTGGCCAGAAGATTAGCAGAAGAACAAGATCAAATCCTAGACCAGCAAGCCCAGGATCCTATGGGAGATGATGAAACTCTTGGAGATTATCTGCGTGGGTTTGTGGTAAAGGAAATCCAGAAGAAGAGGAAAAGGCCAACAGGGCCTTCAAAGACTGAACATAGAAAATTTTTGGTAAACTTCTTTGCTACAGCTGGTATCTCTAAGGTCATTGCACAATCATGGCCAACAGAAAAACTTCAGGCCTTATATGACAGAGAAAAGGAAAAGGAAAAGGCCTCCAAACAAGTCCAAGATCCCCAAGATCCCCCTCAAACTGTTGCTGCTGCTCCTCAAACTGAAATCATTCATCAAGCAAAGTTTGATCAAGTCAAGAGAGTTCTGTTCGACCAACAATTGCAAAAGGCAATGGAAATGGAGAAGGCTCTTGATCAGCATGACTTCTCCAAACCTCCAATCACTTACTGGTATGCCAAATCAATGGATGACATTGATCTAGTATATCATTTTGTAATCAAAAGAGAAGTTGGTCAAGAAGAAGAGTATAAAAGCCAGTTTCAATTGGTTCAGAAGATGACTAGAGACGAGCTAACCCAAATGCACAATATTGGGATGGCTAGCCACTCTAGGTCACCAATAGTATGGGTTTAGAATAATCTAAAGGATAAAGCATATTTGATCCAGAATCCACAGAGTGGATATAGAAGCTGCCAAGGAAATGAAGATTGTACAGGTTAAATTATATGCAAAATCTATGACATATAGACTCAAGCTTGCTGACAGATCCAGTAGATTCTACAGTTTTGAATTTCTTGATTTGCCAAAAGAATGGCTACTCCAAATGAGCTCAATGAAGATTGAATGTGATAAAGAAGAGTTGAAAAGAGAGTTCATAAAATCTATAAGGCAGAAGCTTTCACAGTTGTAAGTTTTTAGATGCCTTAGTTTGTATATAACAGTTTTACTTTGTTCTTATTTCCTTATTTGTATAGAAACTTAAAGTCTTTTGTAAAAAATTTAAGTTAGGGGGAGATTATTAGGAAATAATCTAAGTATGTCAAGCTGTTAGTTAGGATTTCTCAAGCTGTTAGTAGTATTTCTGTGTAATTACAAAGTTCAAGCTGCCAGTTCAACAAACTCGAGTTGCTAGTCCAAAAGTTCAAGCTGCCAGAGTTAAAGTTCAAGCTGCTCAACAGATAGATAATAGAAAGTGCTAAAATTCAGGAAGTGATATATATTTCAAGATTTGAAGATCTTCCAAGCATATCTACTACCAGAGAAATCACATTTCATCAAGGAAACAAATCAGAAGGCTATAAATATAGATAGACTAGGTCTTTCTAATTGAATGGTGGTGCTTAAGTTTTTCATATTGTAATTGCATTCTGAGATAAGTTTCCAAAGCCTCTAAGGTTGAAAAACCCTAAGAACAGTCTGTGTTCTTTGTCTAATCATAACAGATTAGAGGTGATTGTAATCAGAGATTTGGCAACATAAAGGTTTTGATATTGATTGTGTTTATTTGATTATCTGTTCTTTATAATTCTGAAAGTTCTCTTAAAACAATTAAGTTTTATTCCGCAAACTTCTTAATTGGACTTTGATTCAAAACAAGGTTATTGGTTTAAACTATGATCTATTAAAACCAGTTAATCTTAGGAGATTTTGATCTTGACACATAAAAAAATTCTAACAACACAAAAATAAAAAATTGAACTAAAAAAATAAAATGAACTAAAAAATTTAACTAAACAAAAATAAAATGTACTAAAATTGTTGCTCCCCCTTGAATTTTGCATTTAAGCTTCCCCTAAGATTAATATCATCTTTTAATGTTGCTCCCCCTGCAAACATTCAGATAAAAATTATCAGATATACAACTTATCAGATAAAATTTTCTGTTTGCTCCCCTGCACAAGACAATCCGATTCTGTTAAATCTCAGAAAAATTAACGACATTTAAATCACATGAGAGTAACAACAATTTAAATCAAGTAAAAAATTGTAAAAATAAAAATTATATTGTGTAACGACTGAATGTTTAAATCTACCGATTCAACATACCCAATTTGTATACCAAAAAGTTAAAGCTTTTTTCATCTAACGCTTTGGTAAACAAATCAGCTAGTTGATATTCAGTGGGTACAAAATATAATTCTACATTTCCATTTTCTATATGATCTTTAATGAAATGATACCGAATGTCAATGTGTTTAGTTTTTGAGTGTTGCACCGGATTTGAAGCAATTGCAATTGCACTTTGTGAATCACAATAGATAGGGATATTCTGAGGTGTAAACACGTAGTCTGTCAGTTGGCTCTTCATCCACAGCACTTGTGAACAACAAGATGATACAACAACGTATTCAGCTTCTGCTGTTGATAGTGACACACAGTGTTGCTTTTTGGATGACGAGCAGACGAGTTTGTCACCAAGGAATTGAACTGCTCCTGATGTACTTACTCTGTCCATTTTATCACCTATGTGATCAACATCAGAAAAGGCAGTCAATGTAAATGATGATTCCCTAGGATACCACAAACCTAAGTTTGGTGTACCCGTCAGATATCTTAAGATTCTTTTGGTAGCAGCCAAATGTGATTCTTTTGGATGTTCCTGATATCTAGCACCGACACATGTAGCAAACATAATATCATGTCTACTTGCTGTTAAGTACATTAATAACCCAATTATTCCTCGATGTTAAATTTCTTTACCATGTATTGAATATATGTCGACTGATTGATGAACATTCCACCACTCAGTTGTTTTACTTGTAATCCCAAGAAAAAATTTATTTCACCAATTATGCTCGTTTCAAAATTTTGAGACATTAAAAATGCAAACTTTTTGCGAAACTCAGGATTTGTAGACCCAAATATTATATCATCCACATAAATCTGAATAACTATGATATCAAGACCCTGACATTAAATAAATAGGGTAGTGTCCACTGCACCTTTGTTGAAACCACATTTCAAAAGATTATTTAAAAGGGCATCATACCAAGCTCTTCGGGCTGATATGTATATACTTCATCAGCTAACTCCCCATTTAAAAACGCAGTTTTACATCCATTTGATATACAGTAAAGTTTTTATGAGCTGCAAACGCTAAAAACTACCTAATCGCTTCTATCCGGGCAACAAGGGCAAAGGTTTCATCATAATCGATTCCCTCTTGTTGACTGTATCCTTTGGCAATGAGTCTTTCTTTGTTTCAAATGATTACACCATGTTCATCTTTCTTGTTCTTGAAGATCCAGTTCATGCTAATGATTGATTTGTCTTTTGGACGTTCGACCAATCTCCAGACTCTCAACCTCTCAAATTGATTGAGCTCCTCTTTCATCGCTACAATCCAGTTAATATCCAGAAGAGCTTCCTTCACCGTTTTGGGTTCTATCTTGCTCAAAAAATTTGAGAATAGACATTCATTCATGGTAGCTGTCCGGGTTTTTACTGAGGCAGAGAGATAACCAATTATATTTTCAGGCGGGTGGTCCCTTGTCCATTTAAAAGAGTGAGGATAAGGTTGAGGCTGTTCTTGATTGGGATTTAAGGTGTATGGGGGATTTGTTCTGAAGTTGATGGAATATCAACTGAGGTAGGAGATTCAGAAGTTTCGATATTCAAGGGAGCATTTTGAGATTCTGGAGCAGATTGTTGTACACTTTCCGTAGGAATGTGTACATCAGTCGTTGAAACCTCTCCAGTCTCTTCAGAAATTTGTTGATGTGAATGATCGGAGACTGCAACAGGATCTTCAGTAACCCTATCAGGAACCAAAATTTGAACATCAGATTTGGTCTTTTCAAAGTAGTCTTCATAAAAATTTTCAAACAGTTTATTTAAATCATTCATATCATCAGTAAGCTCTGGTGACTTCACAAAAGTCGACTGTTTAGACTCGGCTACTGAACTGGCGTGTCCAGGAGCCATTACGATGCCTTCATCAAATTTGACGTTGACGCTTTCGTTAACGGTCTTCGTGCGTTTGTTGTAGATTTGGATAGCCACATATACTTTGAAGTATCCAATGAATATGCCTTCGTCAGCTTTCTGATTCAATTTTCCCAAATTGTCTTTATTGTTCAAGATGAAACACCTGCATCCAAAGACATGTAAAAATTTAACATTAGGAACTCGTTTAATCAGTTCGTATGGTGTCTTTCCGAATCTTTTATCTATAATAGATCTGTTCTGGGTGAAACACGCAGTTGCCACAACTTCAGACCAGAGGAACAACGGCAGATTAGAATAAGCAAGCATCGTCTTAGCAGATTCCACAAGCGTACAATTTCGTCTTTCAACTACCCCGTTTTGTTGTGGGGTACAAGCTGTCGAAAATTGATGTGTTATCCCAACAGAACTCAAAAATGTCTCGAGTGACTTGTTCTTGAATTCTGTACCATTATCAGATCTAATGGTCTGAACCGAAAGCTGCAACTTAAATTAAATCTTGCGTATAAAGTCAATAATGATCTATGTAGCTTCAGACTTGGATCTCAGGAAGAAAACCCATGTGTATCTTGAATAATCATCTGCTATGACCAACACATATTTCTTCTTGTTAATGCTTTGTACTCTCATAGACCCGCATAAATCCATGTGAAGTAGCTCTAATGCCCTAGTTGAAGATGTTCAACCTTTGATTTATGTGAATCCCTCACCATCTTCCCTTTCTCACATGCAGCACACAACTGCTCCTTTTGAAATCGGAGAGTTGGTAGTCCTTTTACTAAACCACCTTTTGCAAGGTTGTTCAGATCTTGAAGTTCAAATGAGACAGACGGCGATGCCACAACCAGGATTCTTTTGATGTTGCCTTCGACAGTAGACAAATATCTTTCTTCAAGTTGATATTGGCTAAGTCTATGTAGTACAAATTGGTTTTCCTATTTCCAGCGAGGATTTCCTTCCCTTCCCTAGATCTTATACTACACTTATTAGCCTTGAAATTGACTTCCAACCCTTTATCACATAGTTGGCCGATGCGAAACAGATTATGGCCAAGACCATCAACGTAGAATACCTTCTGAATCATAATCTTGTTGTATTCCAGACTTCCATAGCCTTTGATCGGAGAGAATTGGTCGTTACCAAATCTTATCGTCCCACAGAATTTGTCTACAAAATTCGTGAGGGTTTCTCGATGTCTGGTCATGTGCTTGGAACATCCGGAGTCAAGGTACCACACATGATTTACCTATAAAACGAAGTAAAATGTGAGGTACCCACTTATAGTTGGGTACTTTGAAGGTTGGTAAATCATGCAGTATTTCTTCAGGTATATTAACAGATAAGTTCTTTGTTTTTGGAACCCATTTTTGAATAGTCTTTTTGGGTATCCATTTTTGTACAGTTCTTTTGGGAATTGATTTTGAAATTTGCTTCTTAGGATCCCTATGCTGTTTAAAACTGGGAACCTTGTTCTTTGGGATCCATACAAACATATCAGATTTATACAATGATTTCACATTCAAAGCACTAGAATTTTTAAAAGCATGGCATGAAGCAGAATTCAACAAAAACAATTCAGCACGAGAATATTTAGAACTTTGTTTATCAGAAGTTTTATTATAGATAGATTTTTCAACAGATCTAATCCTATGTGTAAAACTTTTGTCTTTAACTCTCCATTCCTTTCTAAAACTCATCCTTTTCTTTCCCTGTTGCTTCTTTCTCCACACTTTCTTCGATGAACTTTTCACAATATAATCTGACATGACAGAAGAACGAGAATTAGTCAATTTAGAATTAACATTATTCTGCAAAATCTTCTTACTTTTTTAAACATCAGTTGTCTTTACCTTTGTACCTTTAGATGAAGATGATTCACCTTTTTCATATTTTGTAGAAACAAAATTAACTTTTGCTTTTTCTTTATGTGACAAACCAGGTGATGGAACTGATTTAACCTTAGAATCGATAGGTATTCTTTTCAAAATACTTACCGGTTCTTTAGGTTTATCAGTTTGTTTGTCATGAAAAGGTTTAATAAACTCATCAATTTTGACAAACATTTCCTCCAATGAATTAAAATCAGAGTTCATATACAGATCAAACTCTTTTTCAGAATTTATAAAATCAGGTTGAATTAAAGATTTCTGATCTGGTTGAGTTTTGCTTTCAGGCTGGTTTTCAGTTTATTTCCAAATCTTTAATCTCAGCCTGAAGCTTTTCTTTTTCAGTCTCAAAAGTTTTAAGCTTCAATTCAAGATCAGAATTAATCTTTTCAAGAATTGATTTCGAAATGTATGGATTTTGAGTGGAAGTAGTATTTTCAGACAAATCTTTATCAGTATATGTCTGAATATACTTTTCTGAAATGCATGAATTTTTATAACTGTCATTAAGCTTGTTATAATCCAAAGTATTTTGCATTTTGTCTTTTCTCAACCTTTTCAGATCTTCAGCTGATTCTACCTCATTTGATGCTTTTAAAAATACCATTTGCAATCCTATATTCATATATCTAACATTATAAAGAGTTGGTGTAGACGAAATAGCTTTTGTTAGATATTTAGGATTTGTCCAACCAAAACCTGTTTTTGAATTATAAAATTCGTTATCTTTTGGTTGATTCAAATGGGTTGTTTGATCCGTTTGACCTCTTTTAAGGAACTCATCTTTCAAGGATTTGATTTTCTCATACAACTTTGTTCTTTCATCAAAGATGGAATGATATTTTACAGAATAACTTGCCGATTCTAACTCAGCTAATTTCGGTTTTTCTTTTAAGTCAGATATATTGTTACTCAGCTTTTGATTCTCACTTTGAATTTCATTATATTTTTCTTGCAAATCAGAAACTGATCTTAATGCTAATGTCTTATCTTTGGAAAACTCTAACACTAAAGCATGCTCGAGTCTTAACTTGTTTTCCAAAGAATGAACATTTTTCTTTTCGACTTTTAATGATTTTTCAAACTGTTTTAGCATATAAGCCATCTGAGCAAGTTTCTACTCTAGTTCACAGCAGTTATCGTCATCAGAATCAGGATTAGACTGTACCTCAGGAGACTCTGAGTTGTCTGAGGCATCTGAATCTGACCCGTCATCTTCTTGATTTATGCTGCAACCAGCTTCTCCTGTGGCCATCAATACCATTTCCTCTCTTATTTCATTCTCTGAATCAGAATCCCTTGTCTCTTTAGCTTCATCATTAGTCAAACCTACCCAGACTTCATCCTCTGCCAACATCGCATATTCACTCAACTCAGATTCATTAAAAACTTCTGACTTCAGGCAGATATGTGCATCTTCATCCAGAATGTCTTCATCTTCAGACAGTTGAAGCCAGTGGTCATCCTCCGCCATTAACGCCTTTCCAGCCTCCTTTTCTTTAGCTATCAGTGCCTTCTGAGTATAGTAGTCTGAGTTCTTGACTACTAGCAGTCTGAATTCCCTTGTAAAGTGGCCAGGCTTACCACAATTGTAGCACTTCTGCTCAGCGTCTTTCTTGGCATGCTTATCAGACTTCTCATATTTTCAGCCTTCTTACCACTGCTCTCTCAAGATTTGTCATACTTATCTCTTTTCTCAAACTTTCTGGAGCCTGTCTTGTATCGCATTTTATTATATGTGGGTTTGCGATAGAACTTTTATGGAAAGCCTTTGTCAGGAGAGCCATCTATCTGCTTTTTCATCTTCTCTATCTATGAGTCAGCTGATGAATCGGTTGATTCTGATGAACTGCTGCTTATCATAACCCGCTTCTCCTTTTTTTAATTTGTATTTGTACTTCTTATCTACAAGGAGAGCCAGAGGATCAATCGTTGCTTTTTCAGCTTGCTTTTTAGCAGACATCTTCCTTAGAACAACTTCTTGATAGTTGTTAAGATTCTCAAACACCATATGAAAATCCATATTATCAATCTCTTTAGTCTGTTGGATAATCATAGTATATTTATCCCACTCTGGATTGAGCATATTCAGGAATTTTACAATGATGTCCAGATTTGATTTTGTCACCCCATTTCTCTTCATCTCACTCACAAGGTTGACAAATCTCAGATAAGTATGCTCTAACAGTTCTCCTTTTCTAGCTCTAAAATTTTCAAATGTCATCAGGTTGTTTCTCGCTCTGTTCGTAGCTGCTTTGTATGACCCTCTCATAAGCTTACACACATCATCCCAGATGGATTTGCTTGTGCTTGTATTTGTCAGACTGATATATATGTCATTCGGGATAGAAATCAACAAGAGCTTTCAGGCTATTTTATCTCCCAGCTTTCTTTGTTTCTGTGTATCAGACAGATTGGTGATCTCTGTAGTTCTCTCCGGTATTGGAGGATTGCCATTTGGTACAGTTGGAATTGTTTCAACAAATATTGTTGGTCCCTCTGTCAGGGATTTCACCATCTCCTCTGATAAATCATGGAAACTGATGAATTCCAAAAACCGTTCCCTCCACTGTACATACTCACCTCTATAAAGAATAGGAGGTTTGGTTTCGGAACCCATGGCCAGTGCATCTTTAGACATTGTGACTTGATATTACTAAATCTTCCAAGATCTTTTATGGAAATTGAATGATTTTGAAATGAACACTAAATACAAACTCTAAGAGTGAAGGATCAAACTCGGGTAATGGATAGTCAAACTCGGTCAACAAAGAGTCAAACATGGTCAAAGAACAATCAAACTCAAATGAAGAAGGAGTAAACTCGAACTATGAATGAGTCAACTCGAATCACAAAGTATCCAACTCGAATGAAACTGTGGGAATCTTGAATGAAGATTGAATCAACTCGGATGAAAAATGACTGAACTTGAATGATCTTGATCAAACTCGAATCAAATTGTAGGCAAACTCGAAGTGATGTTAATCAAACTCGAATGTCAATTTGACAAACTCAAATACCTTGTTCTCCTTTTACACAACTGGTTATCAAACTCGAATTGCTTTTTGATTTAACTCGGATGTAGTTTGATTCAACTCGAATAAGCCTTGATAAAACTCGATTAAAGCACTTATCCAACTCGAATAAGTATTGATCAAACTCGATTAAAGCACTTATCCAACTCGAATAAGCATTGATCAAACTCGATTAAAACTAAACTTTTAGTTTTATCCGAGTTTAAACAGGTTTTTCAAAAATTCAAGTTCAAAATCCCAATTTTCACCAAAAAACTTCTAATTGATCCCAAAGTGAACTCGAGTGTTCGGTTTTTGACTACAAACACTTTTTACAAGAACTTTTTCCTTAAAAACGGATCCAAACCCCAAATTTTTCAAAAACAGTCAAGAACACTCAAAACCCGAAAATTCACAAAAATTCAAAGAACTTTTTGTGTGTTTAAGTTGGAATCTGAGATTAGATTCAATCTTTTCGTCTTGAAAACTTCTTCCTTCGATCCAATCCCCAGATCAAAACATCCACAGAATAAAAACCCTTTAAAGATTTTCTGATTTCCGAAAATATTTTTGATGTAACTGTGTTCTTAAAAAAATGATTTTCAGATTCAAAATCAATTCAAATCAGCCATATTAGGCTCGGATACCAATTGATATTCTAATATAATCAATCACAGTCAATATAAGAACAATTAAGATCAAGAACAGATAGCAACTAACTGAATGATTTGATTCAACAGAGACGACTACAATGAGAAAAATTGAATGCACCAAACCTTAGGTCAACTTCCGTACAAATGGAATATTATCCGTGCAAAATGAATGTACGAATCGTACCAAAACAATACATCACTTTTCTATTTTACAAGTTCAAAACTATTAAGTAATTACACAATGACCCCTAGACTTATTATTTTTCATCAACAAAAGTATTTCCAACAAGACGTAATCGATTTCGGAATCCCATGCCTTGAAACCACCTCATTAAGATACAGATAGACCACCCAACATTGTACAATAAACTAGGTCAGTTAATTCCACTAGAATCAATCTCAAGGAAGATTCCCATGGATCTGAACACGGTTTAACTTAAGCATCCGCTAATGATACTTAGACTTCAAACCACAAAGCCACGTCAATATAATATCATAAGTGGCAATATCGCAAGTATCTCATAATACACGTGTCAGGGGATTACACAAATTACTGATAATTAAAAACTTTCATACAAAGGTCTCCAGAGTCTGATACAGATAATTAACACAACTGAACTAACATGCAAAGTCTGGCTGCTAATTATCATACATACACTGATCAGATACACAAATACAGTTCAACAGTTTCCCAAAAGATAATGTCAGCATACGACAATAAACCCCCGGCCACAAAATACTATCGTCCCTACTTCTGTGGTGGCTGCGGCTGTGACCCCACTTTCTGACTGCCTGAGACACGTTAGACTCGAAAATGTAGGCTGGGAAGCTTGTGAGTACACAAGGGTAAGACTCTATAGAAATAAACACATATAGCACAACACATAGCACATAGAGTTAACAGATAGCTCAATATCATAACTCAAATACGCCTCGAGATCCGTGGTGAAAGCTCAGAACTCAGTGCACATCTCACGAATTTACAACACATAACACGAATTTACCACCACAAATTAATAGTTTCTTACCTCCCTTTGCTCAAGAACACCTAAGAAGGAGATTACCAACAAATCTTAGCACTCAATTGGCTCCTAGAATGGCTGCTTGCTGCTCCAATACACACACAACACAATTTCTGGTATCTGAGTTTAGCAAAGGAAAGGAAACACGGATTCAAACACAACCCTATATATATATATATATATATATATATATATATATATATATATATATATATATATATATATATATATATATACTTTCTATTTATAGCAGGTTTCGAACCCGACAACCTGACCCTATATCGCATTTTCACTATTAATATCAATACAATCCATTTAAATCCGCGATCTCATAATTATTAACAATCCACTAAAATAACAATCCGGTGACACGTATCACTCGATCTCGACACGTATAATCCACTAATTGGGATTCTATTCGACCATCGCAACAATAATAACTTAAATATCCACTAAAATAAATCCACATACTAGGTTAAATGTCAGGATGTTACAAAAGTCTATTAGTACAAGGTCCAATACACCCTTATAATACCTTATTAACATCCATTTAACCTTTAAAGTACCAAAGTCATGCCTTTTTAAGCCGTGTTTTTAACAGTTCGATGAACACACACACTAAAACACCTAGTTAGTAGTCACAATCATACTTATGAGTTGAATCAGAAGTTGAATTGGTACACAACTTGCCTAATACTCGATTAAAACATTTCAACTATTATTTTCAACATGCATTAAATACTTCAACAAAAATCCACATTTCGGTTTCATAAAAACCGAACCCAAAACCCATAAATTCGAGAGTTTAAGTGATTCTTACCTCAAAATGATGGTTGCACTAGTTATAGTTCATTCCTAGCAATGTATATCCAAATTTTCAGCCTTCAATTCCAACGATTTGGTGTTCTTGATTTGTAGAGTGAGAGTGAGCCGTGAGTTTTAGAGAGAGAGAAAGAGAGAAACTGTGAATTATTTTATCAAGATAAAGTGGAACGGTCACACACTCACACACTCCACTTTTATTAATTCAAGTTTGCTATGTTTGCAAAATTACCCCCTTCAACTTATATTTTCCATTATATCATTTCACCCTTAATTATTTCCATTATTCTAACACCACTCGGCGTCTATCTTTTAAATATCCTTAACACTTGAATTTTGGCTTGAACAACAATGATGACCCCTCATCATTAATTTTTTATTTTAACATCGTTCAGTGTTCATCTTTTAAATATCACTTTCCTTGAATTTTGGCTCTAACAAGAATGATGATCCCTCATCATTTATTATTTTAACATCGTTCATCATTCGTATTTTAAATATCCCATACCTTGAATTTTCTCTCTAACAACAATGACGATCTTTCATCATTATTCTAACATCATTCGACATGCATGCAACAATAATTCACAAGTATGTTCAATAACCAATATGATCGAGTGCTCAATTTAGGCTTAGAGCTAGCCCAACATATAGCTCAATTTAGGCTTAGAGCTAGCCCAACATATTGCTCAATTTAGACTTGGAGCTAGTCCAAAGTATTGCTCAATTTAGACTTCGAGCTAGTCCAAAGTATTGCTCAATTTACACTTAGAGCTAGTCCAACAATAATCCATGGATATCCAGGTGAGTTCAAATGAAAGCATATCAAGTATGGTGAGGTCCAAGGTGCCTCACATAAGCCCAAAGAATCATACATGAGAGAATTAAGAATAAATATGCATCTACTATCAAAATATTAAAAATTAGCTCAACAATGTGTACAACGAGGTAAAACAACAAGATACATGGTCATTATGTAATACTAATGCTAGAACTCATAGTGCTTGATATTATATAACTTCAGGTTTTCTAACCGAGCCACAATAAGACCTAACGAGGCTTAACTTTACCGAATGAACATCAACAACTCAATTTACCTACAAAGGTTTTAGAGTAAAGGACATTTTTCGTCATTGTGGTTTGATGGTTTACCCGGATTCAGTCCCTCAACCTTAATAAGGCCAAATTTCATCCCTATTTTGCTAATTTTGTCCACTTTTAGTCCCTCGTCCGTTAAACTTAACGACACAACCGTTAAATTTGTAAAAATGACATTTTACCCTTTTCACTATGACGCCTTTAGTCCCTATGGTTTTATTATTTACCCATTTATAGTCCAACATTTATTTTATTTTATTGTATCTTTATAATTATATTATATATAGATATACTTAATTCTTTATAAACACACTTATTTCATTTATAAATATAATTATGTTTTAATATTTTATTTACATTTACTATTGTTCGTATTTTATTTAAAATTTAACTTTTATTTTAATTAAATTTTAAATTATTTTACTAATTTATTTAAAGTTCATTTTCTTTATTAATTTTAATTTTTACAATATTATTGTTGACATTTATATATGTAATTTTTGTTAGTTGTGTTTATGTAAATATAATATCGTCGATATTTTTCCTCTCCAATGTCACTATTTCTTCAAGTATGTTTCAACCTAATCAATCATCGACACATAAATTATATACATATGTGAATATGTCTTGGATATATATATATATATATATATATATATATATATATATATATATATATATATATATATATATATATGTGTGTGTGTGTGTGTGTGTGTGTGTATGAATTCTAAAAGTGAGTATAGTCTAAATTTTATATCTGAATATATTGTTTTGATTTAGGTTTTTTTTTATTTTTTTAAATTATAAAACCAAATAGACTTTTTCCATTTCAGTTTCGGTTTTGGTTTTTTGATTTTGATTTTCTGGTTTTGGTTTGATTTTTTTGCACATCCTAAAATGATTATATATCTGTATATATATATATATATATATATATATATATATATATATATATATATATATATATATATATATATATATATATATATTCAAGACATATTCACATACGTATATAATTTATGTGTCGATGATTGATTAGGTTGGAAGATACTTGAAGAAATAGTGACATTGAAGAGGAAAAATATCAACGATATTATATTTACATAAACACAACTAACAGAAATTACATATATAAATGTCAACAATAATACTATAAGAATTAAAATTACTAAAGAAGATGAACTTTAAATAAATTAGTAAAGAAAATTTAAATTTAAATTAAAATAAAAGTTAAATTTTAAATAAAATACGAACAATGGTAAATGTAAATAAAATATTAAAACATAAGTATATTTATAAATAAAATAAGTGTGTTTATAAAGAATTAAGTCACTACTACAAATCGAAGCTAATGCAACACTTTTGATGCAACACATTTAAAAATTATTGCTTTTTTATTTAAGTTTGCTCTAAAGCAACACATTGACAATAAGTGTTGCATATAATGATTGAATGCAACACTTTTTTTAAAGTGTTGCCATTTTTACTAAAAAATTGCAACAATTTTCTAAAGTGTTGCAATTTTTACTAAAAATTGCAACATTTGTTTAAAGTGTTGCATATTTCAATTAAAAATGCAACACATTTTTAGAGTGTTGCATTTATAATAAAAAAATGCAACACATTTTTTAAAAACATATAACATTTTTTAAGTGTTGCATTTATAAAGTAAAAAATATGACATGTTTTAAGTGATGACTATACTGTTTTTTCTTGTTTTGTAATTTTTATTAAAAAATACACACAAAAGTTCAATGTCTGATTTGTTAAGATTAATAAAATACAAGATTTGATAGTACATGTTTTATTATTATTATTTTTGTAAAAAGAGTGCAATTAGAAAATTGGTTACAAATTTAAAATATCATATATCTTTGGGTGGTAAACAAATTAAAAAACATAAGGGTGCGTTCACTTGACGAAAACTGTGGTGTTTTTGGGTTTTGTTTTTGACGAAAACAAGGGTTATATGAAAACATGTTCATTTACCTATTTTTTTTAAAATCAATTTTCATTTTCATCAAATTTTCATTTTTAAAATTTATAATTAAATACTGAAAACAGTTTGAAACTATTTTCATCCGTTTTCACTCATTGAAAACATGGTGTTTTCAAAGTTGTTCACCACCGATTTCATTTCCAAAATTGTAACCCTCTTCAATCTGAACGGCTGAACCATGCTCTGTTCATTTCAGCCTCCTCAATCTCTTCATCGTTCCTCTCTTTCCATCTCGTTCCTCTCTTTAATATCGATCTCACCGGTGAATCCCATCCCTCTTCGTCGTCGTGAATGCATCACAAATCGTCGGCGTGAAAACCTCTCCATTGCCATAAACAAACTCATCTTCATCGCAGGTATATCCGATCCTCATAATCTTTTACGCATATGTTTCGATCTACTCCCAAAACAAACATATTATTGAATATCTTACTTGATTTGCTTCTAAAGGGTACATTTGGTTTGTTCGGCGAATTTTTACAATATGAAGTGAACCTGAGATTTTCTTATGTTGTCGATGTTTATAGAATAGGAATCACTCCCATTTTCTTTTGGATTCAAGCTATTGAAACTTTTATTGTTAGCATTTAGGGCTAAAGGGTTCACGTTAAAGGGTTTTTTTTAATAGTGTTTGGTTCCCGTTAACTGTTGTGGTTTAACTGTATGTTTGACGGAAATGCGATTGTGTGTGTAGTGGTTGATTTTATATATATATATATATATATATATATATATATATATATATATATATATATATATATATATATATATATTGTTTCATTAAAGTTGTATAAGAACTTCCTGGGTTATCTGTGTTTTTTAATCACAATTGCTGCAAATATGATTTGAGAATATCTTTGTCATTTATGAATACTATTAAGTTAATATCATTAAACAATTTGTATTTACTTACTGGATTGTGTAACATAACAACCACCAGTATAAATTGTAAACCACTCCAAAAGTTGGTTGTCGGAGCTCAGATTTATACATGCTGAAATGTTCTATTCACAATTAAATCTTCATGGTGTGTGATTAATTTTAGTGATTTGTGTGTGCATTGTGGTTGATTATATATATTGAATGGTCAATATGGCTTTAACTTGGTTTGTCACTTGTTGAAAGCCTCTCACATATTTTGATTCGTGTTAATTTAATTACCCAAATAGTCAAGATCCATTCCTGTTCAATTCGGTTGGGTAGTAATTAATCAATTAAAATCTGTTGGTTCGTGTTAATTTAATTACCCAAATAGTCAAGATCCATCCATTCCCATGAGTCCCACTTCGGTCTTTTTACGCTCTTAACTATTGAGAGTTTGAATTTTTCTTCTTGAACTTCATAGTTGTTCAATTTACTTCGGTCTTTATAAGTGTGTCAAAAGCAAATAAATTTTAGCTAACGGTGCACAAATCAACACCAGTTTACTAGTTTAAATGCATGTGTTACAAGTCATTATACCATCATATCCAGTTTACTAGTTTGGATATTCATAGCAGAGAGAAACCTTGAGAAATATTTACTAGTTTTATGCAGCAAGCAAAGCATTTTCATTCACTTTAAAGACAATTTGATTGGTATACATCATACCGGAACCACTTTTTTTTTCTTTTGTTTTCATCATAAAATGTGCTTTTCTAATCTAAAAAGCATCTGATAAAGAGATACAGAACAGGTCAAAAACACAACACCACAGAGAGCAAATTAAATATAAGAAGCCAGCAACACTGTGGTTATAGAAACTAGGCTGGATAATAGCAAGGGGTAAAAGAAATCTATTTTATAATCAAGAGTTTTTCATAATTTTGACATATAAAAAGACTTCTAAGGACAGGTTAAGCAAGCTTTCTATAGTTGATCGTGCCTGTTCTTCGGCTTTCCAGACCCACAACATTGGTATCATCAAGAAAAAAAAACAAACAGGAACCATATTTTGGTTGAGTTTGGTTCTAGAATGTTGAAAACATTCATTCTCAGTCCGGTCTAGAACAGGAACCAAACCGGTTCATTTTAATATTCAATAGTTTTTTTAAACTTGAAAACAAAGTCGTTTTAGGTTTATATTTTTCTTATTATAAAAACAAGTTTTTATCCATTTCATTGTCTCGCTTGATGACTTTTTTTCCCCTTCAGTTTTTCAGTTTTTGGTAACCGGAAAGTTTGATGCAGATGTGGAAACGACGTTTTCCAGTAGCTGCTATTGACCAAAATAGGAAACTTAGAAGTTGGTCAGTTTAAATGATAAAAAATTGAAAGTTTGTTACCCGATGTAGGCAAAATGTAAAATTGATTACCTTACTTAGAAAATAATAAAAGTTCAGTCCTTTTTCCTTAGGCGAAAAAACTAGTCACTGTTTTAATGCAATTTTGTCTGATTTAATTTGCAACAGTAAATTGATTTTGTATTTCTTATGAGAACAGTTAAAAGTGAGAGTGGTGCTACAGAGCAACATAAGCTTCAATCAAGCATTAGGACACTTAGGGGCCATAATGGTGCAATCACCGCATTGCATTGTGTGACACAACGAGAAGTTTGGGACCTGGTTGGTGATCATGAAGACGCAGGCTTCTTTATGAGTGGAAGTACAGACTGCACGGTAAGCTATACCTTTATTTTGCCACAACCAGCTATTGGTAGTCATACGATCTGTCAATCATTTGCTTATTACATTTTTAGATACATGTGTAAGCATAATCGAGTCAAGTCAAATTGGTACAGCCCGAAGCTCAAGCTAAACTCACCATTAAAACTCAAAGTGTGGAACTCAACTCAAACTTGATTGAGCCTTCATTCTTAAGCTTGAGCTTTGTGAAATAATTGATACTTTAGAGTTTGGCTCAAGAATGCATATTATTGTAGAGAATTTAATGTAAGCTTTGCTTTGTGAATATGTAGGTATCATGCAGATATGACTGTGCTTTGTAAATGAGGTTATTATAATATGCTCCAAGACTTGGTTTATATTGATGATGAACAAATCTATTATTAACCTTCAGTACCATTAGGGCTTCACCAGATCAGAGTACCATCTTGTATCTCCTTTCATATGTTGAACCTCATTTCTGCTTTTTCACTAAAAAAACCCTAGACGCTCTTCTCTTCTGCATTCCTTATTCATCAGCGGCATTTAGTGCACACCCTTCCTCTTCTGCTTTCCTTCATCGACGCTCATCTGCAGCACACCTTCATCAACGGCGGCATTACTCATCGAATAACCGTGGCGGCTCTCTCTCTCTCTCACTCGACAATATACCCGTCGAGCTCTCTCCCGACCATCTCTCCCATCGTGATCCACTTTTACTTTTGCTCAAACAGCAGCGGCGCTCACCGAACAACGGCGATTCAGTATCTCGCGTTTCTTCCCCTTTTCAGTCCACAAGAACTCCTCAGGTACATTAATTGGATTAGTTATTTCTGCAAATCATTTTTATTTAAACACCTGCTCTAGGGTTTATGGCATTTTTATTCAAAATTCTGAAATTCATTTTTATTCAAACATCTACAAGCAACATATTTAGTACCAATGTAGGTTGCTTCTGCTTATTCCGATTAGCCCATATTAATATTTTATAATCTTTCTATTTTGCTAGATTTAATAAGGTGTTTTGTAGATGTTATATATATGTTGCTTTTAGGTATGATTATGTGTTTGTTTTTGTTTGGGACTAGTAAACTTTGACTTTCAAATTATGTTGGATTATAAATGCAGTGATTGATTTTAACCATTGTACGTGTTTTTAGTTGCAAATAAAGCATCATTATTGTTAAAATGTTGGGTACACTTTGTTTATGCTTGTTTATGGACTTGTTTATGAACTTATTTCATATAGTCGTGAAAATTTGACATATTATGAACTTGTTTAATTTTATATTTACACATGGTCTATTTTTTTTCAGGCTAGGTTAATTGCAAACCACAACTAATGAACTTTCTGTAATTCCGAGTCTTCAAACCAGTTAGTACATGTATGTATTGATCTTATAAGTTTGTTGCTATCCACAGATTACAGAACACACACACACACACACACACACACACACACACACACTGCACATATGTATTTATATATATTGAACATAAACATATGCTTCCATTTATAATTACACAGGTAAGTTCATATACTTACTGCACTTTTCAGCACAAATATATATATACGTAGGTGTTGGTTTTGTCTTCTTTGAACTACTTTAAACACTTCGTTATATTCATATATATATAGTTGATGTTGCTGTTGTTTTTCCCTAGGGCATACACATAAATTACTTATCTTATTTTATTGCTGATTTATTGTGTTTCCCAGCACACAAAACACACAACACAACCTGCTGTTATATATATATATATATATATATATATATATATATATATATATATATATATATATATATATATATATATATATATATATACATATTACACTTTTTGCTGCTGCTGTGTTGTAGTCTGTGCAGTGCACACCTAATCCCTCATATCGACTATAATTACATATGTTAATGTACTTGCTTCTATTTCTATATATTTCTACATATCTTTCACCTTTCTATTATATCAGTCTAGTACATTTACTACCTTAATTTTTTTCCAAAATTTGTAAACCCAAGCATCATATTATAACATGTCTTGCTGTTTACATAGTTAGCTAATAATATTGAAGAAAAGAGTTCATATATAACTATATTCATGTTTCTACTTATGTAGTTGCTTCATCAGACTACCACATACAATCATCCGTACACTTGAACTTTACAATTTTAAATATGCAACCAAGTACATAACAGTTTTGTATACCATCTATAACCGACATTCAACAAATTAAGTGTGTATGCAAATTCTCATTAACTTCCAAGCATACTTAATGTCTTTTGTATTCTAACAACATACACATCATTATGATCATCTGTGACCTTCACCTAAAATTAATTTAAATGTGCAGACTTATATTCTTTATACACCCAATTGTTGTGACATAATTGTTTGCAAGCATTACCTAATGCTGTATATACCAATTTCAGCTTTTACAAACATTTCTGTTTATATCCCATACATATAAACCCACTAACATATCTTCCAATACTCATATTTAAAATTACTATGACCCACAATAAACACAAATGCCTTGTTAAATTAATAAAGTTACATTTTATATTATATATGCTACAACAAATTCAATTCCTTAATCGACCTTATAATTCCCCTAGTCATTGCGTGCATCTCCTAAACCAATTTAAAATTTCTCTTTATCAGACATAAACAGTAGAATCTATATATGCGACTATAGTATTAATTCTGAGTCAAAAAATTTTCCTTTATTATATACACATATGTAATTCATGGTGTTCAGTCAACAAACATGTGTTCTTCTCCGGTGTATGTAAGCAATATTTGCATTACTTGCAGCATATTTAGACACAGTTGTTGTTTGGTTTAAATGTCCTCTAAACCTATATTCTGCAGTTGCAGGGGCTGCTATTCCCCCATTGTTCCAATGTTTAAACTGAATTTTATTCGCTAATGAGGACAGCAAAACCTCTGAAGGTTTTGTGTCTAGATTCATGTAGTTGCTGCGAGTTCCACACCTTGTATAACCAAAAAAAAATTACTGTATTAAACATGTATATGCAATTAGATTGTGAAACTACCTCAGCAGAAACATTTTGGGTGCATACTTGTAGGGGAGTGTGTTTTTTCTTAGTTAAAGTAATGTTTTTTCTTTAATTGTTAACATTTTTTTTGAAGTTTTCTTTTAAAAAAGATTTTTTATTTCAATGTTTTAAACCCTTGATGATTAATGATGCAAAAATGTTTTGGACTTTATCCGGTCATCATTTAAGGGGGAGTAAATCTTTTTTTTTTTTTTTTTTCATTTTCAAAAGATCAGTGTTACCTATTTTTCATGCAAATCAGAATACCTTCTTTCATTTTGATTCTCTTATTCTAGTTCATTCTGACTGATCTATTTCAATATCTTAATTCTATGAGATTCACTCATCTCTCTGAATCTTCATTCACTGCTGAATTCTTTCGTATCTGAATCGCATATCATTATTATTCGTTCAGATCACTCTCTTCGTATCCTGATATTTTTATATCTACATGAATCTCAAATCTCATTCAAATCATAATCATTCATTCATCCTGATCCATCCTGATTCATTTATCTCCATACCCATCAGATTCATTTCATTGAGTTCATTCTATTAATTATCAAGCAAATTTTCTAAGTTCTCTACCTTATTTGCTATTTCAAGAACTAAAAGAACATCATCTTTGATAACATCTGTTGATTCTGATGCACCACATGAGTCTATGGTATTGGTTTATATTTTTTATGGATATTAAGTTTAGGGACTTATCTTGTCATTTTGTAATAGTTGTTTCTTGTATAAATAGGAAACTCAATGTAACAGTGCAGTAAAATTTTTGATATTCAATAATAAACAACCACAATATAGATCAAGCAATTAAGAACAGAATTTAGATCAAAACTAACCGAATGATTGATTATCAGTGAGAGAATTACAATACAAAGCTTTGAATGCACGCACTGAACCATAGGTGATAATTCCGTACAACAAAAGAATATTCTATGCAATTGTGTACAATCCGTACTGCTACAGTACCGAAACTATGTATTTATTTACAAAACAAAACTATTTCAATATTACAAAACAGACCCCTAGACTTATAACATTCCTAAACAATATCTATTCGCAATAATCTCCCCCTTTTTTGAATGATTATTAGTCTTTTAACCTTTAAGCCCCAGTTTCATCTCGAACCTCCTTATGCTCTTTCTGTTCATCAGCCCTGACTGAATCTTCGAGAAAAAATCCACCATCATTTTTCTATCATTTGGACTAAGACCTCCTGTCTTTGATTTTCTCTTTGCATCAGACGCAAGTTTTCCTTTTAGTCAAGTCAATACCTTTTGCAAAGTACCATCACAATACTTGTTTAGCTAAACCATCCTCATAGCTCTCTTCTTTTGGTCCTTGTCTTTGTAGATGATCACTGGATGCTTAGCCATAACAACTTGAAATTCATTCAACCTTTCCATATACTTGATGAATCTGTTTAGAGCTGTGATATTAATTCTTCTCATTCCTAGCTCAACTCCAATTTTCAGATCTTGTATTGACATGAGTACCAACTTTGTATGCATAAAATGGAATAGGGCTTTTAGTGCAAAACGACAATATTCTTCTCTTTTATTTTGGCACAGCTCAGCAAATAAGTCTTCTACATCCACCAAATTGATATTAAACAAGTTAGCTTCACTGAAGACATATGTCTTTCCGTCATCTCTCGTCACAGTGAATGTGGGATATAAGATATTTACAAACCGATCTTTTTCAATCTTAAGAAGATCAACTATCTTAAACTCACTTCTTACATCTTCAATACGCTGATTCTTATTTTGCAGAAAATGAGTGTAATTTACAAGGTTAGGCATGTTCGGCTCAATTACTCTAAACAACTTCCAAAATGAACATGGAGCCCACTTCTTGCAAAATATCATCTTCTCTAAGTGATCTTCCAAAAATGGAAGTTTATTTCTTTTCTTTATGAAGTCTGCATTTTGCTTTTCAGACAGATTCAACTTTTTAATCTTCTTCTTTCTTAATTCATCCTCATCTAGCGAACTCAGCATATCATTAATTTCTTTCTGAACCACTTCCTGAACAACAAATCTCAAGTGATGCTGTCTTTCAGATTCATCCACCAAAATATAACTCTTGAAAAATTTATCCATTAATTCAACACTTTAACAACTTGAGGCACCACATCATCAACTGGAAATGGATCAAATTCTTCCTTAATTGTAACCGTCACCTCAGGCTTTTCAACTGTTGGCATTGACATTTAATCTCTGAGAATCTCTTCGACCAACTCTTCTTCGTCTAATATCCATTCAGCTCTCAAAGTGACATCAGACAAGTCTAATATTTCATCCTCAGACTTATCAATTTCTTTTTCAACATCTTCAATTCTGAGCACTGCTTCTTCTGCTTCATTATCTGAATCCTCATACTCTTCAAAGTTGTAAATTCCAGATTGAATACTCATAGGAATCTGAACATCTTCATGAAGAATCTACTCATTTCCACTATGAGCATCAACTGATTTTTCTGTCGAGGCTCCCACTTCACTTGTACCTTTATCTCCAGACTCTTTCTCTTTATATACAACTATTTGAAACTCAGCATCTCCAAGCTTCCTCCTCTTCTCCCCTACATGAGGAGCATCATCGGAGTCATCATCATGATCCTCATGCTTTCTTTTAGGACCCGAAGCTTGAGATTTACATGTTTGCTTAATTATAGACAATCTTTCTGATAACGATCCAAGAGCACTTACAACCGTGTTTTCCAATCCCAACATTCTCTCTCTCATCTCATCAAACTGTTCAAAATAGTAGTCTCTGAGCTCATTATTTGAAATTTGAGTCTCTTCTTCTTCTTCTGCAACCGTTGCTGTACCTTTACCTTTTAACAACCTTTGTATGTTTGACATCTGATTCATCGTCTCTGTATACTGACTTGTCATCTGATCAGTAACTCCAACAATGGCTTCAGTCAGTTTTGTTTCGGTGACGAAGGGTAACGTGCTCACTCCTGGGTCACTAAGACTTTTGTTGTCACGAAAGTTGAACTTGTAAAAAGAACATTTGCGTGGCCTACACTCAGAGTTGACAATGTTGTATCTCTAGTAGGACTTCCAACTACTTCATGCAACAGAGCAACGAATGCTTCCGACACAATAGTTGTTGTTACAGGGACTCTAAGTCCTCCTGTACTTCCTTCAACGAATGAAGTAGACTCAAGTGTCTTACTTTGAATTATTTCTATGACTGGTGCATGAAGAAATGTACACTCGGGCAGTTGTGTAATTATTTCAATATCCATGGTATCTAAAGGATCCCAGGATAGTTCATGTGCTATGTCCCGGTGCAAAAATGAAACATATCCTTGTTGAGAAGGAGATGAGTGGCCGGTGGGGTGTGCAGTCACCAGTGGGATACTGGTTTCTTCAATGTCAACTCTCAAAGGAGAGCTAACAGTGGATGTGGCTACCCGACTGTCTATAGTTTGGGTCTCCCTTACACTCACTCGCATCATATCATCAACTTCTTGAACAGGTAGACGTTCAGATTGAGATTTTTCAACTCCTCCAGCACCACCCATATTATCATTGTTATCATCATCATCTTCACCTTCACCTTCAATTCCTCCTTCAAGTATATTTGACAAAGTTCGCTCCGAATCAGATTCATCCTTAGCACCCCTATCTTCATCTGCTACACCCTCTCTCTCAATTAGGATTCCCTGTACGTCAACCCCTTGTTGACGTACCTGCTCACCTATGTCTCCTTGGGCAGGAAAACTCGGTTCTTGAGTTTCCATAGGAGCGTGATCAATTCTATACAACCTCACACTCTTAGCATCCTCATCTGCATACTTCAACAAAGCTTCAGGAATCAGCATGATATTGGCATTAAGATCGTCCTGAACTTTGTGCATGCTCATCATTACATAGTCTGGGCGCTTTTGAGAATTTGATCTCTTTGGAATTTTTTCATTGGCCCTCAATAGGCCTCTAATCAGAATCTGATTGAACCGTTGTAGGGGCACAAATTTCCTTGCTCCGTTAGTGGTCTTTGCAAGCACCACTTCTTTGAAAAGTCGTAGTGTTTATTGAATGCTATTCCATGAAACAAACGTAGACAAAGTATGCTTCCTCGGTCTATGCCAGTGTGCTTGGAGGTCATACATTTGTTGATAATGCCAAACAGTGTATACCATTCTCCATTCAGACCATTTCGGTAAAACATGGAACTCTTGGTCAATGGTTTAGAATATCCAAGGCTCATAAGGTCTCTACAAAGCTAATCATTAGATACAAAGTCTTCAAAATCGGCAAGTTCAGGAAAGTTGACTGTATCTATGCGTCTAGGTAAAAATAGATTATGACGCAACCGGGCAAGAGTGATCTTTACTTTGAATTGGTCAATGGTGACCTTAAAGTGATGATCACCTTTAGCAGACACAAACTTGATTGTGTGCCAAAACTGATGTAAGTAGACCAGAGGAATGGAAGGTTTATATTTCAAAAGGGAATCGAGAGGGTGACCTTTTAGGATTTCCACAATCACCTGATGGCTAACTTTTATGGAATTTGGATCGAACCAGTGATTGTTATCAAGTAAGGTGAGGCAGTGTTTGGAAATGAGTTGGGTTTCAGGGATCGGGGATGAAGGTGAGGGTCTTGTAACTGATGTTGATTTGATAGGTTTGGACACAAGGGTATGATTTGAACATGAATGAGAATCTAAAGAATTGGAATTATGGGTGGGGGTTTCGGAAGCCATTTGTTACCTGTAAAAATATCATACTTGTTAGATATATCAGATTAACAAACAGACTCCTACATATGTTAAATAAATTAGAAAAATATGTGTTACATTGTTTAAAGCATCGGGATTTCAGACAATAATAAAAAAATATTATTGTTAGGACTCCAAAGGCAATCGTTAGGAGACCAATGTTAATGTAACACAGATTTTAAAAATTTATCTCGAAAAATGTGAAATTTCTCTGAAAAATTAAAATTCTCACACTTAGAAAAAATTTAAAAATTTGATCCCAAACTCGATATATGAATGAACAAACTTGAATTAGTCAGGATTATACTCGGGTAAAGTATGAACCAACTCGAATGACTCTGAAAGAAACTCGGTTGACACATGAATAAACTCGGGTAAAGCATAAGTCAACTCGGGTGAGGTTAAGTGAAACTCGGATAATGAATGAAGTTCCTCGAATGAACTTATAATAAACTCGAATGACCCTAGAGTTCTCGGGTGAACTTGCATTAAACTCGAAGTGAACTTAAACTTCCTCGATCGAAGTTATATTAAACTCGAATGACACTTAATACTTTCTCGAATATACCTTTTATCGAGTTAAAACAACTTAGAAAATGTCAAGTCCCTTTTATGACAAACTCGAATGAAACCTGGACTTTTCTCGAACAATACTTTAACCCAACTCGAATAAAACATGAGTTTTCTCGGATGCTGTTTCAACCGAGTTTGAAAGTTCAAAAATTTTGTAAATTCCAACCCTACAAACTCGATTGAAACTTAAACAATTCTCGAGTGCTTCTTTGTCAAACTCAATCAAACCTAAAATTTTGTCGAGTATTTCTTTGATCGAGTTTGAACAGAAAAAATTTCTAAGTCCCATTTTTCCTCTGAAATTTTCAAAAATCATTTCCAGGGACTTTAAAGCCTAAACTTTTACATGTTCCTACTCGAAATTATTTTTTGAATAACTTCCCTTTACTGAATTTGGTCTAAAAACCACTTTTGGAACATTAAAAATCCGATTTTCAGTAAGGTTAAAAACTCGAAAAAAATTCAAACTTTACACTCAAATTAAATGTCGTATGTTGTGTTATAAGACTTGAAATTTGATTTTCAAGCTTAGATGATCATTATAAACACAACCATACTTTCAGTTTCAGATTTAAAACAGAAATGAACAATTTCACATTTACACACACCGACACACACTTATGAACACACAATAACACAAACATATGAACATAAAACTCGTAAAAACAATCTGAAAAATACAAAATATTAACATTCTCCCAAAATACTTACAATTATGTGTCTGAAACTCTAGAAATCCAACTCTCAAAAAAACTGTTTGCTTCTTGATGAAAAAAAGTCGAGAGAAAATTGGAAGGGGTGTAAACAGTGCACGGGTTTTGAAAAAGATTAATTTGAATTTCAAAATTAAAATTTATACCCTATTTTAAAAGAGTCAACCCGACCCATTTTAAAATGTAACCCATTCTCTCATTTTCACTTAAGCCCATTTAACCAAAAACCAAAAAAAAAAAATTTACACACAAAAAAAAACAAAACAACAAAACAAAAATTTGCACACAAAAAAAGAAAATGAAGTAACAAAATATAACAACAAAAAAATAAAATGAACTTAAAAATAATTTTAACTAACAAAAAAAATAAAATAAAATGAAGTAACAAACAAATAAAATGTTGCTCTCCCTTGAATTTTGCATTGTTGCTCTCCCTCAGATTAATATCATTTTTTAAGCTTGCTCCCCCTACAATCAAGCAAATTAAAATTTATCAGATATAAAAATACCAGATAAAATTTTTTTGTTTGCTCCCCATGCACATGACAATCCGAATCAGATAAATTTCAAAAAAATGAAAAACATTTAAATTTCATGAGATTAATACAAATATTAAATCAAGTAAAAAATTGTAAATCTAAAATTATATTGTGCAACAACTGAATGTTTATGTAACACCCCTCCCGATCCCAGAAATGCCACGTCAATATAATATCATAAGTGGCAATAACGCAACGGATCTATAACACACGTGTCATAGGATTATGCAGATTACAGTTAATTTAAAACTTTAACACATAGATAACAACATACGATTACATCCCAGAATATTCGCAAATCCCGATTAAAACCAACATACATTCCCAAAACAACTATCACAGATTGTTCTATACAAAGCATTAAACCATTACAGATCTTCAATCTATCTCGGATCTACCTCGGCTGCGGCTGAGATCCTTCCTGATTCCGTGAACAAGTTAGACTCGAATACATGAGCTATAAAGCCCGTGAGCACACGAGGGTTGACACTGCACATAACACATAGCACATAGCACACAATCCCCGTCCCTGTCCCAAATGCCCAACACGCATCTCAAGTATAACGTCACAGATATGAGATCGGAATAACACATTAGCCCTGTGGGGACCCCTCCCCAATGGACACATCGCACATAACAATGGTCGGTAATACCCTGTAGCACGGAATCCACTCGGCTACAGGCCCTGCCGTATACATACGCCTCAAGGACTGTGAGGGACAATCAACCCGCGCGATTCCCCTTCGCGACTTATCGTCCGTATGGGACTCATCACGGACCCCAGAATTGATCTCATATCTCATACATAACACGTATAAGGAATAGAATATACCTGAGGTTCACGTCCCTGTCTCACATATATAACACGCACAATATAGCAACACAGCTAAAATCGTAAGGACGACGCGCGTTTAGAAAAGTCTCGAGTACTCACCTGATTGATTTCCCGAGGTCTGAGCACCCTGATCAAATCCGGCTCGAGATCCACTCGTCCCTGTAACACACGGATATCCTAATGGTTAACACAATTCCGATATTACATATCACACAATCACAATGATCCGAGCCCGAATCAAACCCGACAACCCTACCGAATCGAAACCCGACCAATGCCCGAAACTCAACCCAAAACTCGACCCAAGGCAACCCCAAACGAGACCCCAAACCCAAACAAACCCAACCCGAGCAAACCCGAAGGAACCCGACACAATTCGACCCAAAACCCCTTTAACAAAACTAAATTCAAAATTCCCCTGCAGGTTAATGGTCGCGCCGACCCTGCGAAAACCCCATAGCTGACCTGCGATTTTCAGCTCTGTCCAGGAGTACACAACTCCTCTCAATTCGAATTCCAGCTCAAATATACACATATAAGCAGTACATATCAACCCTTTATAATTCAAGAACTAGCTTATACAATTCTCATAAAACTCAACTCTATTTAGAACCCAATTCAAGAAAACTTACCACTTGGAGCTCAAAAACACCAAAGAGAAGATGAAGATGATGAAGTTGAGTCTCAATTCCCACAACCAGCTCTGGATTTAGAAGCTTGCTCTGCTGGAATTCCTCACACAAACACACTCATACACTTTAGGTTACTTTCCAAATGGATAAGAAGGAAGAAGGGATAAACATATATGTACGTCTCTATCTCAACCGGTCCCGAACCCATTAACCCGAACCCGATATCATATTTTCACTATTAATGCCCATTTAACCCGTTTATTCCCACGATCCCAAAAACATAATCCGTTCATTAAAATTATAACCCGATGACACGCAAGCCCAATCCCGACACGTATCAATCCACGAGACGGGATATAATTGGACCAACCCAATATTAATAGATTATTTATCCACTAAAATAATTCCACGTACTAGGTTGAAATGACGGTTGTTACGAATCCTCCCCTCTTAAAAAGATTCCGTCCCGGAATCTAGCTCGAACTCTGGAACAGGTGAGGATATCTTGATCGTATTTCTGACTCGGGCTCCCAGGTAGCGTTGGTACCTTTATGGTGTCTCCACTGAACGAGTACCAAGGTAATCTCTTTATTTCTCAACTTCTTAAGCTTTCGATCTGTAACGGCCTCGGGCTGCTCCACATACCGCAGCTGATCATCGACTGTAATCTCGGATAAGGGCACATACTGGTCATCTGCAGCCAGACAATTCCGAAGATGACTCACGTGAAACGTATCGTGCACACCGGCCTACTCCGAAGGCAATCGCAGTCGATAGGCCTGATCCCGGACTCTCTCAACAATCTCGAACGACCCGATATACCGCGGACTCAGCTTTCCATGATGTCTGAACCGGATAACCCCTTTCCACGGCGACACTTTAAGTAATACTCGATCCCCGACACTGAACTCTAGCTCTTTCAAACGGCGATCGGCATAGCTCTTTTGACGGCTCTGGGCGACCCTCATATGCTCCCTGATCACAGCCACCTTGTCACTGGTCTCCTGGAGTAGCTCCGGCCCACTGATAGGTCGCTCATCAACCTCGCCCCAACACACTGGGGTCAGGCACTTGCGCCCATATAGTGCCTCAAACGGAGCCATTTTGATCGTGGCGTGATAACTGTTATTATACGCGAACTCGACCAACGGTAAATGCACATCCCAATTGCCGCTGAAGTCGATAGCACACGCCTGTAACATATCCTCGAGGGTCTGATTGGTTCGCTCGGTCTGCCCGTCAGTCTGCGGTCTGTAAGCCGTACTCAGCTGAACTCTGGTGCCCAATTCCCGCTGGAAACTCTGCCAGAATCGAGATGTAAACCGCGTATCCCTGTCCGAAGTAATCGACATCGGAATCCCATGTCGCGATACCACCTCGTTGATGTACAATATCGCCAACTGGTCCATGGTGATATTACCCCGAACGGCTAAGAAGTGCGCACTCTTCGTAAGTCGATCCACTATAACCCAGATCATATCATTCCTGCGGACCGTGCGTGGAAGTCTCACAATGAAATCCATCCTGATGTGATACCATTTCCACTCGGGGATTTCTAACGGCTGTAGATGCCCGTGCGGCTTCTGATGCTCGGCCTTAACCCTCAGACACGTCATGCACTGCTCAACATATCGGCCCACGTCCCTTTTCATTCCTGGCCACCAGTAGAAGTCACGGAGATCACAGTACATCTTAGTACTCCCCGGATGAACAGATAGCCTCGATCGATGCGACTCATCAAGAATCAACTGTCGCAAATTCCCAACCCTCGGGACCCAGACCCCATCATGAAACAGATACAACCCACGATCATCCCTGATCAACGACTCAAGCTGCCCGGTCAACCGTTCCCGCTTCACATTATCACCCCGCAGGCCCTCCTGCTGCGCTAATCTCAGACTATCGGTCAATGTCGAGGTAATCTCAAGCCTCGAAGCTCTGGAAATCATAGTCTGGCCGCATGCCCTACGGCTCAGCGCATCAGCTACCACATTAGCCCGACACGGGTGATACTGAATCTCGCAATCGTAGTCCTTAAGCAACTCAAGGCTACGGCGCTGTCGCATATTCAGATCTTTCTGGCTGAACAAGTACTGAAGACTCTTATGATCGGTATACACAATAAACCGAGACCCATACAGATAATGGCACCAAATTTTTAACGCAAACACAATGGCGTCTAATTCCAAATCATGCACAGTATGGTTCTCCTCGTAAGTCTTCAGCTGGCGCGAAGCATACGCGATCACTTTCCCTCGCTGCATCAGAACGCAGCCCAAACCCGACCCTGAAGCATCACAATACACCACAAAATCATCGGTACCCTCCGGCAAGGCTAACACTGGAGCCTGACATAACCGGGTCTTCAGCTCTCTGAACGCACGCTCCTGCTCCTCGGACCACTCGAACGAAACGGACTGCCGTGTCAATCTCGTCAACGACAAGGCAATCCTCGAAAAATCCTGGATAAAGCGTCGATAATACCCGGCGAGACCCAAGAAACTACGAATCTATGGCACTGATCTCGGAGGCTCCCAACTCATTACGGCTTCAATCTTGGCCGGATCCACTTTTATACCCTCGGCACTGACCACATGACCCAAAAACTGCACTTCCCGAAGCCAAAATTCGCATTTGGAGAACTTCGCATACAATTTCTCCCTGCGCAGCACGGTCAAAACCTCTCGAAGGTGCTGCTCGTGGTCCCCGGCACTCCGCGAATAGATAAGGATATCATCGATGAACACGATGACGAATCTGTCCAACATAGCTCTACACACCCTGTTCATCATATCCATAAAAGGCGGGTGCGTTGGTCAAGCCGAAAGGCATCACGAGGAATTCACAGTGCCCATAACGAGTCCGAAACGCCGTCTTCGGCACATCTTCGTCCCTGACCCTCAACTGATGGTATCCAGGCCGCAAGTCGATCTTGGAGAAGAAACTCGAGCCCTGGAGCTGATCGAACAAATCGTCGATACGTGGAAGCGGATAGCGATTCTTCACGGTCACTTTGTTCAACTCCCGATAGTCGATACACATCCGCATACTGCCGTCCTTCTTTTTCACGAACAACACCGGCGCACCCCACGGCGACGAACTCGGACGGATAAATCCACGATCTAGAAGCTCCTGCAACTGAGACATCAACTCTCGCATCTTTGTCGGTGCCAGCCTATAAGGCGTCTTAGCAATCGGCACCGCCCCAGGAACAAGATCTATACGGAACTCTACCTGGCGATCTGGCGGTAACCCAGGCAACTCCTCTGGGAATACCTCTAGAACTCACGAATCACCGGAATATCCTCTAAGGTCTTCTTTTCCTTCCTCGCGTCAACCACATAAGCTAGGAAGGTCTCGCACCCCTTAGACACATATCGCTGAGCCCTGGCCATAGTCACGACACCGATATCTCCCTTACGACGCTCCCCATACACAATCACACTCTCACGGTCAGAAATGGGTATACGGATGATCTTCTTAGCACACAGAATATCAGCCCGTCTGGCAGTCAACCAGTCCATACCCACAATTACATCAAAGCTACTGATAATCGGCAGCAAATCGATCGCAAACTGATGAGAATCTATCTCTAGCACACAATCCCGATAAACCCGACTCACTAACATCGAACTCCCATCGACCCTCTCAACAACCAACGGAACATACAAAGAAGAAAGAGATACACTAAAATACGCACAAAATATAACAGACACATAGGAGCGACCGGCCCCGGAATCAAACAACACACGAGCTCGAAGTCCGTTAAGGATATACGTACCCGAAACAACATCGGTAGCATCCCGTGCCTCCTCGGCTGTCGCTTGAAATACTCGCCCGCGGCCCCTCGGAACAGACTCACGGCGGCTAGATGACGACGGCTCAGCCCTGGCCCCACTCGAACTGGCCCCCTGAACTGCCGGCCCTGGCTCTGGACAATCACTGACACGATGTCGCGGCCTCCCACAGCGAAAACACAGTGGCTCGGGAACCGTACAAACTGACGCGGCGTGGACCCGCTGGCCGCACCTGAAGCAACGAGGCTGCTCTGACAAACACTGACCGGAATGGTGCCGGTGGCATTTCGGGCACTCCCGATCCCCATAAGAGCTCTCGACACGGATATCGGATGCCTGGGACCCCTGTCCCACACTGCTCTGGCTCTGCGCCCCCGACCCTAACTCTGGCCCTGACGCCTCAATCGGCGATCTCGACCCCGGTCCCTATCACGTCGCTGTCCCGAACTCTGCCCCGAACCCTGGCCTGAAAACTGCCACTGATCTGGACGCTGATCACTGGGGGTGTCCCCGGAAGATCTCCATACACTAGTCGGCTGCTCGGATGTCCCAGTCCGCTGCGTCTAAGAAGAGGGCTGCTCCCTCTGCTTTAGGATCTCCCGCTCCCTCATGCGGGGCATTTCAAGGGCTCTAGCAAATGTCGGAGTATCGTGTAGCCCTACAAACTCCCGGATATCCGATCGAAGCCCATCAATAAACGCATCAGCCTTACGGCTCTCCGTATCAACATGCTGAGGCGCGAACTGTGAATACTCATTGAAGCGGTCAACATACTGCTGCACCGTCATATTACCCTGCTGCAAGTGGAGGAATCGGCGCTCCATTTCCCATCTCTCATCCCGCGGAATGTACTGGAGCTCAAACATAGCCCTAAACTGCTCCCAAGTCATGGCGTATGCGGCGGACTCGGTCATCAAAGACTCTATCGATTTCCACCATTGTGAAGCTCCGCCTCGTAACTGATAAGCGGCATAACCAACCATATCTCTAGGATCCACATGGGCCACTCGGAATGCGGCCTCAATCTCGCGCTCCCATGCGATAGCCGCCCCCGGCTCACCGTCACCCCGAAACTGCGGTGGGGCTCCTGTCATGAAATCTTTGAAGGACCCACTTCGCTGAGAAGACGACGACGCTCCACCCCCTGACCCGGTCTCAGTATGACGAACAACTGGCCCCAAACTCTGACCCTGTTCCCTTTCTTGCTCTTTCTACTGTCGGTAAAATTCAGTAAGAACCTCTAGCAACTCGGATTTCCGTATATATTCATCAATGGGCGGCTTACCCGCGCCCGAACCCCTCTCCCTGATCTGCCATATGAATCAGCATAAAACAAAACTATTAAGCACAAGAGATAAATCACCCAGCGTTATACACTAAGCCAGGTCGGTTAATCCACTATATAATCGCAAAAAGATCCCCCCTGGACCGGAACAAGGTCTAAGTTAAGCATCCACTAATGACACTGAAGCTTCAAACCACAAGCTCTGAGACCATGCTGTAACACCCCTCCCGATCCCGGAAATGCCACGTCAATATAATATCATAAGTGGCAATAACGCAACGGATCTATAACAAACGTGTCATAGGATTATGCAGATTACAGTTAATTTAAAACTTTAACACATAGATAACAACATACGATTACATCCCAGAGTATTCGCAAATCCCGATTAAAACCAACATACATTCCCAAAACAACTATCACAGATTGTTCTATACAAAGCATAAAACCATTACAGATCTTCAATCTATCTCGGATCTACCTCGGCTGCGGCTGAGATCCTTCCTGATTCCCTGAACATGTTAGTCTCGAATACATGAGCTATAAAGCCCGTGAGCACACGAGGGTTGACACTGCACATAACACATAGCACGTAGCACACAATCCCTGTCCCCGTCCCTGTCCCAAATGCCCAACACGCATCTCAGGTATAACGTCACAGATTTGAGATCGGAATAACACACAAGCCCTGTGGGGTCCCCTCCCCAATGGACACATCGCACACAGCAATGGTCGGTAATACCCTGTAGCACGGAAGCCACTCGGCTACAGGCCCTGCCGTATATATGCGCCCCAAGGACTGTGAGGGACAATCAACCCGCGCGATTCCCCTTCGCGACTTATCGTCCGTATGGGACTCATCACGGACCCCAGAATTGATCTCATATCTCATACATAACACGTATAAGGAATAGAATATACTTGAGGTTCACGTCCCTGTCTCACATATATAACACGCACAATATAGCAACACAGCTAAAATCGTAAGGACGGCGCGCGTTTAGAAAAGTCTCGAGTACTCACCTGATTGATTTCCCAAGGTCTGAGCACCCTGATCAAATCCGGCTCGAGATCCACTCGTCCCTGTAACACACGGATATCCCAATGGTTAACACAATTCCGATATTACATATCACACAATGACAATGATCCGAGCCCGATTCAAACCCGACAACCCTACCGAATCGAAACCCGACCAATGCCCGAAACTCAACCCAAAACTCGACCCAAGGCAACCCCAAACGAGACCCAAACCCAAACAAACCCAACCCGAGCAAACCTGAAGGAACCCGACACAATTCGACCCAAAACCCCTTTAACAAAACTAAATTCGGAATTCCCCTGCAGGTTAATGGTCGCGCCGCGGAGACCCTGATGGTCGCGCAGCGAACCCGCGAAAACCCCATAGCTGACCTGCGATTTTCAGCTCTGTCCAGGAGTACACAAGTCCTCTCAATTCGAATTCCAGCTCAAATATACACATATAAGCAGTACATATCAACCCTTTATAATTCAAGAACTAGCTTATACAATTCTCATAACACTCAACTCTATTTAGAACCCAATTCAAGAAAACTTACCACTTGGAGCTCAAAAACACCAAAGAGAAGATGAAGATGATGAAGTTGAGTCTCAATTCCCAAAACCAGCTCTAGATTTAGAAGCTTGCTCTGCTGCAATTCCTCACACAAACACACACATACACTTTAGGTTACTTTCCAAATGGATCAGAAGGAAGAAGGGATAAACATATATGTACGTCTCTATCTCAACTGGTCCCGAACCCATTAACCCGAACCCGATCTATACGGAACTCTACCTGGCGATCTGGCGGTAACCCAGGCAACTCCTCTGGGAATATCGCAGGGAACTCACGAATCACCGGAATATCCTCTAAGGTCTTCTTTTCCTTCCTCGCGTCAACCACATAAGCTAGGAAGGTCTCACACCCCTTAGACACATATCGCTGAGCCCTGGCCATAGTCACGATCCCGATATCTCCCTTACGACGCTCCCCATACACAATCACACTCTCACGGTCAGAATGGGTATACAGATGATCTTCTTAGCACACAGAATATTAGCCCGTTTGGCAGTCAACGAGTCCATACCCACAATTACATCAAAGCTACTGATCTCAATCGGCAGCAAATCGATCGCAAACTGATGAGAATCTATCTCTAGCACACAATCCCGATAAACCCGATCACTAACATCGAACTCCCATCGACTCTCTCAACAACCAACGGAACAGACAAAGAAGAAAGAGATACACTAAAATACGCACAAAATATAACAGACACAAAGGAGCGAACGGCCCCGGAATCAAACAACACACGAGCTCGAAGTCCGTTAAGGATATACGTACCCGAAACAACATCGGTAGCATCCCGTGCCTCCTCGGCTATCGCCTGAAATACTCACCCGCGGCCCCTCGGAACAGACTCACGGCGGCTAGATGACGACAGCTCAGCCCTGGCCCCACTCGAGCTGGCCCCCTGAACTGCCGGCCCTGGCTCTGGACAATCCCTGACACGATGTCCCGGCCTCCCACAGCGAAAACACAGTGGCTCGGGAACCGTACAAACTGACGCGGCGTGGCCCCGCTGGCCGCACCTGAAGCAACGAGGCTGCTCTGACAAACACTAACCCGAATGATGCCGGTGGCATTTCAGGCACTCCCGATCCCCATAAGAGCTCTCGACACGGATATCGGACGCCTGGGACCCCTGTCCCACACTGCTCTGGCTCTGCGCCCTCGACCCTGACTCTGGCCCTGACGCCTCAGGCGGCGATCTCGACCCCGGTCCCTATCACGTCGCTGTCCCGGACTCTGCCCCGAACCCTGACCTGAAAACTGCCACTGATCTGGACGCTGATCACTGGGGGTGTCCCCGGAAGATCTCCATACACTAGTCGGCTGCTCGGATGTGCCAGTCCGCTGCCTCTGAGAAGAGGGCTGCTCCCTCTGCTTTAGGATCTCCCGCTCCCTCAAGCGGGCCATTTCAAGGGCTCTAGCAAATGTCGGAGTATCGTGTAGCCCTACAAACTCCCGGATATCCGATCGAAGCCCATCAATAAACGCATCAGCCTTACGGATCTCCGTATCAACATGTTGAGGCGCGAACTGTGAATACTCATTGAAGCGGTTAACATACTGCTGCACCGTGATATTACCCTGCTGCAAGTGGAGGAATCGGCGCTCCATTTCTCGTCTCTCATCCTGCGGAATGTACTGGTGCTCAAACATAGCCCTAAACTGCTCCCAAGTCAAGGCGTATGCGGCGGACTCGCATCTCAGGTATAACGTCACAGATATGAGATTGGAATAACACACAAGCCCTGTGGGGACCCCTCCCCAATGGACACATCGCACACAGCAATGGTCGGTAATACCCTGTAGCACGGAAGCCACCCGGCTACAGGCCCTGCCATATATATACGTCCCAAGGACTGTGAGGGACAATCAACCCGCGCGATTCCCCTTCGCGACTTATCGTCCGTATGGGACTCATCACGGACCCCAGAATTGATCTCATATCTCATACATAACACGTATAAGGAATAGAATATACCTGAGGTTCACGCCCTGTCTCACATATATAACACGCACAAAATAGCAACACAGCTGAAATCGTAAGGACGGCGCGCGTTTAGAAAAGTCTCGAGTACTCACCTGATTGATTTCCCAAGGTCTGAGCACCCTGATCAAATCCGGCTCGAGATCCACTCGTCCCTGTAACACATGGATATCCCAATGGTTAACACAATTCCGATATTACATATCACACAATCACAATGATCCGAGCCCGATTCAAACCCGACAACCCTACCGAATCGAAACCCGACCAATGCCCGAAACTCAACCCAAAACTCGACCCAAGGCAACCCCAAACGAGACCCCAAACACAAACAAACCCAACCCGAGCAAACCCGAAGGAACCCGACACAATTCGACCCAAAACCCCTTTAACAAAACTAAATTCGGAATTCCCCTGCAGGTTAATGGTCGCGCCGCGACCCCGCGAAAACCCCATAGCTGACCTGCGATTTTCAGCTCTGTCCAGGAGTACACAACTCCTCTCAATTCGAATTCCAGCTCAAATATACACATATAAGCAGTACATATCAACCCTTTATAATTCAAGAACTAGCTTATACAATTCTCATAACACTCAACTCTATTTAGAACTCAATTCAAGAAAACTTACCACTTGGAGCTCAAAAACACCAAAGAGAAGATGAAGATGATGAAGTTGAGTCTCAATTCCCACAACCAGCTCTGGATTTAGAAGCTTGCTCTGCTGGAATTCCTCACACAAACACACACATACACTTTAGGTTACTTTCCAAATGGATAAGAAGGAAGAAGGGATAAACATTGTTAGGCACAAAAAGGCCTCAGTCAAACCTGTTCTGCATCTGAGGGGGAGATTATTAATCAAACCTGTTGACGCTTTTGATGGGTAAACGTTAAGGCCTGTTTATGCCTTAATAATACCTAAAAAGTGTTTTGCAATATCAGTCCAAAGCTGTTCTATATGCTGCATGTGTTGCAACTAAGACAGTTTGTCGAAGGTGTTCTGTCTGCTGAACAGGCTGGACATAAACTGTCTACGCTGCTCTACACTGGTGAGCAGCTTGGGCAGTTTACAAGTGTTCTGTTCTTTGTGAACAGGTTAAACACTTTATGGAATATGTTTCCAAGTCCTCATGTATTGTATTTGACTGCAAGATCAGTTTACAAAGTCGAAGACTAAATGGAAATCAGAACTGCTCAGCCTGCCCAAGCTGTTCTGTTACATAAAGACAAAAGGTTATTTGAAAAAGGGTGACAGACCTTTTTCTTATATCAAAATAGGCCTTTTACAAAGAAGAAAGACGCAAAGTTGACATTCCTTATTTGGTTAAAGGCAATGCAACAGTAGACAAAGTGAAAAGACAAAAGTTCTGCACATGTGAAGACAAGTCTGCTTTTCAGAAAAGTGCAGAAAAGATTATGTTGTCTTTTCAACAAGACTTCTCCTTCTTCATTCCATCCAATGAAGAAGTTTCTCTTAGATCCTCTGAGTAAGTATAAACGGAAGCTTCTAAGGTCAGAAAGAAAAAGCCAAAAGAAAAAAGGCTAAGTGCTGAAGCCAAGAGTGAACGTGCAAGTGTGTTTTTCATGCATGCAAGCCTGTTTGTGTAATACAGTTTATTTGTGTCTAAGCTGTTCTACATAAGCTGTCCCTCTGAGTCTTGTAAACATAGTGAGTACTTCTTAGTGAGTGTATTCATTGTAAGCTAGTTTGAGTCTATCTTAGACTAGTGAACATACTGTTGTATCTGTCATCTCAGCTTGAACCTTTCCGCATTCAAGCTTGTTTGTAATTAACAATTTGTTGATAATACATACAAACATTGAGAAAATAATGTGTAGATTTTAAATTGCTGTATTCACCCCCCCTCTACAGCTTAAAGCTATATACTTTGGGAACCTCTCGGGACCTACAACTAGTATCAGAGCTGTTTAGAGTGTGTGTCATTCTAGATCTCTCATTATCCCAAGTTTCCATGGACAACAGTGCTGCAAATTCCTCATATTATGACAATGGCTCAAAGGGTAAACCTCCAAAGTTCAATCATCAGAACTTTTCTGGTTGGAAGTGCAGAATGATGCTCTACCTAGAGAATCTGGATGTACAACTACCAGAAATTGTAATGGAGGGTCCCTATGTGCCAACCTCTGTAACAACAATAACTCCTGCTATTGAAGGAGCTGCTCCTGAGATCAGAACATTTGATAAAGCAAAAGCTCAATGGTCTGATGAAGACAAAAGATTGGTGGCTCTTGATGCAAAGGCCAGAAACAATCTGGTCATCTCTCTACCTGATGATGTGTTCAAACAGGTTGAGAAGATGAAGACTGCTAAGGAGATGTGGGATACTTTGTGTACCGTCTATGGTGGACCCACAATCACACTGGATAACAGGATTAACAATCTTGTTAGACAGTATGAACTCTTCTTTGCAAAACCAAAGGAGACTCTCACAGAAACCTACACCAGGTTTACTGCTCTTGTGAATGATCTCAAAGCTGTTGGGATCACTAAGGACAGCCTTACTCTGGTGAACAAGTTTTTGGACATCCTTCCTGAAGAATGGAATTACTTTTCAACAATTTTAAGAAATTCCGGAACAATCAGAAGTATGGATCTTGTCAACTTGTATGGATCTTTACTGAATGATGAACAGTCAAGGCAACAGAAGAGAAATGCCTTGGAGATGTCTAAAAGAGGTGCAGCCTTTGTGGCTAATGTGAGACAGCCTGTGAGTCAGGTGAGTGATGTGTTCACTCAACCTGATCAACAGGATGATGACAAGGAGGAGGTGTCAGATGAGGAAGATAATGCAGATCTTGCTGAACAGGATGATGAGCAAATGATAGCTATGCTTGTCAAAAGGTTCAACAAGAAAAGGTTTGGAAGAAACATGCTGCAAGGAAGTTCAGGTGCTGGCAAAAAGAAGGCATTTGATAAATCCAAGGCTGAGTGCTTCAAATGTGGCAAAACTGGCCATATAGCTGCTGACTGTGTGTCAAAAGCTGTTGGTCAGTCATCCAAACCATACAAGACAAACAAGGATGATGGTTATAGGGTTAAGTACCTTATGGCTATGGCTAAGCTGAGGAAGTTGGAAAACTCAGTGGGTTCCAACCGCCAAAAGGGACTCATGGCAGAGACCTGTGACTGGGAGGAATCTGATTCATCATCTGATGAAGAAGACAATCAATGTATGATGGTGTAACATCCCAATTTTCAATTATGTGTAATTTACAATTATTTGGACTTAATGATGGTATTAATGAATTATTACTACAATTTAAGTTATTTTGATCATTATATCAGTTAAAGTAGAAAATACGAAGTTGAAGGGTACAATATGCAATTGAGCCAAAATAGAGATAAAAAGGGAGAACCCTTTCATTTTTCACACTTCACTCTCTCACTACACTCTCTCTCTAAAACCGGTTTCTCTCTCTACTCTCTCTTCCTCTCGGCTCCATCCAAGAAAACACAAGAATTCAACAAATTTCAAGTGCAAAATCTGGAAACAAGTTGCAAGTTAGGAACTATAACAGTTGCAACATACGATTCGAGGTAAATATCATTCAATCTTTCGAATTTATAATGTTTTTGGTTCGGTTTTAAAGTGAACCGATTTCTAAGATTAAAGTAGCAATTGTTAATGCATGTTGGAATTTATGGTTGCAATCTTTAAGTCAAGCATGTATGTTGTTGTATACAAAAATTCAGAATCAGATTCGAAGTTTAAGTATGATTTTGGAAATTAAGTGTGTGTTTTAGTGTGTGTGTTCTTCGAGACATGTAGAAAAATGGACATAAATGGGTTGTTTTGATGCATAAATATGATGATATAAGTTGATATAGTGTATATAAGTTCACATTTGCAATATTAGACTCAGAAACATGCAAAAATGGTCAAAAATATAATTCTGGAAAATATTAGAAAAATTTCTAAGTATGAACTCGGATGATAATCCATCCGAATTCGGATCATCACCCTAGTTCGGACTCAACCTCAATTCGGACCATACTCAATTCAGACTTACAATGATTTCGGACCTTGCCCTAATTCGGTCCTATCCCAATTCAGACACCGTCCCAATCCGGATCAATAGTGAGTTCGGACCAATTGTATTTCGGACCAACAGTAACTTCGGATCACCCATTTCGGATCCACCCCAATTCGGACCAAAGACTCAGTTTCGGACCACTTATATTTCGGACCATCCGAATTCGGATGTGGTCCGAAATCAGAACCCAATTACATTTAATATTACAGAATACAATTTTTAAGCAATTACTGACACAAATTCACTATTACACTTACATTACAGATCATTGTGGTGTTATCAAAACACACATTGATTCAGAGACAAGTCACACTATACCAATCACTGTGAGTTGCAGATTATCATTCGAACATTTATTGTTTTTACATTCATGTTTATACATTCAATGGCATGTTCACATTGTTCATATACTTCATTTGGCACTCATGAAATGATTTGTTGTTATGATGCACACTCGTACTTGACATGTAACACACATGTAGCTTGCGTTCATTTGAAAGTGCATCTATTTACATCATGCTTGCACTGCATGATCATTACTTCATAATCTGATGCGACCTGGACTGGGGCTGACAGCAGGCCACTGTCGGGGACTGATCATCCCACTCGTATCCCATCAGGTTCGGCACATCCCCGATCAGCATATTGAACTGCCAACCCATGCTTGCACTGCATGGTTTTCACACACATTGAGGCTTACACTGCCTGTACACACATACATGGGGCTTACACTGCCCATGGTTAAGCATTGCTTGTAAAGAAATATTTGTTGTTTGCATAATCTGTTATCTCACTAAGCATTTAGCTTACTGTTGACTCACATTGTTTCAGGCAAAGGCAAGAGTGTAGCGGGACCTTCATCTTAAGCAATCAAATTCTTATCTCGGTGACCTTAGAAGCTAATTGGTACATGGACGATGTAGCTTTGGGGCTGGGAATTTGTTACTATTAAAACAATTATGATGATGTAATAGCTAGACTTAAACACTGTAGACATTTACTTTCATTGCTTTAGTGTGGATTTGCTTAATTCTGATTTAAGTACTCAATTTCAATTATTATGATACTCATTGGGTTGTTTGTCGATCCTGGTGATTGCTACAATTATATCATTAATTCATGAGGACGTCTCAGATGGCCAACACTGATGTCCCATCAACAAGCAGTTTCAAACAGGATCTGGCTGAAGCTGAAGCTTTTAGCAGCTTGGAGAACTGGAATCCTACAACGATGTATAAGGTACAAAATTTTATGGCTTACAGTTCTGAAGAAAAAGTTAAAATGTTTGAATATATGCTAGTTGATTTGAAAGCTGCTGTTGAGAAGCATGATGCTTTATTATCTGAAATCTCTAAGCTTAAAACTGAACTTAAAACAAAATCCAGCAAACTGAACAGTTTTCATAAGTTGGAAACTGAGCTTGATGAATTAAAACACATCAACTCTATTTTACTGGAAGAAAAGAGAGAAACAGATATAAAGCATGCTAAGCTTCAAAAGATAGTTGACTCGTGGTGCCAATATGCACAAAAAGTCAGCCATTGTATAAGTCAACAGATCCCTGCACAAATTCAAGCCTATCTTGGAGGGGATCTTGACACAGCAGCTTCCATTGTTGAGATTAATAATCTGAAAAAAGATTTATCCACTCTTGGTGAGCTTCCAAACACTTTTATTCAAAAAGTGAATGGTAAACTAATCTCAACAAACAGGTTTGTCAGGCCTCAAAATACTGACAGCTTGTGTGAACCTAGCTCAAAAGCTGGTCTTGGAATATGTTCTCCATCAAACCAGCCTGCTAAGTGCTCTGCTGTTTCACACAAGCAAAAGAAAGGAAAACATGTCCAAACTGCAGTTTTGGATACTAAATCTGTTGACAAAACAGGTTCTGGGTCCAAAGCTGACGGTAAAAGGCATGATAATCCTTTTGATGCTAAACATTATGAAAATAAGTTTTCAAAAGTTAAGCAGCCTACTTTCAACAAGGGCAAGTCTCATGTTGAAGGCAAACCTGCTGTGGTTTCTAATAAGTTTTCTAATCATGGCAATAAACTGGTGTTAAATGAAAATAAGTCTTTCAAAGCCAGAAAAAGTGATTATGCTGATAGGCAGCATAAATCATATTTCAGTAGGGACAAAGGCAAAGTCATTGCTCAGTCTGAGAAACTTGGGAATAAGTTTCCCAAGCCTGTGGAAGTTCCAAAGCCAATTAAGCTCCCTGTCTTTGACATCTGTCCTCCCAAAAAGAGGAAAGAAGAGACAGACAAAGCTGTGGCTATTGAACCCTCCACTCAAGCTGTTGATTCATCAAATAGTAATAAGTTTGCTAAACCTATTAATAGAATCAACAAAAATAACTCAGAATGTGTTTCTGAAAGTTCTTCTTCCAAAAATCCTAAAAAGAGAAAATGTTATAAATGTGGGAAGAAGACACATTTGGCGCAGTGTTGGAAACAACTCAGTCAATGAAAGTGATATCCAAGCTGATACTATTCAAATTGGGAATATTAGTGTGGATATTATAAGTCCATCAACAAATGTTGATGAAGTAGGAGAACTCATCTCTGTGATGAGTTCCCCTAAAAATGACTAATACTTCTCTTATCACTCTGCAGGAAAAACAACCTTCCCAGGTTTGGTACTTGGATAGTGGCTGCTCAGGGCACATGACAGGTTGTAAAGAATTGCTGAGTGATCTCAGGCCTGAAAAAGGGCCAAAAGTCACATTTGGTGACAATGTACAGGGATCCACTGAGGGATATGGAACTCTTAAAGCTGGTGCTGCAGTGTTCAAAAGAGTGGCCTATGTGGTTGGGCTAAAACATAACCTTGTTAGCATAAGCCAACTGTGTGATGCTGGCTACAAGGTTAACTTTGATGAGCACCTGGGTTACATATTGGATCCCCAAGGCAAAGTTGTGCTGTGTGCTCAACGAAAGAAAGGTGTATATGTTGTGGACATGCAATCTGCTGATCCCACAACTGAAACCTGCTTTCTCACAAGAACGAATGCAGACTTAAACTGGTTATGGCACAAAAGGCTGTCACATCTGAACTTCAAGAACATCAACAAACTCTGTAAGAAAGAGCTGGTGACAGGTTTGCCTTCTATGACATTTGTTAAAGATAAACTCTGCACAGCTTGTAAGAAAGGCAAGCAGAGGAAATCATCATTTAAATCCAAACATAACTTCTCTATTGATACTCCTCTCTTCTTAATCCATATGGACTTGTTTGGACCTGTAAATGTCCCAAGTCTAGGAGGAAGAAGATACACTCTAGTAATGGTTGATGAGTTCTCCAGGTACACATGGGTGATCTTTCTGAAGAGCAAAGGAGAGGCTGCTAGAGAAATTATTGGATTTGTGAAAAAGATGGAGATGCTGAACTCTGCCCAAGTGTAGCAGCTTAGAAGTGATCATGGTACTGAATTCAGAAACAGTACTCTTGAAGACTTCTGCGAAGAGAAAGGAATCACTCAAAACTTTTCAGCTGTAAGGACTCCACAACAAAATGGAGTTGCTGAAAGGAGAAACAGAACTCTCATTGAAGCTGCTAAAACCATGCTGTGTGCATCAGGTTTACCTTCCTCATTCTGGGCTGAAGCTGTCAACACTTCCTGCTTCACCCAAAATAGATTCTTAGTGGTGAAAAGGTTCAACAATACTCCTTATGAGCTGCTCAAAGGGAGGAAGCCAAATGTCAGTTACTTCCATGTGTTTGGGTGTCCCTGCTTCATTCTGAATCAGAGGGACCAACTGACAAAGTTTGAACCTAAAGCTGATGAAGGTGTGTTTTTTGGTTACTCTGCTATCTCTAAAGCCTACAGAGTGTACAACAACAAAAGAAAGGTGATAGATGAATCTATCAATGTCACCTTTGAAGAGTCCAAGAATGCTTCCACCAAAGCTGTTCCCGAATTAGTTTCAGGAGAACTTAACTTTGATGATCTCATGCATTCAAACAATGAAGAGGACTCAAAAGCTTCCACTACACCCAGTGTGGAACCTGTTAATCATGATGGTCATGATGATGATTATGTAAATACATCCTGTGTGAATAAGTGTACTTACTTAATTACAACTGCATGTCCTGAACCTATCAATGCTGATTTTCCTAGTTCTTCTGCTGATATGTTCAACAGTGGTCAGACGTGTTCAACAAGTGAACAGGCTCAAGACAACAGTGTGTCTGAAAATCTTGAGAGTTGTTCAACAGGACCTGCTGAAGATGTTAACAACTCAGGTGAATCATCATTGAAAAATGATCCTAAGCGGATCAGGTGCCACCCCAATGATCAAATAATTGGTGACATCAATAAAGGGGTACAAACACGGTGGGACAGCTTAGGGAACTTTTGTATGTTCTCTAGTTTTGTTCACTAATGGTGCCAAAGAAAGTGGATGAAGCACTAAAAGATGCCAATTGGATCACTGCCATGCAAGAAGAGCTCAATCAGTTTGAGAGAAACAAGGTATGGAAGCTGGTCCCTGCTCCTAAAGGTAAAACCATAATTGGCACAAAATGGGTTTTCAGAAATAAGATGGATGAGCAAGGTCATGTCATTAGAAATAAGGCAAGACTGGTTGCTCAGGGCTACAGACAGGAGGAAGGAATTGATTATGATGAAACATTTGCTCCTGTGGCCAGGCTAGAAGCAATTCGTTTGTATCTAGCCTATGCTGCTCATATAAGCATCAAGGTATTTCAAATGGATGTGAAGAGTGCATTTTTGAATGGGAAGCTGCAAGAAGAAGTTTATGTCAAGCAGCCTCCAGGTTTTGAAAATGAACAACATCCAGGTTTTGTCTATAAGTTGGACAAAGCTCTCTATGGTCTCAAACAAGCCCCTAGAGCCTGGTATGACACTCTTACTGAGTTCCTTATGAGCAATGGGTATTCCAGAGGTAAAGTGGATACCACACTGTTCATAAAGAAGGTGAAGTCTGATATTATGCTTGTTCAAATTTATGTGGATGATATAATATTTGGTTCTACAAATGAGCAGTTGTGCAAGAATTTTTCATTACTCATGAAATCCAAGTATGAAATGAGTATGATAGGAGAACTTACTTTCTTTCTAGGACTACAGGTTAAACAAACATCAACTGGAATTTTTATAAATCAAAGAAAGTACACTTTAGATCTGTTGAAAAATTTCAAACTTGATCAAAGTTCTCCTATTAAAACCCCAATGGCAACCAATGTAAAATTGGATGCTAATGTCAGTGGCAAAGCTGTTTCAGTAACAGCTTATAGAGGCATGATTGGTAGCTTGCTATACTTAACTGCTAGTAGACCTGATATTATGTTTGCCACCTGTCTGTGTGCTAGGTTCCAAGCTGATCCAAAGGAATCTCATCTAGCTGCTGTTAAAAGAATCTTCAGATACCTGAAGGGTACACTAGGTTTGGGTCTTTGGTATCCCAAAGACTCTAGCCTTGAACTAACAGGTTATTCAGATTCTGATTTTGCAGGTTGCAGACTAGACAGGAAAAGCACAACAGGTGGATGTCAACTCCTTGGTGGTAAGTTGATAAGTTGGTGCAGCAAGAAGCAGAACTCTGTGTCTACTTCTACTGCTGAAGCTGAGTACATTGCTGCTGGAAGCTGCTGTGGGCAGATTCTGTGGATGCAGCATCAGCTTGAAGATTATGGCCTTGTGTATAGGAAAATTCCTATTCTGTGTGATAACATAAGTGCCATAGCCATTTCCAGCAATCCAATATTTCATTCTAGAACAAAGCATATTGAAGTCAGACATCACTTCATCAGGGATCACATTCAGAAAGGTAATGTGGAGGTAAGTTTTATTTCCACTAATGAACAGCTTGCAGACATTTTCACCAAACCTCTTGGTGAAAACAGGTTTAATTACCTTGTCAGCAAGCTGGGCATGTTAAACAAGAGTGACTAAGTGTCTCTCAAAGGTCTAATAATTTGTGTGTTTCACACTGCTCAAGTTTCTCAGAACAGCTTAGAGAGAACAGGTTATACATGTTCTGTACTCAGTCATTTGTCTGAAAAACTTGAACAACTTGAGCATACAACAGGCTGAACAAAAACCGTTTACTCGTCCAGCCTGCTCTGATGGTCCAATCCTTACCCTGTTCACTCCTTCACACTGTCTTACAAGCCATTGTCTTGTAACCTGTTCAACTATTGAACACAACCTGCTCATACAAAAGAGAGCAGGCTGAAGGCACAGTTTGAAGAATGAACAACTTGAAGATTGAACAGCTTGTGATGACCCTACTCATCACAGGTTTGACCAACAGCTTAGACCAACAATTTTAATTACCTTTCTTCAAACTTAAGTTACTTAATTAATGTTTTATTTAACTTAATTACTGCAGATAATGTGGGTTACGTGTGTTAGTGATTAAAAAGAGCTCAAGTGGTCTGACAAACGGTCTGACATGGACAACCGTTCCGTTTTCCGTTAACGACTTTTTCAAATCAAACCGCCCAAAACTTTCTCTCTCATACACACTCACATTCAAATCCTATAAATACCCAACTATTGTTTCATCTTCGTCTTCCTCATCATTTCCAGAAATCCTCAAGAACCCTAAATATCGACTAAGTGTCTTCTGCTTCTCCAAATCTCAAAACTTCCCAAATGGCTCACAGACCTAATCCCTTTCTTCCAGTGTTCGTTGGTGATGATGTTGTCAAACACTCATCAGTCACCACAATGCTGACCATCAAACCCACCAACTACATTGCAAATCTGACCATACCCAAAAACTATGTGGGAAAAGGGTATGAAGAAATGGTGGAGTTCTTAAGAGTTCATCCGTTGAACTATGCGATGACTGCAACTCCTGGTGTCCTGTACCAGGAGATGGTGTATGAGTTCTGGTACACCTGTGCTTACAACCCCAACACCAAAGTCATCAAGGGGACTATTCTCAATGGGACTCAGACCATTGAGATTACTACTGATCTTCTGAGGGAGGTTCTTCATCTACCCATTGCTGAATCATACGACATGCCCCAGCCTGAAAATGAGCAAATGGGAAATTTGCTACGCTTCTGTGGTGTAGCAGAACCTAAAATTGGAGCAACACTGTATAGGAAGGAGTTGTCCCCTACCTATAGCTTTCTGTTTGCCTCCGTGATGATGAGCTTCAGCAGCAAAGTTGGTTCATTTAACCAGCTAAGTCGTGATGAAGTCCCAATAATCCTACAGCTGGTGGATGGGACTACCATTGATATGGCTCAGTGGATATTTCTGAACATGAGGAACCTGGTGCAACAAGAGCCAAGACCAGCTGTTGTCCGCTATCCCAGGTTTCTGAGCCTCATATTCAAGCATCATTGTGGTGAGCACCTGTACAATTCTCAACCTTTACTTAAAACTGCTTCCTTCCCTGTAATAGGGAATAGAGTTTTCTATACTCCTGTACTCCCTAATGAGCCTCCTCTATCTACACCAATGAGGAGGTTGTTAGGATTGGTGGAAGGACCCTCTGCTGTGAGGGTGGATCCAGAAGCTGCTGCTCCCACAGGAAAATCCAAAGCCAGGTCCAAGCTTGTTAAAAGGACCCTGACAACTGCTGAAGCTGGGCCTGTGAAAAAGAAGGCCAAAACAGCTCAGTCTGAGTCTGTTCCCTTAGCCTCTGTGGCTGAGGGGGAGCAGGCTCCTCACCCTGAAGCCTCTGTGGCTGGTGCCTTTGTGGCACCTGAGACTATGGAACAGGCCAACCCACCTGTTTCTGACCCAGTCTCAAAACCTGTCCAGTCTGAACCCCTCATCACCTCTCCCCAATCACCCACTTCATCCATCCACTACCAAAGAAAATACATCTCCAAAAAGAAACCAGCCAAAACAACCACCTCCTCTGTTCCCTCTCAACAGGGTTCAGTTGTAAGAGAAGCAACCCCTGCTGCCTCTCCTATATTGGGAGAAGGTTCAGCCCAATTGGAGCATGCTTCACTCCAACCTGAGTCTACCCAGTGTCAGCCTAGACCCTCTGGTTCCTCCCAACAGGAACCAGTTGTACAAATAGAGATAGCCACATCAACTATCCCAGCCTCCCAACAGGCTGAGGATATTGAAAGCCAGGAGTCCTCTCCACTCCACACTGCGTCCACACTGTCCCCCACTCAAATCTTCTCACACCCTGAGTCTGCACGAGGTGCCCACGCTGCTGATATAGACCAATCAGCAGCTCAGCCTCAAACTTCTGCTCCCCATGATACAGTTGCTCTACACCAAACAGCTGCTGAGGGACCAACAACCCAAGCTGATGAACCTCAGGGATCATACCATCCCTCTAGTGAAGCTGCTGCCTCCATGCAAACTCCATCAGCAGGTTTCACCACTGCTGATGTTGAAATGCATATCCCATCTCCCAATGATGAGGTGCTTTTCCACCAAGGCACTGCAGAGGGAACACCCACTGGCCTTCATGAGGATGTTGCAGCACAAGCAGCATCTGAAAGGCCCCCAACATCAACTCCTTTTCCTGATGAAGCAGCTACAGCCGCTGCTGAGGGACCTTTTGACCCCTCCAAGCTGGGCCATATTACTTTTGCCCAGGCTATGGAGCTTCTTTCAAAAGTTCCTCTTCCCTCTTCATCACATCCTCATACACCAGCCTCATCCTCATCTTCTCCATCTACCCAATCTAAACAGTCTACCCATACTCCTCCATCTCCTAAAGACCTGCCTTTGAAGGATCAACTTTCCCTGCTGACCAACAAAGTTGGTTCTTTGGAAACTACCATGACCTCTCTACCCTCTCTTATTTCAGACTCTGTGTCTGAACAGCTTAAGGGGTTCTTTGATTCGTTCAAAGACTCCTTCCCTGCTACTCCACCAACAGATGATTCTCCACAGCTAATAGCACTCACTGCACAGCTGCAAACTGTGTCCAACTCCCTCTCCTACATTCTTTCTCTACAACAGGACTCTGTGTCCTCAATGACAGCCATTTCCCAACAGCTGTCATCTCTCCTCACCTCTTGCAATTATACTCTTCCTGCCACTCTGGCCAGCTTGACCACACTAATTGGCTCCCTATCTAATTCTATGTCATCAAACCTTGCTGATGTGCAAGATTCTCTCGAATTACATCTTGCACAGCTTCAAAGTTTGCTGTTCACAGAGTCTGATAGGGAAAACATTGTTAAGCTGACCTCCCTTGCTGATACACAATCCTCTTCTCTTCAAACCTGTCTTTCCCAGCTTGCAGAGGTAAAGGACAATTTGGCTTTCTTAGTGACTAGCCTTGTTGGCCCCAGGCCTGCTGCCAAAACTGCTGGCAAGCCTGATGACTTTGTGTCTTCAAGCAGACCGGGTGTTGAAGGTGCTGGTACATCTCCTTCAAAGGGGGAGAAGTCGTCTGCCTCTAAGACTAAGTCTAAGGGGGAGAAAACTTCTACTCCTAAGGAGAAACCAGTGCCTGCAACACAAACTGGTCAACCAGCAGGAATCTCTGAAACAGGTACAATAGAGGGTGCTTCTCAAGCTGCTCAGCCTCCTCAGGTTGAATCTCCAATCCCTTCTCAGTCTAAGGGGGAGGAATCCGTTCCTGAGGGCAGGCCAAGCAGCAGAAGGAGGCATCTGATCCTAGAGGAAGAAGAAGAAGAGGAGGAAAGTCCTGAAGCTGCTACCACTACAGCAGCTAAAGGAAAAGCAATAGCAGAAGATGATCCCTTACATCAGAAAGCAGCAGAAATCCAATTTCACAAAGCCATGGCCAAAGAAATGGGTCTTCCTATGCACAAATATTTTGAGTTTAGAGAAGAACAGCTTCAAGCCCTGGAAGTGCTTAGAAAAGAAGAAGAATCTGCCAAAGCTGCCAAATCATTTGCACTTCACGAAGCAAAGAAAGTTAAAATGTCTACTCTGGAAGTGCAAAAGAGAATATTAGAAGCTGCTAAGGGATCAGCAGGGGAGAAGGAAGCAGAAAAAGAAAAAGGTTCTCTGGTCTCTATGACCAAGCCTACAGTGCCTCATGCAAGAGTTCAGTACCATTTTGACAACCTGGCAAAGAAAAAATTTCAAGATGTTGCTGAAAGAAGGCTTGCCAAGGAAGCAATTGTCAAAGCTGTCCCTATATCAAGAAAAGGCAGTCAGTGGAAGTTGAAAATAACAAGGATGGGTGCAACATGCCCTGAATTGGAAACTTATGACTACACTGACGTAGCACAGATGGGGTACAGAGAATGGATTGAGCTGGCAGTTGCTCTGAGTGAGTCAAAGTCAGAAACGGCTAAGACAATCAGGGCATATGTCAAGAAACTGATGGAGAGAGTAAAGAATCTTGGCCTGATCTCCAAAGAAGCAAGTGAAGGTGTCTTGGTGACACATCCAAAAATTAAGGCCAGGAGGACAAAGAAGGATACTGAAATGGAACTACTCCTTACACTGATTGAACAAGGCGATTATGCCATTGAAATGAAAGGAGTTGATCACAGCCTGCCAAGTGGAATAGAGTTTGAAGATAGCAAGATCATTGAAGAGCCTGAGCTGGGGGCATTTTTTATAGATCCCTTAACTTAGAAGAAATGTTTTCAAAGAGCTTCAGATCTATACAAAGTGGATCTGAGACAACTTGTGGCCTTCAGACTTGCAGTTTCATTCAGGCAGTCTAGTAAGTGGAGAGCAGCCATCTGGGATCAGCTCAGAGGCTTCTTTGAGAGAGGAGAACTTGAAGATCCCAAGTTCATGTTTATAAGAAGTGAAATTCAAGAACTTGAGGATACTAGAGAGCAATTGGAGAAGATGTTTGAAGATCCCCCTCCTTTGTGATGAAGTCCATCTGCCATCTGGGCAGGTTAAGAATGGAAGCTGTTCATCAGTTGGACAGGCTTACCATTTTTTGTTCCCAACAAAAACAGTCCAATGTACATTAGTTGTACTCTATTTTACATATGTTGTAATTTCCTTTTACATTAGTTGTAATATACATCAGTACATCAGTTGTACTTTTGTAAGAACATGTGTTGTTCTAATGTAATAAAAAATCAGTGTATATATAAACTGATCTTTTACTTTATGTTGATGTTGTAATTCTATTTCAACAAATGTATTGTAAAAATATATAGTGATTCTTGACAAGACCATCTTAGACTGGTTATTGCAAATAGGGGGAGATTGTTAGGCACAAAAAGGCCTCAGTCAAACCTGTTCTGCATCTGAGGGGGAGATTATTAATCAAACCTGTTGATGCTCTTGATGGGTAAAAGTTAAGGCCTGTTTATGCCTTAATAATACCTAAAAAGTGTTTTGCAATATCAGTCCAAAGTTGTTCTATATGCTTCATGTGTTTCAACTAAGACAGTTTGTCGAAGCTGTTCTGTCTGCTGAACAGGCTGGACATAAACTGTCTACGCTGCTCTACACTGGTGAGCAGCTTGGGCAGTTTACAAGTGTTCTGTTCTTTGTGAACAGAACCTGTTCTTTGTGAACAGGTTAAACACTTTATGGAATATGTTTCCAAGTCCTCATGTATTGTATTTGACTGCAAGATCAGTTTACAAAGTCGAAGACTAAGTGGAAATCAGAACTGCTCAGCCTGCCCAAGCTGTTCTGTTACATGAAGACAAAAGGTTATTTGAAAAAGGGTGACAGACCTTTTTCTTATATCAAAATAGGCCTTTTACAAGGAAGAAAGACGCAAAGTTGACATTCCTTATTTGGTTAAAGGCAATGCAACAGTAGACAAAGTGAAAAGACAAAAGTTCTGCACATGTGAAGACAAGTCTGCTTTTCAGAAAAGATTATGTTGTCTTTTCAACAAGACTTCTCCTTCTTCATTCCGTCCAATGAAGAAGTTTCTCTTAGATCCTCTGAGTAAGTATAAAAGGAAGCTTCTAAGGTCAGAAAGAAAAAGCCAAAAAAAAAGGCTAAGTGCTGAAGCCAAGAGTGAACGTGCAAGTGTGTTTTTCATGCATGCAAGCCTGTTTGTGTAATACAGTTTATTTGTGTCTAAGCTGTTCTACATAAGCTGTCCCTCTGAGTCTTGTAAACATAGTGAGTACTTCTTAGTGAGTGTATTCATTGTAAGCTAGTTTGAGTCTGTCTTAGACTAGTGAACATACTGTTGTATCTGTCATCTCAGCTTGAACCTTTCCGCATTCAAGCTTGTTTGTAATTAACAATTTGTTGATAATACATACAAACATTGAGAAAAGAGTGTGTAGATTTTAAATTGCTGTATTCACCCCCCCCCCTCTACAGCTTAAAGCTATATACTTTGGAAACCTCTCGGGACCTACAAACATATATGTACGTATCTATCTCAACCGGTCCCGAACCCGATATCATATTTTCACTATTAATGCCCATTTAACCCGTTTAATCTCACGATCCCAAAAACATAATCCGTTCATTAAAATTAAAACCCGATGACACGCAAGCCCAATCCCGACACGTATCAATCCACGAAACGGGATATAATTGGACCAACCCAATAATAATAGATTATTTATCCACTAAAATAATTCCACGTACCAGGTCGAAATGACGGATGTTACAGTTTAAATCGTCCGATTCAACATACCCAATTTGTATACCAAAAAATTAAAGCGTTTTTCATCTAACGCTTTGGCAAACAAAGCAGCTAGTTGATATTCAGTCGGTACAAAATATAATTCTACATTACCATTTTCTACATGATCTTTTATGAAATGGTATCGAATGTCAATGTGTTTCGTTTCGGAGTGTTGCACCAGATTAGAAGCTATTGTAATTGCACTCTGTGAATCACAATAGATAGGGATCTCCTAAGGTGTAAACCTGTAGTCTCGCAGTTGGCTCTTCATCCACAACACTTGTGAACAACATGATGATACAACAACATACTCAGCTTCTGCTGTTGATAGTGACACACAGTGTTGTTTCTTGGATGACCAGCAGACGAGTTTGTCACCAAGGAATTGAACTACTCCTGATGTGCTCTTTCGATCCATTTTATCACCTGCATGATCAGCATCAGAAAAGGCAGTCAATGTAAATGATGATTCCCTATGATACCACAAACCTATGTTCCCAGTACCCTTCAGATATCTTAAAATTCTTTTGGCATGTGATTCCTTTAGATTTTCCTGATATCTAGCACAAACACACGTAGCAAACATAATATTAGGTCTACTCGCAGTTAAATACATTAATGACCCAATAATTCCTCGATAATGAGTGACATCAACAGGTTTTCCTGATATGTCCTCATCGAGTCATGATTTAGAATCAGGAGCCATGGGTGTTTCCATGGGAGTACTGTAGACCATGTTAAATTTATTCAACATGTCTTGAATATATTTAGATTGATTGATGAAAATTCCATCACTCAGTTGTTTAACTTGTAGACCCATGAAAAAATTTATTTCACCCATCATGATCATTTCAAATTTCTATGACATTAAAAACGCGAACTTTTTACAAAATTCCAGATTAGTAGACCCAAATATAATATCATATACATATATCTGAATAATTATGATATCGCGACCCTGTCGTTTAATGAATAGGGTTGTGTCTACTACACCTTTGTTGAAGCCACATTTTAATAGATAAAATGATAAGGCATCATACCAAGCTCGAGGTGCTTGCCATACAGTGACTTGTCTAAAATATATACATGATCAGGCTTCAAAGGATCTGTAAATCCTTCGGGCTGATATGTATATACTTCATCTGTTAACTCCTCATTCGAAAACAAAGTTTTTACATCCATTTGATATACAGTGAAATTCTTATGAGCAGCAAAAGCTAAAAACATTCTAATGGCCTCTATCCGAGCAACAGGGCAATAGTTTCATCGTAGTCTATTCCATCCTACTGACTATATCCTTTGGCCACGAGTCTCGCTTTGTTCCGAATGATGACACCATGTTCATCTTTCTTGTTCTTGATAATCCACTTCGTGCCAATGATGGATTTGTCTTTTGGTCTTTCCACCAATCTCCGGACTTTCAACCTCTCAAATTGATTGAGCTCCTCTTGCATCGCTACAATCCATTCTGCATCCTGAAGAGCTTCCTTCACCGTTTTTGGTTCTATCTTGCTCAAAAAATTTGAGAAGAGGCATTCATTTAAGAAGAGACATTCATTTAAGGTAGCTCTCCGGGTATTTACAGAAGCAGAGGGATCACCAATGATGTTTTCAGGTGGGTGGTCCCTTGTCCATTTAGAAGAATGAGGATAAGGTAGAAGCTGGTCTTGGTTGGGATTCAAGTCCTGGTAGGGAATACGAGGAATAGGTTCTGATATTGATGGTGTATCAACTGAGGTAGGGGATTCAGAATTTTCAGTATTCTTGGGAGTATCATTAGATTCTGGAGCTTGAGATTGTTGTGCACTTTCTGGGGGAATGCGTCCATCATTCATTGAAACATCTTCTGTATCTTCAGAGTTTGGTTGATGTAAATGATCTGAGACTACAACAGTATCTTCAGTAACCATGTCACGAATCAAAATTTGAACATCAGATTCGGTCTTAACAAAATAGTCTTCATAAAAATTTTCAAACAATTTATTTGAATCATTCATATCGTCTTTCAGCTCCGGTGACTTCACAGAAGTCGTCTGTTTAGACTCGGGTCCTGAACTGGCACGTCCAGGAGCCATGACGATGGCTTCGTCGAATTTAACATTGTCGCTTTCATTGACGGTCTTCGTGCGTTTGATGTAGACTCAGAATGCCACCGATTCTTTTGAGTATCCAATGAACATGCCTTCATCAGTTTTCGATTAAATTTTCCCAAGTTGTCTTTATCGTTCAAGATAAAACACCTGCATGCAAAGACATGGAAAAACAGTTTTCGATAAAACACATGTGCATCTGTCTGTCTTGTAAACAGTGAGTTCATCTTAGTGAGTGTATTCATTGTGTATAGTCTGAGTGTGTCTTAGATTAGTTAAACATCTGTTGTATCTGTCATCTCAGCTTGAACCATTCCGCAGTTCAGGCCTGTTTGTAATTAACACTTGTTGATAATATACACAAACATTGAGAAAAGTGTGTTGAATTTTAAATAGTTGTATTCAGCCCCCCCTCTACAGCTTAGAGCAACATACTAGGGAAACCTTTTGGGACCTACAACTGGTATCAGAGTAGATAGAGCGTGTGTTAACTCTAGATCTCTTATTCTCCCTATTTCCCCATGGACAACAGTGCTGCCAGCTCTTCCTCCTACTATGACAATGGTTCAATGGCAAAACCATACAAGGCAAATAAGGACAATGACTACAGGGTTAAGTACCTAATGGCCATTGCTAAGCTGAGAAAGTTGGAAGACTCAGTGGCTTTCCAACAAGCAAAAGGGACTCATGGCTGAGACATGTGACTGGGAGGATTCTGACTCATCATAAGATGAAGAAGATAACAATTGTCTGATGGCCAACACTTATGTCCCATCAACAAGCAATTTCAAACAGTGCCTGGCTGAAGCTGAGGCTCTCAGCAGCTTGGAGAACTAGAACCCAATAATGATGTATAATGTACAAAATTTTATGGAATACAGTTCTGATGAAAAAGTTAAAATGTTTGAATATTTACTTGTTGATCTAAAAGCTGCTATTGAGAAGCATGATGCTTTGTTGTCTGAGATCTGCAAGTTAATCTGGACAGCTTCCATAAGTTGGAAACTGAACTTGATGAAGTAAAACACATCAATACCATTTAATTAGAAGAAAAAAGAGAGATAGACACAAAGCATGCCAAGCTTCAAAAGATTGTTGACTCTTGATGCCAATCTGCACAGAAAGTCAATCTTTGTATTAGTCAATAGATTCCTGCTCAAATCCAAGCCTATCTTGGAGGGGATCTTGATACAACAGCCTAAATTGTTGAGATATATAATCTAGAAAAAGACTTATCCACTCTTGGTGAGCCTCCAAGTACTTTCATTCAGAAAGTAAATGGAAAGCTAGTCTCAACAAATAGGTTTGTCAGGCCTTAAAACACTAACAACTTGTGTGAAAAAGTTCTAAAAACTGATGATGGAATGTGTTCTCCATCAAACTAGTCTGCTAAGTGCACATCTGGGTGACACAAGCAAAAGAAGGGAAAACAAGTTCAAATAGCATCTTTGGACACTAAACCTGTCAACAAGACAGGTTTTGGATCTAAAGCTGACGGTAAGAAACCTGTTAATCCTTTTGATGCTGAACACTTTGAGAAAAAGTTTTCAAAATGTAAGCAGCCTACTTTCAACAGTGGTAAGTCTCATACTGAAAGTAAATCTGCTGTGATTTCAAATAAGTTTTTAAATCATAGTGGAAAACTGGTTATAAATGAAGGTAAGTCTTTCAAAACCAGAAGCAGTGATTATGTTGATTGGCAACATCCATCACATCTCAGTAAGGGCAAAGGCAAAGCCATTGCTCAACCTGAGAAAGTTGGGAATAAGTTTCCCAAACCTGTGGAATGACAAAGGCCAATCAACTTCCTATATTTGATCTCTACCCTTCTAAAAAGAGGAAAGAGGACACAGGTAAAGCTGTTGCTGTTGTGCCTTCTACTCAAACTGTTGATTCTTCTAAAAATAATAATAAGTTTGCTAAACCTACTGAGAAGTTCAATCAAAATGTTCCAGAATGTGTTTCTGGAAGTTCTTCTTCCAAAAAGTCTAAAAAGAGAAAATACTACAAATGTGGGAAGAAGACACATATGGCCAAAGACTGTCCTTAAACTGAGAACATGAGGCCTGCTGACACTACTAGTTCTAACATTGCAAAAACCAGCAGTGTTGGAAGTAACATGGTCAATGAGGATAGTATCCAAGCTGATACAATCCATATAGAAAATATTAGTGTTGATCTTACTGGTCCATCAACAAATGTTGATGAAGAATGAGAACTTATCCCAATGATGAGTTCCCCTAAAAATAACTAATATTTTCTCATGACACTCTGCAGGTTAAACAACCATCCCAGGTTTGGTACTTGGACAGCGGCTGCTCAGGCCACATGACAGGTTGCAAGGACTTGCTGAGTGATCTCAGGCCTGAAAAAGGGCCAAAAGTCACCTTTGGTCATAATGTTCAGGGATCCACAGAAGGATATGGAACCCTTCAAGCTGGTGCTGCCATATTCAAAAGAGTAGCCTATGTGTCTAGGCTAAAACACGATCTTGTAAGCATCAATCAACTGTGTGATGCTAGCTACAAGGTTAACTTTGATGAGCACTTGGGGTACATATTGGATTTCCAAGGCAAAGTTGTGCTGTGTGCACAAAGGAAGAAAGGTTATATGTTGTGTACATGAAATCTGCTGATCCCACAATTGAAACCTGCTTTATCTCAAGGAGCAATGCAGACCTAACTTGGTTATGACAGAAAAGGCTATCACACTGAACTTCAAGAATATCAACAAACTCTGTAAGAAAGAGTTGGGAACAGGTTTACATGGGTGATTTTTCTGAAGACCAAAAGAGAGGCTGCTAGAGAAATTATTGGATTTATCAAAATGATGGAGGTGCTGGACTCTGCTCAAGTTAAGCAGCTTAGAAGTGATCATGGTACTGAATTCAGAAATAGTACTCTTGAGGACTTCTATGAAGAAAGAGGGATCTCACAAAACTTTTCAGCTGTAAGAACTCCACAACAAAATGGAGTTACTGAAAGGAGGAACAAAACTGTCATTGAAGATGCTAGAACCATGTTGTGTGCATCGGGTTTACCTTAATCATTTTGGGCTGACGCTGTCAATACTGCATGCTTCACTTAAAACAGATCCTTAGTGGTGAAAAGGTTCAACAAGACTCCCTATGAGTTAATCAAAGGGAGGAGGCCAAACATTAGTTATTTCCATGTGTTTGGATGCCCCTGCTTCATTTTGAATCAGAGGGACCAACTGGCAAAATTCGAACCCAAAGCTGATGAAGGTGTGTTTGTTGGATATTCTGCTATCTCTAAAGCCTACAGAGTATACAACTACAAAAAAAAGGTGATAGATGAATATATCAATGTCACCTTTGAGGAGTCTAGGAGTTCCCCCACCAAAGCTGTTCCTGAACCAGTTTCAGGAGCGTTCAACTTTGATGATCTCATGCAATCAATGAAGAAAAGGACTCAAAAGCTTCGACTTCACCCAGAGTGGAACCTGTTAATCACAATGGACATGATTATGACTATGTTGATACACCCTGTGTGAATAAGTGTACTGACATAATTAATACACCGTGTCCAGAACCAATCAATGTTGATTTCCCTATATCCTCTGCTGATGTGTTCAACAATAGAGATTCATGTTCAATAGGTGAACAGGCTCAAGATAACAGGGTGTCTGAAAATCTTGAAAGTTGTTCGACAAGACCTGATGAAGATGAAAATGATATAGGAGAATCTTCATTGAGACATGATCCTAAGTGGATCAGGTGTCACCCCAATGATCAAATAATTGGTGACATCAACAAAGGGGTACAAACAAGATGGGATAGCTTAGGAAACTTTTGTATGTTTTCTAGCTTTGTGTCCCTGATGGAGCCAAAGAAAGTGGATGATGATCTAAAAGGTGCCAATTGGATCACTGGCATGTAAGAAGAGCTCAATCAGTTTGAGAGAAATAAAGTATGGAAGCTGGTCCCTGTTCCTAAAGATAAAACCATAATTGGCACCAAGTGGGTTTTCAGAAATAAGATGGATGAGCAAGGTCATGTCATTAGAAATAAGGCAAGACTGGTTGCTCAGGGCTATAGACAAGAAGAAGGGATAGACTATGATGAAACATTTGCTCAAGTGGCCGGGTTAGAAGCAATTCGTTTGTTTCTAGCCTATGCTGCCTACAAGAGCATGAAGGTATTTCAAATGGATGTGAAGAGTGCATTTTTGAATGGTAAGTTGTAGGAAGAAGTATGTGTCAAGCAACCTCTAGGTTTTGAAAGTGAACAACATCCAGGTTTTGTCTATAAGTTAGACAAAGATCTCTATGGTCTAAAACAAGCCCCTAGAGCCTGGTATGACACTCTTACTGATTTCCTTATGAGCAATGGCTACTCCAGAGGTAAAGTGGATACCACACTGTTCATATGAAATGAGTATGATGGGAGAACTTACTTTCTTTTTAGGATTACAAACTAACCTCAAATAGAATTTTTATTAATCAAAGAAAGTATACTTTAGATCTTTTGAAAAAGTTTAAATTTGATCAAAGTTCTCCCATCAAAACCCCAATGGCAACCAATGTAAAATTTGATGCTGATGCCAGTGGCAAAGCTGTTTCAGTAACAACTTACAGAGGCATGATTGGGAGCTTGCTATACTTAACTGCTAGTAGACCAAATATCATGTTTGCTACCTGTTTATGTGCTAGGTTTCAAGCTTATCCTAAGGAATCACATCTAGATGCTGTAAAAAGAATCTTCAGATACCTAAAGGGCACACTAGGTTTGGGTCTTTGGTATCCTAAAAACTCCAGCCTTGAACTAATTGGCTTTTCAGATTCTGATTTTGCAGGATGCATGCTAGACAGGAAAAGCACAACAGATGGATGTCAACTCCTTGGTGGAAAGTTGATCAGTTGGTGTAGCAAGAAGCAGAACTCAGTTTCTACTTCTACTGCTGAAGCTGAGTACATTGCTGCTGGAAGTTGCTGTGGGCAGATTCTATGGATGCATCATCAACTTGGGGATTATGAACTTGTATATAGGAAAACTCCTATTCTGTGTGATAATACAAGTGCCATAGCTATCTCCAACAATCCATTTTTTCATTCCAGAACAAAGCATATAGAAGTCAGACATCACTTTAACAGAGATCACATCCAGAAAGGTAATGTGGAGGTAAGTTTTATTTCTACAGATGAACAACTTGCAGACATTTTCACCAAACCTCTTGATGAAAACAGGTTTCATTACCTTGTAAGCAAGCTGGGCATGTTAAATAAAAGTGACTAAGTGTCAATTGATGCTCTAAGGATCACATGTTCAAATTGTTCAGATTTCACAAAACAGCTTGGACAGAACAGGCTCTACTTGTTCTGTACTTAGCTAGTCTCTGAAAACTTGAACAGCTTGGACATATAACAGGCTTGACAAAATACGTTTTAATCTCAAACCTGTTCTGTTATACAAACCTCTAACCTACTCACTCTCTCAACCTATCATACAAGACATTGTCTTGTAACCTGATCAGCTATTGAACAGAAACCTGTTCTCATCTAGCTGCACCGGTTGAATGAACAGCTTGGGGATGATCAATTTGTGATGAAACCTGCTCATCACAGGTTTGAACAACAGCTTGGAACATAAGTTTTAATTACATTTTTTCATGTTTAAGTTTCTTAAATTATGTATTTATTTAACTTAATTACCTACGGATAATGTTTGTTAACGTGTGTTAGTAGTTAAAAGGGTCAAGTGGTCTGACAACCGTTCTGACATGGTAAACCGTTCCGTTTTCCATTAAAGAACATTTTAAATCAACCGCCCTAACCTTTCTCTCTCCTAATCACTCACATTCAAATTCTATAAATACCTCTTTCACTGTTCCATCTTCTTCTTCTTCTTCTTCTCTATTACTTCCATAACTACCTGAAAAACCCTAAATCGACTAAGTGTCAAGCAATCCTTCATCCTACTACTTTCCAAATGGCTCACCAAAACAACCCCCTGCTACCAGTATTCGTTGGTGACGATGTTCAAAAACACCCTTCTGTCACCACAATGCTCACACTCAAACCCACCAACTACATAGCCAACCTAACCATTCCCAAAAACTATGTGGGAAAGGGGTATGAAAAAATGGTGGAGTTTCTGCAAGTTCATCCCCTGCACTATGTTACTGCCTCTCCTAGTGTTCTGTATCAGGAGATGGTTTATGAGTTTTGGTACACCTGTGCTAAGGGACCATCCTCAATGGGTCTCAAACCATTGAGATAACTACTGCTCTTCTCAGGGAAGTTCTTCATCTTCCTGTTTCTGAAACCTATGATAAACCACAGCCTGAGGATGATAAGATGGGCAACTTGCTACGCTTCTGTAGCGTAGCAGAACCAAAAGTTGGAGCTACACTATTCAGGAGGGATTTATCACCCACTTACAGTTTTCTATTTGCCTCAGTCGTGATGTCTTTTGGCTGCAAAGTTGGTTCCTCTGACCAGCTTAGTAGGGATGAAATTCCCATAGTTCTGCAGCTTGTGGATGGGACTACACTGAACATGGCTCGTTGGATTTTCATGAATTTGAGGAACTTGGTGCAGCAAGAACATCACCCTGCTGCTTTGAGATACCCAAGGTTTCTAAGTCTCATCTTCAAACATGTCTGTGGTGAGCATCTCTACAACTCTAAACCCTTGTTAACTACTGATGCATTCCCTGTCATCAGGAATAGAGTCTTTTACACTCCAGTACTCAACAACGAGCCTCCACTATCTACCCCAATGAGGAGGTTACTTGGTTTGGTGGAAGGACCCTCTACTGTGAGGGTGGATCCAGTGGCTGCTCCTAAGAGAAAATTCAAATCCAGGCCCAAGCTGGTGAAAAGGAGCCTGGAATTGACTGAAGCTGAGCCTGTCCGCTAGAAGGCTAAAACAGTTAAGTCTAAGTCTGCCACATCAGCCTCAGTGGCTGAGGGGGAGCAGACTCCTCACCCTGGTTCATCTGTTAAACCTGAAGCCTTTGTGGTTGGTGCCTCTGTGGCACCTGAGACCATTGAATAGGTTAACCCCCCTGTTTCTGACTCAGTCTCACATCCAGTCTAAACAGAACCCCTCATCACTTCCCCACAACATCCATCTTCCACTTCATCCCTCAAACCGATGCAAATCCCTAGCCAAAAATAAACCATCATCCCAAACTAGCCCCTTTGACCCCTCTCAACAGGAGTCAGTTGAAAAAGAAGCAACCCCTGCTACTTCTACTATTTTGGGAAAAAGTTTAGCACATTTGGAGCAGGCTTCACTACAAAAAGAGTCCACCTGGAGTCAGCCTAGACCCTTTGGCTCCTCCCAACAGGAACTAGTTGTACAAAAGGAGACTACCACATCCACTATCCCAGCCTCCCAACAGGCTGAGGACATTGAAAGACAAGAGTCCACTCCACTCCATACTGAGTCCACACAGTCTCCACTTCATACTTCTCTTACACCATCTGAGTCTGCATGAGGTGCCAAAGCTGCTAGAACAGACCATCCATCAGATCAGTCTCAAACTTCTGGTCCTGGTGCTACAGCTGTTGTACACCCAACAACAGTTGAAGGACCCTCATCCCAAGCTGATGACCCTGAGGGAATGGACCATCGCTCTGGTGAGGCTGCTCCCCAAGTGCACACTCCATCATCAGGTTTCACCACTGATGATGTTGAAATACACATCCCTTCTCCCCATGAAGAGGTGCCTGAAAACCAAGGTGCTACTGAGGGAACCACCCCCGGTCTAAGTGAAGGTGCTACAACACAAGCAATATCTGAAAGGCCACCAACTCCTACTTCACCTCATGATGCAGATATAGCCACTGCTAAAGGTTACCTTGACCCTTCCAAGCTGGGCCATCTAACATATGCCCAGGCTATGAAATTACTCTCCAAAGTCTCCCTACCTTCCCCACTAATCCACAAACTCCTACATCTTCCCCATCACCTTCTCATTCACATTCCTCACCATCCACCAAATCCAAACAATCCACACATACTCCTCCATCCCCCAAAGATCTTCCTTTGAAGGATCATTTATCTATGCTGACCAACAAAGTTGGTTCTTTGGAAACCTCAGTGACCTCCATACCTTCTATCATATCAAACTCTGTGTCTGCTCAACTTCATGGGTTCCTTGATTCGTTCAGGACTTCTTTTCCAACCCCTGCTCCCCAACCTGATCAATTTTCTCAGCTGCTTGCATTCACTGCACAGCTGCAAACACTCTCCTCTACCCTCTCAACAATTCTTTCTTCCCAACAAGACTCTGTGTCCTCACTGTCAGCTGTTTCCCAAAAGCTATCAGCTCTACTTGATACATGCACAAACACTCTCCCTTCCACCTTGGCCAGCCTGAACACTCTAGTAGTCTCTCTGTCCAATTCTGTGTCATCAAACTTTGATGATATCCAAGATTCTCTTGAAATAAGTCTTGCACAGCTTCAAAGTTTGGTGTTCACAGCTTCTGATAGGGAAGCCATTGCTCAGTTGTCATCCCTTGCTACCTCTCACTCTACCTCTTTTCAAACCTGTGTTACCCAACTTGCAGAGGTTAAGGATAACTTGGCTTTCTTAGTATATAGCCTTGTTGGTTCTAAACCTGTTGCCAAAACTACTGCCCAGCCTGCTGGATTCGTTCCTACAGGCAGACCCATTGTTGAAGGCTCTGTGCCATCTCCTTCAAAGGAGGAGAAGATATCTGCCTCAAAGACCAAGTCTAAAGGGGAGAAATCTTCATCTCCTTCTAAGGAGAAATCAGCATCAGTGGGACAAGCAACATGTCTTTCCCAAACAGGTCCTACTGCTGATGTCTCCAAAACAACTGAAGCTGCTCAGCCTACTCAGGCTGGATCTCCAAACCCTGCACCATCTAAGGGGGAGGAATCCATTCCTAGGGACAGGCCAAGTAGACGGAAACATCTGATCTTGGAGCAAACTGAAGAATAAGAGGAAGAGGAAACTGAAGCTGTCATAACCACGACAGCTAAAGGGAAGAGAAAAGCCTCAGTGGTCACTGACTATCTCAAAGCTGCTCAACTAAAATTTGATAAAGCTCGGGCCAAAGACATGGGTCTCCCCATGGAAACTTATTATGAATTCAAAGAAGAGCAGCTTCAGATCCTAGAAAAGCTAAAGAGAGAAGAAGCCTCTGCTAAAGCTGCAAAGGCCTTTGCATACAAGGAGGCAAGAAAAGCTAAAATGCCTTCCTTGGATGTTCAAAGGAAACTGCTAGAGGCTGCCAATGAGTCAGTGGCTAAGAAAGAAGGAGAGAAAGAAAAGGGTGCTCAGGTCTATGTGATCAAATCAAAGTCAACATCCTCCTCAGCAAGAGCCCAAACACACTTTGACAACTTGGCAAGGAAGAAATTCTTTGATGTTGCCAACAGAAGGCTTGCCAAGGAAACAATTGTCAAAGTTGTCCCCATTTCAAAGAAAGGCAAACAGTGGAGAATCCAGATAACTAGGCATATGAAGTCACTGATGTTGCTCAAATGGGGTACAGAGAGTGGGTTGAATTGGTAGTTGCCCTGAGTCAGTCTAAGTCTGAAACTGCTAAGACTATCAGGGCATATGTCAAGACATTCATGGAAATAGTTAAAAATCTTGGCCTGATCTCAGAAGAACAAATCAAGGGTACCTCAGTGGTTGAACCCAAGATAAAGACCAGGAGAAAGAGGAAGGATACTGAGCTGGAAGAACTCCTGATTATGCTTGTACACGGTATACTAGCTGTTGAGATCAAGGGAGTGAATCACAGCCTGCCCAGAGGAGTGAAACCTGAGGAAGACAAGCTTATAGAAGAACCTGAGTTGGGGTATTTTTTGTAGATCCTCTAACAAAGAAAATGTGTTTCCAGAGAGCATCTGATTTGCATAAGGTTGGTCTTAAGCAGCTTGTAGCTTTTAGACTTGCCAACTCCTTCAAACAATCTTCAAGATGGAGAGCAGCTATCTAGGAACAGCTCAAAGGCTTCCATGAGAGAGGAGAGCTTCAACATCCTTACTTCAAGTTCCTCAGAAATGAAATGAAGGAAATTGAAGAAGCCAGGGAGCATTTTGAACAAATGTTCGAAGAAAGACTACAACAGCTTGGAGGTCCATCCACTTCTTAGTAGTTGAAGAATGGAAGTTGTTCATAAGTTGGACATGCTTGCCATTACCTGCTACCACCATCAACAGTCCAAATTTGTTGAAACTTATCCTTGTACATACGTTGTATTTTATTACATTAGTTGTAATTTTTCTTATTACATCAGTTGTAATCTACTTTAGTACATTAGTTGTACTTTTGTAAAAACATGTGTTGTTTGTAATCAAAATCAGTGTATATATAAACTGATCTTTTACTTTACTTCAATGTTGTAATTTCATTTAAGCAAAATGTATTGTAAAAATATATAGTGATTATTGATAGAATCAGCTTAGACTGATTATTGCAAATATGGGGAGATTGTTAGGCACAAAAATGCCTCAGTCAAACCTGCTCTACATCGTAGGGAGAGATTATTAATCAAACCTGTTTGATGCACTTGAAGGTATAATTTAAGCCTGTTAATGCCTTATTGAAACCTGATAAGTGATTTGCAATATTAGTCAAAGATGTTTACCCTGTTGCATTTGTTGCAACAAAGGCAGATTGTCCAAGCTGTTCTATTCTGTTGAACAGGTTGGACATAAACTATCTACGCTGCTCTATCCTGTTGAGCAGTTTGGACAAATTCAAAGTGCTCTGTTCTTTGTGAACAGAACTCGTTCTTTGCGAACAGACTAAACACTTTATGGAATATGTTTCCATGTCCTCATGTATTGTCTTGACCAAAAGATCAGTTTACAAAGTCAAAGACAAAAGTGGAAAAACAGAAGCTGCAAAGACTGCCTACGCTGTTCTGTTACATGAAGACAAAGTGGATATTTGAAATGGGTGACTGACCATTTCTTATATCAAAATGGCCATAACAGAAGATGAAAGGTTTAAAGTTGACATTCCTGTTTTAGTTAAAGCCTTCTACAACAGAGACAAAAAGGAAAAGACAAAGATTCTGCAATGTAAAGACAATTCTGCTTTGTCAGAACGTGCAGAAAAGTTGTTTTGTATTTTTGGAAATACATCCCACTATCTCTATGTCCAATGAGGAAGCTTCACTGAGATTCTCAGTGAGAGTATAAAAGGAAGCTTCTAAGGAATGTGAGATAACCAAGAGAGTGTGATATTCAGAATGTGCAAAGAAGTGTGTTTTCATGCATGCAAGTCTTCTTGAATAAAACAGTAAAGTGTGTCCAATCTGTTCTTGTTCAAGCTGTCCATTTGTCTGTATTGTATACAGTGAGTTCATCTTAGTGAGTGTATTCATTGTGTCTAGTCTAAGTGTGTCTTAGATTAGTTAAACATATGTTGTTTCTGTCATCTCAGCTTGAACCATTCCGCAGTTCAGGCTTGTTTGTAATTAACACTTATTGATAATATACATACAAACATTGAGAAAAGTGTGTTGAATTTTAAATAGCTGTATTCACACCCCCCTCTACAACTTAGAGCAACATACTAGGAAAACCTTTTGGGACCTACATTAGGAATTCGTTTATTTATCAGCTCATATGGCATTTTTCCGAATCTTTTATTAATTATAGATCTGTTTTGGGTGAAACACGCATTTGCCACAGCTTCAGCCTAGAGGAACAATCACCAATTTGAATATGTGACCATCGTCCATGTAGATTCCACAAGTATTCGGTTTAGTCTTTCAACTACGCCGTTTTGTTGTGGGGTACGAGCTGCCGAAAATTGATGCGATATCCCAACAGAACTAAGAAATGTCTCGAGGGACTTGTTCTTGAATTCTGTATCATTATCAGATCTAATGGTGTGGATAGAAAGCTGCAACTTAACTTGTATTTTGTGTATGAAGTCAATTATTATCTCAGTATCTTCAGACTTGGATCTCAGGAAGAACATCCATGTGTATCTTGAATAATCATCAACTATCACCAACACATATTTCTTCTTATTCATTCTTTGTACCCGCATAGGCCCGCATAAATCCATATGAAGAAGTTCTAATGGCCTAGTTGAAAATTGTTCAACTTTTAATTTGTGTGAAGCCCTCACCATCTTCCCTTTTTCACATGCTGCACACAACTGCTCCTTTTGAAATCGGAGAGTTGGTAGACCTTTTACTAAACCACCTTTTGCAAGATTGGTTAGTTATTTGAAGTTCAAATGAGATAGACGGCTGCCACAACCAAGATTCTTTTGATGTTGCCTTTGACAATAAGCAGACATATTTCTTCAAATTAGTGTTTGCTAAGTCTATGAAGTGCAAATTTGTTTCCTAGTTACAACTAAGATTTCCTTTCCTTCCCCAGATCTTATGCTACACCTATTTACCTTAAAATTGACTTCCAACCCTTTGTCGCACAGTTGGCCAATGCTGAACAGATTGTGGCCAAGACCATCTACATAGAATACCTTCTAAATTGTAATCTTGTCGTATTCCAGACTTCCATAGCCTTTGATCGGACAGAACTGATCATTTCCAAATCTGACCGTCCCACAGAATTTGTCCACAAAATTCGTGAGGGTGTCTCGTTGTTCAGTCATGTGCTTGGAACATCCGGAGACAAGGTACCACACATGATTTACCTATAAGATGAAGTAAAATATGAGGTATCCACTTATAGTTGGGTACTTTGGATTTCGGTAAATCATGTGACATTTCTTCAGGTAGAATAACAAATAATTTCTTTGTATTTGGAACCCACTTTTTAAAAGTCTTCTTGGGTATCCATTTTTGTACAGTTCTTTTTGGAACTGATTTTGAAATTTGTTTCTTTGGATCCCTCTTCTGTTTAAAGATGGGAACCTTGTTCTTTGCTACCCATACAAACATATCAGATTTATACACATATTTAACATTCAATGCATGGCATTTGGCAGAATTAAACGAGAACAATTCAGCACGAGAGTATTTTGAGCATTGTTTAACAGTTGATTTTTTACAGACAGAATTCTCTACAGATCTAATCCTATCTGTAATACTAGTGTCTTTCAGTCTCCACTCCTTTCTAAAACTCGTCTTTTTCTTTTCCACTTGCTTCTTTCTCCAAATTTGCTTCGATGTTCTTTTCACAGAATTATCAGACATAACAAAAGAACAGGAATTAGTCGATTTAGTATTAGCCTTATTCTGTAAAACTTTCTTACCTTTAGAAGCATTTCGTTTCTTTGCAGTTGTATCCTTTGACGAAGATGATTCACCTTTTTCACATTTTGGAGTAACAAAAGAAACTTTTGCTTTCTCCTTTTTGTGTAAAACAGGTGATGGAACTGATTCAATCTTATAATCTGTAGGTATTGTTTTCAAAATACTTACTGGTTCTTCAGGTTTATCAGTTTGTTTGTCATGAAGTGGTTTAATATACTCATCAATTTTGACAAACATTTCTTCCAAAGAATTGAAATCAGAGTTCATATACAAATCAACCTCTTTTTCAGAATTAATAGTTTCAGGTTGAATTGAAGAAATCTGATTTGGTTGAGTTTTTATTTCAGGCTAGTTTATAAGTTTCAGTTCCAAATCTTTAATCACAGCCTGAAGCTTTTCTTTTTTCATTCTTAAAAGTTTTAATTTTTAATTCAAGATCAGAATTAATCTTCTCAAGAATTGAGTTCGGAATGTATGGCTTTTGAGTAAAAGATATATTTTCAGACAAATCTTTATTAGAATATGTTTAAATATACTCTTCTGATTTACATGGATTTTGATGACTTTCATTAAGCTTGTTATAATCCAAAGTATTTTGCATTTGATCTTTTCTCAACCTTTTCAGATCTTCACCTGATTCTATCTCATCTGATGCTTTTAAAAATACCATTTGTAATCCTAAATTCATGTATCTAGTATCATACAGAGTTGGTGAACACGAAATTGCTTTCGTTAGATACTTAGGATTATCACAACCAATTCCTAATTTTGAATTATTAAAATCAGTGTCTTTTGGTTGAATCAGATTAATAGTCTGATCAGTTTGACCTCTTTAAAGAAATTTATCTTCAAAGGATTTAATTTTCTCATACAGTTTAGTTCTTTTTGCAAAGATAGAATTATATTTTATAGAGTAATTCAATGATTCTAATTCTGCTAATTGTAGTTTTTTTGTGTTAAGTCAGAAATAGTGTTACTCAGCTTTTGATTTTGTTGTTGAATGTCATTGTATTTTTCTTCTTTGTTTGACACAGATTGCAATGCAAATGTCTTATCTTTGGAAAACTCTAACACTAAAGCATGTTCGAGTCTTAATTTGTTTTTCGAAGAATGGACATTCTTTTTCTCAGCTTTTGAAGATTTTCAAATCGTTTTAGCATATAAGTCATCTGAGCAAGTTTTTGTTCAAGCTCACAGGAGTTATCTTCATCAGATTCAGAATTAGAATGTACCTCGGGTGTCTCTGATTGATCTAAGGCTTCTGAATCTGACCTATCATCTTCTGACTCTTTGCTGCATCCAGCTTCTCCTGTAGCCATTAGCGCCATATCTTCTCTCAGTTCAGTCTTGGAATCCGAATCCTTTTTCTCTTCTTCTTCATTCTCAGTCAAACCAACCCCGACTTCATCTTCAGCCAACATTGAAGATTCACTTAGCTCAGATTCACTAGTCAGTGAAATTAAGCGGAATGTAGTATCAAAATCAAACTTGGACATAAATTTCAAGTGTTTGAATGTACTTAACTCTGAATGCGAGAAATACTCAACGATAATTCAACAGACTAAAGACATTGATGAAATGGACATACACATGGTCTTTGAGAGCCTCAACAATTATCAAGAGGTCATTCTGAGGAAAATGTCTGACAAGAAACAAGCTGAGAAAGCAACAGCTGATTCTTTGTCACTTCTAGCTGAGAAGAAGTACAAGCATATGTCAAAAAAAGGAGAAGATAGTTTTGACAAGCAACTCATTTGAGTCTAAATCATCTGAATCCTCAACAGATTCTGGTATTGAAGAGATGAAGAAGCAAATGGCCTTATTGACCAAAGCATTCCAGAAAAAGTTTTATCGAAAGCCGACGAACAAGAAGCTTCGATATAAAACTGGGTCAAGGAAGTATGAAAAGTGTGACAAGCATGAGAAAGCTGGGGAGAGCAGTGGTAACAAGTATGAGAAGTTTGATAAAAAGGAGAAATTTGTGTCAAAAGAACATGAGCCAGAATGCTACAACTGCGACAAACTGGGCCACTTTTCTAGAGAATGCAGAAAACTAGTGGTAAAGAATTCTAAGTACTATATTAGAAAGGCACTACTGGCAAATAAAAAGGAAGCCGGAAAGCTCTCATGGTAGAAGATGATCACTGGCTTAAGCTTTCTGATAAGAAGACATACCGGATATGGAAGCGCACATTTGCTTTCGATCAGAAATGTTTCAATACGTGTCAGAGTCTGAGAAAAGTGAATCAGCCATGCTTGCTGAAGATGAGATTTGGGTTGGGCTGACTGATCAATAAGAGGATAATGTAGAAACAAAAGATGCTGATTCAGAGGATGAGTTGAGAGAAGATGTTGCTTTGATGGCCATTGGAGCAGAAGGATGCAGTAAAGTGAATGATCATGATGGATCGGAGTCTGACAATTCATACAATTCTGAGACACCAAGGGTATAATCTAATCTTGAACCTGATAATGATAATTCTTTTGTGCTTGAGGATAAATTAATGCAAATGGCTAGTATGCTTAAACGTTTGGAAAAAACATTAAAAGTTGAGAAAAAGAATGCACATTCTTCTTTGAAAAATATATATGAAAAGTGAGCATGAACTTGTTTTATAATTTTCCAAAGATAAGGCATTCGTTTTGCAGTCTGTTTCAATAATGGAAGAAAAGTTAAACAAGCTTCAACTTGAAAATGATAAACTTAGTAGCACAATTAATGACATAAATGAAAAACATAAATCAGCTAAATTAGAGAATGCTAATTGTTCTGTAAGATAAGATTCTATCATCGAGGAAAGGACTAAACTTTATAAATGGATCTTTCGAAAACTAAATTTTTTCTCAAAAGCCATATATTCCTAATTCAATTCTTGAGAAGATAAATTCTTATCTTGAGTTGTAATTTCAATCTTTTGAAGAAGAAAAAGCAAAGCTTCAGATTGAATTCAAGAATTAGAAATAAAACTTGAAGAACATCGTAGGCCATCATCTCAATAGAATTCTCGAGAATCAATGAATTTAGCGCTTGCTGACACGATAAATTCTGAAGAAGTCTTTAATCTGTTTATCAATTCAAACGTATATCCTCTAGATGAGCTTTATGTCATGATTGACGAATTAGTTAAACCTCTACATGAAAATGAAGCGGTAAAAAATGAGGGACAAGTAGATATTTTGAAAGAAAAATCTTCTAATCCTAAAGTTGAACCGGTTTTGTCACCTGTTTTGAAATCCTATGTTTGGTTCGCAGATTTCAGTAAGGATTTAAAATCCAGGATTTTTTTAAATCCCTTCATTCTTTGTTATTTAAAAACCCAACCTTCCCCGTAGGATTTTAAATCTTAGTTAGCTTGCATTTTTCAGATTAACAAATTTTTCCTAAAAGATAATGCAGATTTTTTGATAAAATCCTAACAAATGCTAATGCTAATGCAAATCCATTGACAAAATGCAAATCCCAGAGAAAAAAATCTGCGAACCAAACGGCCCTTAAGTTGTCTTTATCCCTTCTAAATCTGAAAAAGGTGAATCATCAACTTCAAAGGTTACTAAATCCAAAAGTTCAAGACCAAAAGATGGTAAGAAGATTTTATAGAATAATTTTTACTCTGATATGTCTAATTTCAATTCTTCATTTATGTCAGATAATTATGTGAAAAGTACATTCAAGCAAGTATGGAGAAAGAAGCAGACTGGAAAGAAGTTGTTTATCGATGATAAAGAAAAGAGATTAAATAGTAAAGTGTAGAAGAAAAAGGAGAAAAGTGTTACTAATAGCAATACGCCATTAGTTAAAAATGATGTTATTCATGTGCAAAATTTCTATAATAAATTAGTAGCTAAATCTTGTAACAAATACTCTCGTTCTGATTTGTTGTCATTGAACTTTATTAATCGTCACGAGTTACTTGCAAACTCTTTCTATATGTCAAATGTGCATACATGGATAGCTAAGGACAAGGTTCCCAAATCTAAACAACAATGGGTTCCAAAGAAATTAATTCAAAAATCGGCTCCCAAAAGAACTGTTCAAAAGTGGATACCTAAGAAAACTATTAAGAAGTGGGTTCCTAAAGTTCCGAAAGCTAATGATTTTGTTGACATTGCACCACGTGATTTGCCTAACTACAAAGGACCCATTCTAAAGTGGGTTCCTCTCTGCTTAATGCGTTTTGTAAGTAAATAACGTACGGTACCTTGACTCCGGATGCTCCAAGAACATGACCGGGCAAAGAGACACACTCACGAATTTTGTAGATAAATTCTGTGGGACGGTTAGATTTGGAAATGATCAGTTCTGTCCGATCAGGGGCTATGGGAGCTTAGAGTATGACAAGATCACAATTCAAAAAGTTTTCTATGTTGTTGGTCTTGGTCATAATTTGTTTAGCATAGTACAGTTGTGCGACAAAGGGTTAGAAGTCCATATCAAGGCAAACAGATGTAGTATTAGATCTGGAGAAGGAAAGGAAATCCTTGCTGGAGCAAGAAAGACGAATCTGTACTCTATTGATCTGGCCAACCTAATGATGCAAAAAGATGTCTGTCTTATGTCAAAGGCATCAACAAAAGAATCACGGTTGTCGCACTGTCGTATTTTTCACCTGAACTTTAAAGATTTGAATAACCTTGCCAAAGAAGGGTTAGTTAAAGGCCTACAAACTCTCAAATTTCAGAAAGAGCAGTTGTGTATGGCTTGCGAGAAAGGAAAGACGGTGAGAGCTTCACACAAATCGAAAGTTGAACATCCTTTAACAAAACCATTGGAGCTGCTTCACATGGATTTATGTGGGCCGATGAGAGTACAGAGTATTAACGGAAAAAAGTATGTTCTAGTAATCGTCGATGATTACTCGAGATACACCTGGGTTTTCATCCTGCCAAATCTGAAGCTATAGAAATAATAATTGAGTTCTTGCACCGAATTCAAGTGACGCTACAGCTGGCTGTTCAGACCATTAGATCTGATAATGGTATTGAGTTCAAGATCAAGTCATTGGAGACTTCTCTTAATTCTGTAGGAATAACTCATCAATTCTCTACTACTCGTACCCCTTAACAGAACGGTGTAGTTGAACTTTGTAACCGCACTCTTGTTGAATTTGCACGGATGATGCTAGCCTACTCTAATATGACGTTATTCCTCTCGGCCGAAGCTGTAACCACTGCTTGTTTTACCCAAACCAGATCGATTGTAAATAAAATCTTTGGAAGGACACCTTACAAATTGATAAATAAACGAATTACTAATGTAAAAGTTTTCCATGTCTTTGGATGCATGTGTTTTATTCTCAATGACAAAAACAATCATGGAAAATTCAGTCAGAAAGCATATGAAGGAATTTTTATCAGGTATTCAAAGGAATCGGTGGCTTTTCGGGTGTACAACAAGCACACAAAAATTGTCAATGAAAGCGTCAATGTCAAATTCGATGAAGGCATCGTAATGGCTCTTAGACAAGTCAGTTCAGGACCCGAACCTGAACAGAGAACTTCTAAGAAGTCTACTGAAAATCATGACAATGCAAATAATCTTAATACTTTGTTTGAAAAATTTTATGACAATTATTTTGATAAGCGTAATACTGAGTTATCTAATATGCTTCCTAACAGGGTTAATGAAGATCCTGTATTCGTCACAGATCATTCTGCACCTGAGTTTTCTGGAGAATCTGTACAAATATCAACCAATATAGAGGATGTGTCTACACCTGTAGCCATTTCTTCTGAAAGTGCTTAACAGTCCACAGCTCCAAAAATTCTAACCTCACCCTTGGAAAATCATAATATACCTACACCCGAAGCCCATATTACTCATGAGATTCCAACATCATCAGAATCTACTCCCCGTCAACCCTATCTTGACTTAGAACCCAATAAAGACCAACTTCAATCATGTACTTAAATGGCCAAGGTATCACCCTCCAGAGAATATCATTGGAGATCCCTCTACTTCAGTCCAAACCCAAAAGGCTACAATCAATGAATGCTTGTTCTCAAATTTTATTGAGCAAGATTGAAACAAAGATGGTCAAAGAGGCTCTTAAGGACTCTGATTGGATTGTGGCCGTGCAGGAAGAATTAAATCAGTTCGAAAGGTTAAGAGTATGGAGATTGGTTGAGAGACCGAAAGACGAATCCATCATTGGCACAAAGTGGATCTTCAAGAAAAATAAGGATGAACACGGTGTGGTTGTCTGAAACAAGGCGAGACTTTTGGCCAAAGGATATAGCCAACAAGAAGGGATTGACTATGCCGAAACATTTGCCCCTGTCGTGAGAATGAAGCTATTAGTGTAAGGTCTACCACTACGAGATCTATCTAGACGCGGATCCGTCAATGAGTGCAGAATCCTCGTTAACGGTTAGACGGAAAACTCTCAACTACGAAACACGGAGACTATCAGAGGCTGAACGAACGACTCACGAACGATCCTACGAACTGATTCTCTCCGAAAGAACACTCACCAAGCTGATAAACTCGAGATCGCTTTAAGCTTAATTCCTCACGAATTCTGCAAAAAGTCTGATAATATCTCGAGTCTATCCCTAATTATAGACCCTGATTCGAGTCTGATGTGGGCCAAACTCGAATCTGGCCCAAGGCCCATTCGAGTTTGTCCATAAAGACACTTTCGAATCTGAGCTCATTCGAATCTAAGGATACATTCGAATCTATCACAGATTCGAATGTCAACCCTTATATAATTCGAATCTAGCCAAATCACTTAAACACCTAAGTGTTGAAACTTATGTTTTTACTTATGATTGAGATAATCTTTGAACTTTATGTTTGAACTTCTTGTAATATGTTACATCAAGTTCAAACACACAATCAATATCAGTCAAACATATATAAACATATATATCAAAACACTCGTTAATTCTCAATACTCTGAATATTACTTAAACCAAAATGTTAAACTGCTTAGACTGCTATCGTCACACAGGGTGTACCAACAGACTCCCCCTTGACGATAGGTTCTAACTATTTACATCAAGTTTAAGTACTAGAACTATATATACTACTGCCTGCATATAAACCAACATCTATACAAACTTTAACTACCTTCTGGAACTTCCTGGCTTCAGATCTCCATGCTTCAATAAAGAAGATAGGCTGATCATGTAGCTTCTTCAGGTCGTCCTTTGATAGATTTATCAAATGCAGTGGATCATATACCTTCAAAATCTTCTCGTCTTGATCTTCCATGACGGCTTCAGCAGTGTCATTATCGACGTACCACCATTTCATGTTGCTCAAAATGTTCTGTGGCATCGATTTCATTGGTACTTTCTTCAGACACCTCACAGGTTTGTATACCATCCTGGCCCATGGCCTACCTGTATGAGGATCTGTTCTCGACCCTCTTTCCGGTCCTTGGCTTGAGTCGCTCAAATTTGCCTGATCGCCCTTATTTCCTTATAATTCTTTCAATCACTTCTGCATACTTATCATTTCCAATATTAATCAGCTCCTTCCAGGCTAGCTCTTTAACTTCAGTCTTGGGCAGTGTATTGAAAGCTTTCAGTGTTCGCCTCAAGTATTGGAGGCCATCTCTCCTTTTCAAAATAAACAGCTGCAATTCTCTGTCAAAGAACCAGCTTATTATCCCTCCTGAAAAACTTCCAGCACTTGGATTTCTCATCTTCTTCTTCATCTTCAGCTGATCTTTCTTTTCTTCCTTCTTAAACCAAAGATTTATCAACTCAGCTCTAGATGGCTCTTTCTCTGCCTCTTCAAGTTCAGTGTCCTCGACTGAGGCTACCTTGATGTAGTCTATATCAATCACATTCTGATTATTGCCCACATATAGTTCAGTGACGGGTTGTGAATTTATTATGACCTCGTTGACATGATCGTCCTCGTCATCTATTACTTCGTCGTCTGATTTCCAGTCAACAACCTCCTCTGGAATGAAATCACCTTCCTCTAACTCTTCAACTTCATCTTCAAAATCGAATTCCATAAGCTCTTCCTCAATATCTCTTAGCGCATCTATCATGTCGCTATTCAAAGTCTTTGAAGAACCTGCTTCTCCTCCTTCTCCTCCGGCTAGACTAGGCTCCCCCTCAGATTGAGCAGTCTGAGCAGCAGAAAAATCTACTGGCTCATTCTGACTATTAGGGCTGGGATCATTGCCTTGGTTGTCTTGATCATCATCCTCATCTCTTGGCCTTTGTACATTCGGATCTTGGCACGATGTCTCCCCCTGAGCCTGTATATTTTTCATTAACTGCTCGATTAGGGAGCGCATCGCCCTTAACTCTTCGGCCTGATCTGCTACAAACGTCTTCAACTCAACGTTCTCTTCCTGAACTTGCTCTACTATCTTTTTCAATTCGGCATTATCCTTATCAAGATCTGCATTATGCGCCTGGATTTCGCCGATCGCCTTTGTTAGGCCTAAGATTTGAACATGTTGGAAGTCAACGCGACTCTTAAGCTGTTGAAATCGTTGATTGTCGGTATATGATGATGATGTTGATGGAATGGACTGTATAGGAGTTGGGCGGATTGGTGATGGAATATATGGTTCAGTTTGAGGTGGTGGTGGTGGTGGAGTGGTGGCCTGAGGTTCTTGAGGCTGAGATTGGGGGACTTCTGGTTGGCTTGCGGATGCTGAAGAAGAACCTTGCATGAACCTATGACGTTTGGCCCGTTGCCGAGTCACTAAGGGAGCAATTTCTTCTTCTTCAAAATCTGATTCATCAGATTCCCTTACAACTCTCCTCCTCAACGCTTCTTCAGTAACTACCAGCCTTGATCCATACGTTCCAATTTGAACAAATGGTTCAGTGGACACTGATTCAGGCGCCTCAACTTCAAACTCCTCCATTTCCTCAGATTCTGTTGCAGATGATGATAGAACATTATCAGCTTGTTCTGGCATATATTCATCAACGTCTCTTAACACGTCTTCCTCTCCCTCAGGAGGCTCAAGTAATTCACCAACTAATGCGGCAGCTACATCTTCATCAGCATGGGGTCCAGATGCCCATATTTCTTCTAATGTTTGTGCTATTTGCTCAGATTCTGGAATAGCACTCGAAGGCCCTGCTTCCTGTGCTTGAGGCTGCTGACTTGTGGAAGGCCTTGTCGCCTGATTTTGACTCGCAGCTGATCGTTGTCTTCATCGTTGAGCACGCTGTGGCTGTGGTTGTTGTCGTTGTTGTGGTTGTTGTTGTCTCGGTTGAAATTCAACTACCCCTGCCCAGTTGGCAACATCCGGGGCTTGAAACTCCCTATCCAAGATTGCTCCGAATAACGGACGCTCAACAGGAACTGCCAATCTTCCTCTGTGCGAGGAACAATCAGCGAAAATCCTTTTGTCCATAACAGCAACGCTTTGAATGTCATTTGATGGCGGCAGATTTGGCAAGAAATGCCTGATCAACATCATAATGAACCGCGGATACAACAAGAACTGTTGATTTTCTGGGGCGGTTATCTGGTGAACAAATTCTGAGAAGAACATCTCCGAGAAGCTATATGGTCGATTATAAACCATCGCGACTATCCCAGATTGAATTTTCGCAACTATATAGTCGAACCCTGCTTTCTTTGGAGCAAAGCACACCATAAACACATGAGCTAAAAACCTCCACTGTCCAATTAACCCGCTTTTCATATATGACACTTTAGTCACATCAAGACTGTATCCCATTCTCTGAAAGGCCGCTTGCCTTATACTCAGAGGAAACTCTATCGGACCAGATTCTTCTTCTTGTGTGCCCAGCTGCAACACTTGTCGCAGCATATCTGCTGAGAATACCAATGGTTGTCCAGCAATTCGAGTGCGTAGCACTATCGGTGTGACCGAGCAGTCTACCTGCAGATGATCGTAAAATTGACGAATGTAAGGCAAAACGAGCTGCACATTATGAGACAGTGCAAAACCGATCCTAGACTCTACTAGGAAACCAAGCACTTGTCTAAATGCCTGCGCCTTAGGGAGATTATGATCAGGATGAAGCACCATATTGTGCTTAGGCACAAACGCTCGTACAACCATTTCTGCACAATAAACAAAACCATTAGATTCATTAAAAATCAATAAACTTGTTTAAATTTAAATCTGTTTTATTTTGAACTTGTTTAAGTACAAAATCCAACACAATTAAATTTCTACAAGTTTAATAACATTTAAATTAAATAAAGCAAATAAAAAAAAGATTCGAATATAACAGATTCGAATAAGTCCCATTTCGAGTTTGGTGACAGATTCGAAGTCCCTGGTCTTCTCGAGTCTAATGACAGATTCGAGAAAAAACCCATGAACAGATTCGAACCGCCGACATTATTCAAAGACCAAATCTCTTGATTTTAACCTTTTTGGACGTAGAAAATTACATTCATTAATCCTACTAGTTACTAGTCACAGATATATGTCTTTAATTTGACTGTTTATCGGTCCAAACTTGGTAATTTTTTAAAAACCCTATTTCGACCCTTAAACCTTCAAAAATCGATGATTTAGCCTAAAATAGTGTATAAAACTACATGAATCTTGTACAATCAAGTTGATTATACCTAGATACAACAGTAGACTCGAACACTTTTGCAATAATCTCGACAAAATGTCGTTTAGGAGAAATACGGTAGACTCGAGAACAGATTCGAAATCGCCACTATAGATTCGAGAAAGTAGATTCGAGAACAGTAAGTATTAAATGACTTCACTGTTGACCTATATATACTACCAACCTTCGAGTCTAAGGCTAGACTCGAATCTACTGACAGATTCGAAGCCTTCCACATTCAAGTCTGTCCTAAACTCGAAAACACCAAACACTTAGAAAAATTTCGAAAATCTTTGAAATAACTTCAACTTTTTCAACATTTTTCTACGGTATTGTGTAACAAGATAAACTATGCCAAATCTTTTACCCTAAGCACAAGATATTTCACGCAATGTTTATTTTATCCAACTTTGAATGCACCCTCAGAATTTTTTGACCTTTTACCTAAGTAAAAATTAAACTAAAATAAAATAAAATAAAATAAACTAAGGTAAAATAAAATAAAATAAAAAATTTTGACCAAAAATTTAATCTAGACTTAAGCTATACTTAAAAAATTTACAACCTATGCTAAACTTAAAACACAATATTTTTGATGAGTATAGTCTAAGAAAGGTTCAATCAGATAGCGATGTCTGATACTTACTTTCAGTACTTAAACTTTCACACTTAGGAATTTTTGATTCCTTTGATTATTTGTCGTGACATACCTATTTAGCCGATTGTTGGTATTTTACCCCGTTAAACATTCTACATTTCGGAATATCCCTTGGCATTTTTATTTATCAGGAAATTATCTTACGTGACTCAGACATAGACATACTTTTATGATCAAGGCACACAGACAAAGATTCTAACTTGTTGGTATTTGCAAACTTTCTCTAAAAGACAAACATCGGACACAGGTCTGTATTTTCATACAACAAAGTGTCTTAGTTTGACTTAAGGTTTATTTTTAAAGTTAGCAAGACAGCGGTGACAGGTCTGTACTGACGTACAACAGAGCGACATATCTGCTAACCCGAATCTAAACAAAGGCAACAGGTCTGTACTTACGTACAACAGAGTTACATGTTTTCGACTCTTAATTTTGTATGATTTTTCTGTTCTTTCCATTTTAAGATGTATTTGATGTTGCCATACATCCCCAGAAAGTTTGCATACCTCATTTAGACTCAAAGTTTGTATGTCTTGTACATAAAAATTAAGACCGATTGGTCATACATCTAAGTTAGTGACACGCTTGACTTTTTCTAGAATATTTTATTAGCCTTGAGATTCCCTATATGTATTATGCCTACCAACACATCTAACTAAATAAAGTATAACACTTAGAATTTAGTTGCATTATGTGTGAAAACCTAAATACTTAGAGTTTGTAACGACTGTGCTAATTTTCGTCACTTTGAACCTATGTATCTAAGACTTAACTCTTTTTTTCTGATATTCTCTTTTTTTTTGTATTTTTGTAATTTTCTCTCCTTTTTTCTTTTGTTTTTCATAAGAAAAAGCAGTAAAATAAGCTAACCTACTAACTTACTAAAAATAGAAACTTACTAAAAATAGAAACTTTCCTAAATTAGCAGACTACTGTAAAGAAAGAAATACTACGACTCTAAAAGAAAATAAACTACTACTACTAAGGCCAAATTATTCTGGGTTGCGCATTCCATTCAGTTGAATTAAATACTCAAACCGTGTCTTATCAAATGCTTTGGTAAATAAGTCTGCATTATTATCTTCTGTTGCCACTTTTACCAACTTAATTAGATTCTTTTCAGCACAATTACGAATAAAATGATGCCTTATGTCTATGTGCTTTGTTTTACTGTGTTTAACTGGATTATTAGTTATTGCGATAGTAGACTGATTATCTATCCTAATTGGAGTTTGAGTGTAAGCCAAACCGTAATCCCGCAATTGTTGTTGTATCCACAGAACCTGTGAGAAGCAACTACCAGCAGCAACATACTCGGCCTCGCACGTTGACACGGCTACCGATGTTTGTTTCTTGCATTGCCAGGATACCAATCTCCCTCCTAGGAACTGACAACCTCCAGTTGTTGATTTGCGCGTCAAGCTGCATCCTCCGTAGTCAGAATCCGTGAACGCCTCCAACTCTAGATCTCCCTCCGCGTGATACCAAAGTCCCAGCTTCGGTTTCAACTTGAGGTATCGTAGAATCTGCTTCACAGCTTTCATATGCATCTCCTTCGGATTCGCTTGAAACCTAGCACAAATACACACAGCAAACATAATGTCAGGTCTTGAAGCAGTTAAATACATAAGTGATCCAATCATGGCTCGATATAAAGTCGGATCCACATCGGTATCACTTTCAGTACCCGGCCCGAGATTGTGATTCACTTGAATCGGCGTGCTAAAATGGGCAGTCAACTTTATTCCTTCCATCCCGAAACGCTCTAATATGTCATAGACATACTTAGTCTGATGGATAAACATCCCTTCCTTCTTTTGGTCAACTTGTAACCCCAAAAAGAAATTCAACTCCCCCATAACACTCATCTCGAACTTAGACTTCATCACCTTCTCGAAATCTTTGCATATCTGTTCGTCTAATGATCCAAAGATGATATCATCGACGTACACTTGTACCAAGATAAAGTCTTCTCCCTTCCTCTTAACAAACAGAGTACTATCTATCCTACCCCTTTCAAAACCGTTTTCTAACAGATGGTTGGATAGAGTCTCATACCACGCCCTAGGTGCCTGATGCAATCCATATAGAGCCTTATCTAAGCGATATACTCTATCAGGATATTTTGGATCTGTAAATCCGGGCGGTTGTTCTACGTACACCAACTCCTTCACTTTCCCATACAGGAAAGCACTCTTAACATCTAACTGATATACTTTAAAGCCCTTGAAGGAGGCAAAAGCTAGAAACAACCTAATGGCTTCCAGCCTTGCTACTGGTGCAAATACCTCGTTGTAATCGATTCCCTCCTCTTGGTTGAAACCCTTTACAACTAACCTAGCCTTGTTGCGCGTGACTATACCCCGATCGTCCCTTTTGCACTTAAAAACCCATTTGGTTCCTATGGCAATTTCCCCTCGAGGTAACGGAACTAACTCCCACACTTCTAGTTTCCTAAATTGCGAAAGTTCTTCCTGCATCGCTTCAACCCAAGAGTTATCTTTAAGTGCCATTTGCAGATTCTTAGGCTCTACTTGCGATATGAAACATGAATAGAGACATGTGTGATATGCCTCGGAGTCGTTTATCATCGACAACATCACTGTGTTGTTATTTACACTACTCCTCGTCCTCACACCCTCGTTAGGATTTCCTATGATGCTTTCTAATGGATGGTTCTTGTTAATCCTAGAGGTCTCTATCTCATCAACCGTTAGATTATCTCCTAAGTTAGATCCTATTTCACCTAATGGGGGAACAGGCTCAGCTTCTACATTTTCCTCCTCATGGACGTTTTCCTCAGAGTTGGAACTTGATGCTTGAGTCTGATTCTCAGTGGTAGGTGCTTCTTGATCAGCAACTTCTGGAGATCTATCTACAGTCGCAGTAGGCTCGGATGTAGATTCAAACGTGGTCCTCGGAAAGATATGGCCATCGTCGTTCAGATGCAACGTCGCCATGTCCTTTTCGATTGTACCTGCATTATCATCCAAAGGAATGTTAAATGACTCAAATAACTTATCATAGTCAAATATCCATTCGGACCAGTTTGGGGTTCATGTGTATAACTTGTGACTTCAATGTTATACACAATCTCCACAGTACCATTTGTTTTGTTAAACACCCGTTTGTTTGGTGAGTTCGGCACATAACCTAGGAAGTATCCTTCGTCAGCCTTTTCACCAAACTTCGGTTGATGTTTTGTTCTTAAAAGAGTGCATGGTACCCCAAACGGTTCGAATCCAGTTAAGTTAGGTGGCCGTTTATTCAAAATTTCATAACATGTTTTGTTCAAAGATTTGACTGTAAGGACTCGGTTTAAAATATGGCACGCGGTATTCACTGCCTCCCCCCAAAACATGGTAGGAAGCTTTGAATCCGAAAGCATAGTCCTTTCAGCCTCAATCAATGTCCGGTTTTTACGTTCGGCCACCCCATTTTGTTGAGGTTCATACGGTGCACTGAATTGATGCACTATGCCCTTTGACAGGCAATATACACCAATTACAGTGTTTTTGAATTCAGTCCCATTATCACTACGAATTCGTTTAACCCTTGTTCCGTAGGAATTCTCCACTTGGTCTAAGAACCCGATGAGCTTGGTAGCCGTCTCGTCCTTCGTACCTAAAAAGAAAACCCAAGAAAACCGTGAGTAATCGTCAGTGATAACTAAGCCGTACCAACTACCTCCGATACTCCTTTTGTTGATTGGGCCGAAAAGGTCCATGTGCAACAAATCGAATGTTGAGGTTATGGAATTCCGCGTCTTGGACTTGTGTGCCTTCTTATGCTGTTTGCCCTTCATGCACGGTAGACACTTGTCCTCGAACTGAAAGCTTTTCATGGGCACACCCTGCACCAGTCCATTCTTCGTTATGTAGTTCATCTTTCTTAGGTGCAGGTGAGCCATGCGTCTGTGCCACAGTACGGATTCCGTCTCCGAAGCTTTGGATAATAGACAGATTGGCCCCATCGAAGTCTCCGGCTTGTTCATATCCAGCATGTACAAGTCGTTTTTCCTTGGCGCCCGCATCAACACCCATTCTTCAGGAATCTTGAATCCCGGCTTTAGCACTAACGCCTCACTGTCAGTAAATAACACCGAGTTCTTCTTATCACAGATTTGAGATACACTAATGAGATTATGAACCAGTTTATCAACATGATAAACTTGATCCAATTAACGAGTGCGGAATCCTCGTTAACGGTTAGACGGAAAACTCTCAACTACGAAACACGGAGACTATCAGAGGCTGAACGAACGACTCACGAACGATCCTACGAACTGATTCTCTCTGAAAGAACACTCACCAAGCTGATAAACTCGAGATCGCTTTAAGCTTAATTCCTCACGAATTCTGCAAAAAGTCTGATAATATCTCGAGTCTATCCCAAATATAGACCCTGATTCGAGTTTGATGTGGGCCAAACTCGAATCTGGCCCAAGGCCCATTCGAGTTTGTCCATAAAGACACTCTCGAATATAAGCTCATTCGAATCTAAGGATACATTCGAATCTATCACAGATTCGAATGTCAACCCTTATATAATTCGAATCTAGCCAAATCACTTAAACACCTAAGTGTTGAAACTTATGTTTTTACTTATGCTTGAGATAATCTTTGAACTTTATGTTTGAACTTCTTGTAATATGTTACATCAAGTTCAAACACACAATCAATATCAGTCAAAAATATATAAACATATATATCAAAACACTCGTTAATTCTCAATACTCTGAATATTACTTAAACCAAAATGTTAAACTGCTTAGACTGCTATCGTCACACAGGGTGTACCAACAATTAGGATATTCTTAGCATTTGCTGCTCACAAGAACTTCACTGTATATCAAATGGATGTGAAGACGGCGTTTTTGAATGGGGAACTAAAAGAAGAGGTATATACATATCAGCCAGAAGGATTTGTGGATCTTTCGAAGCCTGATCAAGTATATATTTTTAGATAAATCATTGTAAGGCCTTAAACAAGCTCCAAGAGCATTGTATGATGCATTAACCTTCCACTAATTAAATGTGGTTTCAATAAAGGTATAACATCCGACACAAAACCGGGTTAGCAACTATGACCTAATCAGTATTTATTAGCAAGTTATAATCTAATCAGTGATCATTAACAATTAATCAAAGTGATTAACAAAGTTCATAAGGAAATTCAATTCAATTAGAAACAATTTAATCGGTGCGATGAATCGGCAAATTAATTAATCCGATCGATTTGTGACATGATGGATTAATTCAACTAAGTACATATTAAATTAAGATTAGTAACACTAATCATGCATTAATACACTTACTTAACTTTAATTATGCAAGACTAAAACAATTCATTAAACAAATGCATTCAAAAGTATTTATGAAATTACATAAAAAGGAAATATACAAGAATACATTCTAAATACATTTATACAAAATAATGAAAATACATGATAATATATTCAATAAAATCCAGCCATAGCTAGTACAATACTAGCTTTTGACTTCAATTTTATAATTACACAACCCATCTAAATCAAATCCTTTCACCATCCTCCTTTCATTTCACCATCTTCTTTCATTTTATCCAACACTTTACTCCACCTCCACTTTGCAAGACTCAAACTTCCTCCATAAATAGAAGAACAATCTTTCATTCATTCTCACACCCTTGCAAGAGCAAAAATCCTCTCATCTTTCTCTCTAAAAAAGGTCCATAGCCACACACACACAACCAAAGTTGTTTTCTTTCTTTATTCTTCAAGAATCAAGCTTTTCAAGAATTTCTTTGGTGCAACTAGTTCAAAGACAACTCTTCTATACATTTTCCAACTTATAATACATCAAAGTATATAAATACTACCTTATTACTTCTTATATTTATGTTAATATAAGTCTTGCACAATATGTATAATCACCAACAACAAGTTCATAAAAACTCAAGTTTATAAATCACTAGTTTTGTTTTAAGTTTGTTTTCTTCAAATGTGTTTATAAATATATAAACACATTATTTAAGTATAAATATTATGAAAGTAAGTTATATAAATGTGTTTCATAACCTTTTATACATGTGGTTTATTAATAAACAACAAAGATCACAAGTTGTTTCAAGGTTATGAAATCCAGATTTTCGGCAGAAATATTACGTCAACTTTGAAAAATCATAACTAATTAATCACTTGACGAAATGAGTTGATTATTGTTTCAAAAGTTAGATCTATGTCATAACTAAATATTTGGAGGTTTTCATAATTTAATATGGAGTTTAGAACCCCCAAATATTATTTGGGAATCCGAAAGTTTAACAGCTCAAAAATGGCCAACATGGGGTTTTTAACGAACCTTTTTCCTAACCTAAACAACTCGAAAAATGGCCTTTCTTAACTTGAAAAATTCTTTCTATATAGTAGTTTTATGACTATTAATACCAAAGCCCAAATCGTTTTGGAGCTTGGTCAAAAACAACCTCAAAGTAGGCCGAAAAATTTAAAAAGCTGGAAAATTATATATATATATATATATATATATATATATATACAGAATCAGGTTCATCAACGTACCTATGAGATTCCAGCATACCATAATGTGAATGATCATTCACATATATTTTTTTAATAGACATGTATAAGACAACATTGTAAGATTTTTTTTCAAAAGGAACAACATCATAACTCTTGTGAATGTTAATAAAGATCATGTGAATGGTCATTCACACCATTCACATGGTTTGAAATGACCATTCACATGGATGGCCATTCACATAAATATGCATTGAGCATTCACATAATTTTTAAGGATACAGAAAATGTGAATCTATGTGAAATTCATATATCATGCGTATTACACTAAATTAAACATGGTTATGTGAAAAAAAAATTTAAAAAAAGTTTTTAAAGGTGGTACCTTCGGGTGCACTTCATTTCGAGAGGTACTTATTTAAACCTGACTATATATATATATATACATATATATATATATATACATATATATATATATATATATACATATATATATATATATATATATATATATATATATATATATATATATATATATATATATATATATATATATATATGTATATACATATATATATATGTATATACATATATATATATATATATATATATATTATATATATATATATATATATATATATATATATAATATATATATATATTATTATATATATATATATATATATATATATATATATATATATATATATATATATATAGACACTTGACGTTTTAAGTGAGTTTATTTATAAACTTGTTAAGTTGGGTGATTTAAAACGAACAAACCTTTATACATACATATTATCATATATATGGGAGTTATTAAGTCCCTCATATCATCTAGGACTCAGTTAAACACCTCAAGTCTCATCTCAAGTCATCAACAAAATCTACGTTTTTACGCTCGTTTTGCCATCAATTTACGGTGAGTCTTCATAGACCCTATTTTCACTATCTATTGGGGTGGAAATACATGCACTATTTTCATATGGACATCAATACTGTTTATTTCTTATATGTATTACACATGTGTTTGTGTGGATATCCATCAGCCCTCATATCATGAACCGTTAATTACATTTATTTGTAAGCGCGAATATATTGTGGATAGATCTATCGGGAGTCATGTCCCCCATTCGGGTTAATCTTACCAGCTAACAGTGGAATGCATATATATTTAACACACGGTATTATAGTCGGGGATACTGCACAGGGTAAACTCATTCAATTAAGCTTCGGTTACATGATGGTTTATGTAATACATACATGGAAGTTATGCTTTATAAATTCAACTCATCTGTTAATGTCCATACAATTGGTCTTTTCGCGTAAACCTATGAGCTCACCAACAATTTGTTGACGTATTTTAGCATGTATTTTCAGGTAATTAAGACATGCGCATTCATCGGAAGTATTCCAAGACTTCCGTTCATTTTGGAGTCACGTCATTTTCAAACTCGGAGACTTATTTGCATCATTTTTGATAATCTAATTATGAATTTAAATCTCTATAACTTGCGAACTACTCTTCATTTTATTCGGGCTATGTAAAACAATTAAATAATTTGAAGTTATATCAATATATTTTTCTTAAAACGTCAACGTAGTGGTCGTTCGTTATGATTATGGTTACGCTTCCGCACTCGTCACGCCTCGCTGCCAACCGGGGTAGCAGGGTGTGACAGATTGGTATTAGAGCCAGGTTATAGTGAACTAGGTTGCATTAGTACTCTAGACTATAACTGTTTTAAAAACTAAACTTTCTTACTTCAACAACTGTGAACATATGTATGGACCCTGATGACAGAAACATGTCAAACAATACGGATGTTATCCTCTTTGACTCCAAGGATGAATACTCACTCATGGAACAAGGAAGCCAAGGTGACACTGAGATGTACTTTGGATCGGAGACCCACCCAGACCCAATCAATGACGAGGTAGAGGACCCGTCAGAACAAGAGGAGGGCAACTGTGACCTTGCAGCACAAATTGCTCCACCATCACCACCACGTGTTCCATCCTACACCCTATTCAGAAGCCATCCCAATGGACCATTGAGGAAGTTCACCCCCAGGAAAAGGGTGTGACTGGCAGAACGGGAGTCTATCCCGGTACCTGCCCATCAGCCAAGCCCGCCGCAGCCGCGACGGGCGAACATAAGACAGTGGGGATGGATGCCTCACTCTCCAAGAAGTGGAGAAACGAGGAAGGGATCCCAAGCCAGTTAGGAACACCATCTTCTTCTCAAGTGCCGACACTTACCCATGAACCTACACAACAAACGGTGCCTCTGTTGGTGGCGAGGGTCGCCAGACACGACCTCAAATTTCGACAAATCCACCAGGAGGTCGGTGAGATCTCTACAAGGATTAAGTAGGAGGCAATACAAAAACTGTGACATCCTTGCCACAATAACCACCATTCACAATACACCCAGGATTAATCACCAACATACAAATTACATAATGATCTGATTACTTAATTGAAGTCCGGAAGCATTAAAGTACATAAATAAAATAGAATTACAACAGAGTCAAACACCCTACGGTGCTACAAGGTTCCAATACTAAGTCTACATACTCAAAGTTATTACAACATCCAGATTATATTACAACATTAACCCCAATATTCAATTACCGAAATGAATAGTAGAAATCTTCAAATACTTCAACAGACGACCTAGCTAGCTGGTCCCGCAGCAGATTTCCCTTTTCCTGTAAAATGCAACAACTGAGGGGTAAGCGGATTGCTTAGTGAATACCAATTGATTTTACACATTCTACAAATCCTTATGATGCCACCCAGAGTAACCGCGGTAACACATATCGTATACTCCACACGTACTCAAAGTACGCAAACCCGAGCCGCAACTCCTTCGAGTTGACACTTGGCATAAGGAAAACCAACCATCTGAGGCAGACATAACATCGGGGATGGCTTACTGTCTATCCTGACCACAGAGGTGTCAAACTCTTGGTCATATAGCATAGTAACATCAGAGTACAGATGCGACCACGCAGGTCCATCAATAGGATGCACAACAAATGAACGGACATGCAACAAGTATGAATGTGCATCAACATATACGCAAGTTAGTAGAATACCAAACGATAATGAAACAACATGCCTCAGCAAGCAAAGCAAACATAAAGCAGATGCAGCAATGTTAAAATCAAAGGTACTCACAGTGGGTGCGTTAGTTAACTTCAAGTTATCTTATTTCTCTTCGGGATTTCAACCGGACTCAAAAGTACCCCACTGTGGGTTAAACAACACCACAAGGGACCTGTTACATTTCCTTACGGAAAAACATATCACATACATGTTCGAGTATCAATTTGTAGAATTATAAGTGTTACAACGATTGGAATCGACATCCGAAACTCACGTTTGAATCTCATCATTTGAGGTATTATTAATCCCAATTAACCCTTCTTTATTTACCTTAATATGCTACAAAAAGTATCTCAACAGTGTGTTTAATTGTCCATAAATTCGGGTCCTTAATAACCCATCCGAATTACACATGTATAGCATAGAACTCGCCGAGTTCCCATAGAACTCGCCGAGTTCATGTCCGAATTTCAGATTCTTCGGCCGGATTTCGGACCCATCCGAATTGTGTTGACCCATCCGAATTCGGGTCTATCCGAGTTCGGTTCTTTATTTTATTTCGGTCCAATATAATTTCGGGTCTCATCTGAATTCGGGTCCCAACCGAATTCGGATCCAACACTTATGAATTTTTAAAGATTTGTTCATCTGTTCATGGGAACTCGCCGAGTTCCCCTATAGTACTCGCCGAGTTCACTTGCAGAAATGCAGGTCGCAACTTACGGATTTTAAGTAAAAATTTCCAAAACTTAAATCTAACAACAAGCAATCCATACATTCGATATATTACTATATATTGACTGTTTTTACATCATTTTCCCCATCAATAACATTCTAATTCGTCCAAAAATGACCAAAATTGAGCATTTTTCTCAAGAACACAAAAACTATTAAAAAAGTCAGATTTCTAACCTTTCTGGACGAATTAAGTGACGATTCTTGCTTCTGAACCTTCAAGGATGTTCAACTATTGATTTCCAACTGATATAACATACATGCATTACAAAGTTTTCAGATTTAAAATCCGAATTTTATAAATCTTATTCTCAAAATAAACCCCAAGAAGATAAATCATGTTCTTACCTTAATTTCCACTTGAATCTTGTTAATATTCAGATGTACTCCATGAATTTCTTTCCTCAAATTCGAAATTCAGCAAAATGTTTGAGAGAATTGTGTGTGTGTGTGTGTGTGTGTGTGTGTGTGTATTTTGAAATGAAGATGAAATGGCAAAAGAAAGACATCAAAAGTCTTTTATTCCAAAGTTTCGGCTATTGACACTTTTAGCCCCTCAACTTATCCGGTTCCAATAAATACTGATTTTCATCATAATTTTCATCACTAACATTCATAATTCATCATACTTAATAACTAAAATTGAAATTCTCAATTTTCTTAATTTCTTAGAATAGCAACCAACTTTTTAAATATCCAAATACATAAAAATATTTTGAAATCCAACTTAATTATACAAAAATACATCTAATTATCCAATTACAATAAATTAAATCCAAGGATGTTACAAAAACACCAACATACATTGGGCCAACCAGAATACCTAAGCGATCCAACAAGACGGAATCGACGAATTGTGACAGCACTTAGCAGAGCGCGAAGCCCGCAATGCAGAGCTAACCCAACGACTTAACGCCTTGAAGTACGGGGTAACCCCGGAGGCATCTCATACTTAGTGCCTCTCACTATCTTATTGTATTTCCCTAGGATTTACTATCTGATGTATCTTTATGTATGTAAGCCTTGAAAATTTTTTCGGAAAATTCCCAACCATATCATATATAAAGATTAGGTATCAAGCACTTTTCATGTAGAGATTAAGTTTTAACTATAACTCTGTGCATGAGGATATGTAGTATGACTATCTGCCTATGAAATTTCAAACCCATAGACTTATCCTCTTACCCCATTAGATACCACTTACGCATTTATACTATTTGATACCGGTACCGATAGGAGCTTTATACCCACTAAGTCTAGTAAGCAGATAAATGTCATTCTTACACCATTAAGTGCCACTTACGCTATTGAGGTTGATGACAGTAAGACACTTAAAACAAATAATATAATACGAGGATGCTCATTAGAATTGGTAGGTTGACTCTTTGAAATAGACTTGATGCCCGTCAAATTGAGGAGTTTTGACGTGGTCATAGGCATGGATTGACTATCGAAAAACCATGCAAAAATAGTGTGCAACAAGAAGACGGTTCACATACCCTTAGCCGATAAGAAGGTCCTTACTGTCCAAGGCAAAGCAAGAAATACCAAAGTATGCATCATCTCCAGCATTAGGACCCTGAGGTGTCTACGAAACGGTTGTCAGGTAATCAATGGATCCACATGACGGAGAAGAAGCCGAAGGAGAAGCGGCTCGAAGATATTCCTACTATTTGTGATTACCCCAAAGTTTTTCCAAAACCCTTACCTGGGCTCCCACCATCGATGCAAGTCGAATTCCAAATCAATCTAGAGTCAGGTACTGCACCAGTAGCTCGAGCACCATACCGATTAGCCCCATCAGTATTGTAGGAATTGTCCCCATTTCGGGTTAGTCTTACCGGCTAACAGTGGAGTGCATATATATTTAACACACGGTATTACAGTCGGGGATATTGCACAAGGTAAACTCATTTAATTAAGCTTCCGTTACATGATGGTTTATGTAATACATACATGGAATTTATGTTTTATAAATTCAACTCATCTGTTAATGTCCATACAATTGGTTTTTTCGCGTAAACCTATGATCTCACCAACAATTTGTTGACGTATTGTAGCATGTATTTTCAGGTAATTAAGACATGCGCATTCATCAGAAGTATTCCAAAACTTCCGTTCATTTTGGAGTCGCATCATTTTCAAACTCGGAGATTTATTTGCATCATTTTTGATAATCTAATTATGTATTTAAATCTCTGTACTTGCGAACTACTCTTCATTTTATTCGGGCTATGTAAAACAATTAAATATTTTGAAGTTATATCAATATATTTTTCTGAAAAACGTCTATGTAGTGGTCGTTCGTTATGATTATGGTTACGCTTCCGCACTCGTCACGCCTCGCTGCCAACCGGTGTAGCTGGATGTGACAAAAGGTGCAGTTGATACCACCCTTTTCATAAAACGTCAAGGCCCTGACATTATCGTAATTCAATTATATGTAGATGATATAACATTTGAGTCTATAAATACAGAATTTTGCAAAAAAGTTTGCATTTTTAATATCCCAAAAATTTGAAATGAGCAAGATGGGTGAAATCTATTTCTTTCTGGGTTACAAATCAGACAAATGAGTGATGGAATTTTCATCATTCAGACAAAATATATTCAAGACTTGTTGAAAAAGTTTAACATGAATAACAGTACCCCAATGAAAACACCCGCACATATCAGGGAAACCTATAGATGTTACTCAATTTCGTGGAATAATTGGTTCACTAATGTACTTAATGGCAAGTATACCTGATATTGTGTTCGCTACATGTGTTTATGCGTGATATCAAGCAAATCCAAAAGAATCTCATTTGGCTGCTGCCCAAAGGATTCTAAGATATCTGAAGCGTACCTCGAATCTATGTTTATGGTATCCTACAGAACCAACCTTTAAATTGACTGCTTACTCTGATGTTGATCATGCAGGAGATAAAATAGACCGGAATAGTACATCAGAGACAGTTCAATTCCTTGGTGATAAACCTGTCTGCTGGTTATCCAAGAAATATCATTGCGTGTCATTGTCAACAGCAGAGGCAGAACATGTAGTTGTCTCTTAATGTTGTTCTCAAGTGCTGTGGATGAAAAGTCAACTAAGAGATTATGGGTTTACACCACACAATATACCGTTTACTTTGATTTTCATAGCGCAATTGCTATCACCTCAAATCCTGTGCAACATTCTAAAACCAAGCACATCAACATCCGGTATCATTTCATAGAAGTTTATGTAGAAAATGGTAATGTTGAATTATAATTTGTATCCACTGAATATTAGTTAGCTGATTTGTTTACCAAAGCGTTATATTTGAAATTTTTTAATTTTTTGGTACACAAATTAGGTATGCTGAATTGTTAGATTTAAACATCCAGTCTTTACAAAATATAATTTTACAATTTTAAATTTTTTACTTGATCTAATTTTAGTTGATATTTTGTTCTTAATTAGTACAGCTTCCATAAAATTTAACTAATTTTTGATTGTCTTGTGCAGGGGAGCTTACTGAATGTTTTATCAGATACTGAGTGCTTATCTGTTTTCTTATGTGCTTAACTGTAAGGGAATTTTTAAATGTGTCATCAATTTGAGAGGGAGCAATGATTTTTATCTGATTTAATTAGGGAGCAATTTTTTTACTTTGTTAATTTTTTTAATGTCATTTTTTAAAAATGTTTTGAGTGCGTGTTATAAACTTTTTTTTTGTGTGCGTGAATTTTTTTAATGTGTTTTAATCTTTTCTTTGGTGTTGGGCTTAATGAATGGTTGTTATTGGGCTTAAAATATAAAAGAAATGGGGAAACAAAAAAATGGGCCGGGTTAATTTATTCAAAACCTTTAAATTTGAAATTCACTTTTTTCAAATTCTTGGTTACTGTGCACCGTCGTCTTTCTCTCGATTCAACCAACCAACAACAACATTTTTTCAAGTTTTAATCGAGAATTTCTTGCAACTTTGTAAGTTTTCTTTTACATTTCTTGTTTCTTTTATGTTTCCTACATCTTTTGTTTGTAAATTTTATGTCTATATGTTTGAGTTTGTGTCTGTAACTGTTCATGTTCTTTAAACTCAAAAGTTAAATTCTTGAAATCATGAAATTATGCTTCAATGTCTAAATTGAATGTATGGTTATGTGCGAAATTGTTGAATAATCATGGATTTTAAATTTCGAATCGTATGATTGATTTAACAGAGTTTAATTCAAACTTTACTGATATTTGTTTCGAGCTTTTGTTCTTAATGTAAGTCTGTGATTTAGGCTATTTTTGGTTGTTTTTAGCCTTAGCCCAGTAAAGGATTTTTGTTTAGGATAGTTTTTCGAGTTTAGGGATGTATTTTGTTCGATGTTTAAGTATATATTTGTGTTTTTCAAATTTTTATGTGTCTTTAGATTAGGAAATTTTTTTCTGATATAAATTTCGAATGCTACATTCTTCGAAATGTATTAAATGTTATTTGAAATTTATTGAATGTTAATAGAAATTAATTACTTGTATTTCGAAATTCATTGAATAACATTCGAATTTCATTTAATATCATTCGAATTTTACTAAGTCTTACTCGAATTTTACTTAGTTTGATTCGATATTTATAAAGCTTCATTCAAAATTTACAAAGTGATATTCGAAATTGATGCCTTATATGCGAGATTCATTACTTATCCTTCGAGATTCAGGATTAAGTACTCGAATCGTTGGCTTATCCGAAATTTATCAAGACTTGTTCGAGTTTCATCATTATATTTCGAATTTCATCAAGACTTATTTGAATTTCATTCTTTTCATTTGAAATTCATCATGAATGGTTCGAGTTTCATTCATTTCATTCGAATTTCACTCTTTGATATTCGAACTTCATTCTTATAATACGAAGTTCATCAAGTCTTGTTCGAATTTCATTCTTAGGACCTCGAGATTTCTTCTATGCACTTCGAGATTGGTCCTTAATGCCTTAATGTTCGAGATTGGTCCTTATTCACCCGAAATTCATTCTTACTCATTCGAGGTTTATGCTTATACTTCGAAATTCATCATTTCAGTTTTTTTTCTAAGTGTGGAAATTTAGATTTTCAAAGAAAATAATTTTTAACAGCTTAAGTTTTTCGAATCTGTCTTTCATAAACATTGGTCCCTTAATGGTTGACTTGGAGTCCTCACAGTAATATTTTAATATTATTGTCTGGAGTCCCGATGCTGTAAACAATGAAACACGAATTTTGTTCTAACTTCTTGTCAAATGTTATTTTTCTTTATGTGTTGTTGACATTTGTATTTACCTGTAGTTTCTAAAATGTTTGTTATTTTTACAGGTTTCAAATGGCGTCGCAGACCCCACCACATGCTTCTAACTCTTCCAATTCTCAATCATCTTCTAACCATACCATAACATCCAAACCCGTCATATCAACATCCATTGCTGGTCCAAAGCCTAAATCACCCATACCCGAAACCCGTCTTTTGAAGCCTAAAAACTTTCTACTTCTCTCTGACAATAATTATAGACTGTACTCTTCTGTGATAAAAGTTAGCCACCCAGTTATTGTTGAGATACTGAAAGGCCATCCTTTGGGCTATCTTCTTCAATATAAACCTTCTATTCCAATGATCTATTTGCATCGATTCTGGCATAGTATTAAGTTTGTACCTGATGCCGGTGACCATCACTTTAAAGTCACAATTGACCAATTCAAAACCAAAATCACTCTAGCTAGACTCCATCATAACCTGTTCTTACCGAGGAAGGTAGACAGGAATAACATTCCTGATCTAGTTGATTTTGAAGACATTGTCTTTGAAGATCAAATGTGCAGAGATTTTATAAGTCTGGGTTATACTAAGCCACTGCACAAGATTTCCTTATTTCATCGAAATGGGCTAAACGGAGAATGGTATGCATGCACTCCGAATCTTTCACGGAGTTGCATTTAATAAACATTATGTTTTTGCTCAGTGTAACAACCTAACTTTTAATTTCTGTATTTGACTTATTTGTTTTGTAATTACTTAAAGTAATGAGAAATTATATGATTAATTTATATATATGTTATGAAATTATTATAAAGTAACAAAAAAAAATTAAAGAATGAGGTAAATGAAACTTGTGGGGGTTAAAATGAGAAGTATGAAACTTAAGAGTATATATATACCCAAAAATGAGTCATTTGCTCATTTCACCTATTTGTTTCACCAAACTCACTACTCTCTCACTAAAATACGGTTCCCACCTCAATTCATCATCAAGAACATCAATTTGCAAGCAAAATACTCAAGATTTAAGCAAGAAAATCAACAAGCAAGCACCACACCACAAGATCCTACAAATATTCAAGGTAATTTTGATGTTTAAATTGTTCTTTGGTTTCAAACAGAAACCTATGGTTCTGTGGGTTTTTGAAAACATAAATTAATCTCCAATCAACAAAATTGACAAAGTTTAGTGTTGGAAGTTTGGATTAAAAAGGCATACATGTTTAGTTAGGTGGTTAATAGATCATGTTAGAAATTTGAAACCTTAATTCACATTTTGAAAAAAAAAATCTGAAAGTAATATTGTTGCTGATGTTTGTTTCGGTTTTGATCAAAAGAGAGGGCCAAGAAGGCCTTTGGCCTTTGGCCATATAATTGATGCATATGTGTGTGCTTAGGCATGAATTAAGAGCATGAAACACCATTTAAACTTGTGATTTGCTGCTGAGATAAAGTAAAAACAGAATGGAAATAAAGGTGCAGTGTAGTATGTGTGTTTGTGCATGGAATTGACAGATCCGAGACCCACAAGTTGGGTGGATCTCGGATGTTTTGAACCAGAAAACAGCCACCCTTTTCTCCCTTTAACTCATATGCATAAACTTAAGTGTGTGTACTGTTGTAAGAAGAACCTAGATTCCCATAATTGTGAATCTCGGATGTATGAAGCTATCCAAACAGAAACAGTCCAGTATTCGTTTTCTTGATTACATGAATCTCGGATGTTTTCTGTTTTGTAACAGCAAGAGCAACAGCCCATTTCTCTTTTCTTTGTTGCATATAGAATAAGTGTTGTGTATATGGTGTCTAACTTAAAAAATCTGAGATTCTTAAGGATTGAATGTCGGATGTTGTAAATAAATCAGCAGCAGTCCACAACACTAATAAACTAAGTATAAATGAATCTCTTATGTGTTAAATGATACAAAAGTTTTGAGATTTGCATCCAAGATAAATCTCGGATGTGTATATGTATGTGCAATGTGTATAACAACAATCTTTATATATATAAATCATAATCACAACAGCTCATAAGTCTATAATTTGTATGGTTTCTGAGTCATATTATGATCATTTTAAGCACCGATACTTCGTAAAATCCATATTATTACTCCAAGTTTGTATTTCAGGGCCAAGATGATAAAAAGAAGCAATCTGAGACAAATCAGAGCAAATTGGACTGAGGGGGGCGCAAGCCTGTGCTGCCTTGCGCTCCACACAGCGCCCAACCTGTCCAGATACGTTCCAGCACACGCCAGCTAAACCCTAGCCGCATTCGGGCGCAGGGGGTGGCGCAGGACTGCGCCTGGCTTGCACTGGTGCGGCGCCAATCCGCGTTTTTCAGCCCTGGAAACCCTAATCTCGAATCTCTATAAATAGGAGAGGAGGGGCAGCTTTGAAGGGAGTCTCGACGTGTGTGCAAGTGTGCCGAAGCTCTGCCGGAGTGGATCTACGATACGGGAATGAAGACGGTGGTTCGCAAGCTATCCTATGGCTCAGATCCGTGAGTGTGACGAGCATACGATGAGCGGCTAATCCCATTAGCCGTTTGCGGAGGATCTACGGCTAAGTTTACTTTACTTTCATTTCTTATGTTTTGATGTATTCGTAATGAGCTAGATCTATTATGTGTATGCAAATGAAAAACATTTGGCTATGATTATGATTATGTGTTGCGATTGGTAAAAGCAAGATAGTTTATAGTGGTGTTATTATTCGTGCCGAGTCCATCTGTTTAGGGATTAGGACGAGTATTAATGTTGCATACGCTATGCCGAGAGTTATTGGTTAAAACACATTTGATTAATTTAGTTGCGCAATTGATTATGTCTATGTGATCATTGTATGAAATTTTAATGAGTAATACTTATGCCGTGGTGATTCCGTGAATGGTTATTCGTATCTTGATTGTTATCTTCTTCGTTAGTTACTTCGTTCTTAATTTTAGTTACAAGCAATTACAATCCATTACTCTAAACAACTCATTCAAATCCGCGATTTCACAATTTAAATGCTTTCAATAAACCTATTACATTAAGGCTAATAACCTAATCCTAATTACGACCACACTCCCTGTGGATTCGACCCTTACTTCTCTATCTAATTAGTGGATTTAAGGTTTAAATCGGCGGGTCACAACGACTGCCCATTAGAATTTTGGCGCCGTTGCCGGGGAGTGTAATGGTAGTTTAGGTTTAAAGTTAGTTCGTTGCCTTAGTTTTAAGTAATTAGTTTTAAGTTCCTTTCGTTGTTAATTTTAGTCTTTAATTTATAATTATTAAAAATCAAATAAAATTTTTTTAAAATTCAAAAAGGTAATTGTAGTCCTCTACTTTACCACCCAAAAATATTAGTTTGATTAAGTCTTTAATCTTTTGTAGTATTTTATTTAGTGTATGCGCACACGTTGATCGGCTAAAGGGTTGCCGCTACAATTCGAACCCGAAATCGAAAAAGTAGTGAGATCGAACCGAAAGACTGTCAAGATTCAAAATCAACAATTAATTATGGAGAATTTAAACGTACAAAAGAAACAAATTCCTGATTCAGAGATTCCTAATTTAGAAAGCCCTCCGATTTCGCCACGAAATCGTGATCAAGAAGAACCCGAACGCATAGTCCATAGAATGGGTGATCAACCGAGACGTATGGTTGAGTCGCATTACCGTCCAGGTGATGTGCCCGATCCGTCTCCAATTCGTTATCCCGAAAACGAGAACGAACCAGAAGTTCATCCTCAATTATTTTAAATTCTTCCGATCTTCGAGGGATGCCAAGTGAGAACCTTATGAACATCTATCTGAGTTCACAGCTATTTGTAAAGCAAACCATGTTCGAGGTATAACCACCGATGGTTTAAAACTTCGATTATTTCCTTTTTCGTTTAAAGAGAAAGCGAAGAATTGGTTTGTATCCTTACCAACTAATAGCATTACAACATGGGACCAAATGAAACGAGAATTCCTTAATGAATATTACCCCATTAGTAAAACAACTGAAAAAAGAAAGGAAATTACCGGATTTAAACAAAAACCGGTCGAACAATTCTACGAAGCGTTTGATCGTATGAACGAATTATTAAGAGCGTGTCCACACGACGAAGTACCCAAATGGATGCTTATCAAAACATTCTTTGATGGTGTGAGTCAAGAAGTCGTAATATGATTATAGCTGCCATAGGAGGCACATTTTTAGGTAAAGAAGACGATGAAGCCTGGGAGTTGCTTAATCAACTCGGCAAGGGTCTTAATGTTCAAGCTGGTTCTGAAAATAGTATAGGAGTTCAAGTTATGAGCATAGACAATTGTAACCACCCAACTTTTAGCCCAATTAATTATCTGATTATCGAACCAATAATGTAATTTTATTACATTATTTGAGTTATAATTTAATTAAGTTTTGAAATATTTAATTAAATTATATAAATATTTAAATTATGATTTAATAAAATATTAAAGATAATTAAATAAAAGAGAGATATAAGATACGAAAGTAATAGCGAGTTAAGTAGCAAATATAACTAGATGAAGTATATAAACGGAATTTAAGATCATAAAATCAGATCTGACTCTCTCTCTATACTCTCTCTCTAGATTTCTCTCTCTACTCTCTCTACTCTCTCTCTACTTCTCTCTAAAATTTCTACCAAACGGACCGACCGATTATCAAGATTTATATGTCGTTGGAAAGATCTCGGAGTATGCTACAAGAGTCTACTATTTCACGTGTGATTACATACGAATTTGAGGTAAGAAATTATGTTTTTAGCTTTTATCATTTTCGGTTTAGAAGTTATAAACTCGAATTTACCATTTTAGGTGATTAAAGGTAGATTAACTTGAGATTTAACTAGAAAATGTATAATATAATTGAATCTAGCCTTAATATTTAGTATATGTATGATTTTAGACTTATAAATTATGTTTTAAAGCTGTAGAAGAAGAACAAATTCGAGAAACCAAGAACACATTCGAAATACATGAACAAATTCGACATTTGATCTTAAATTCGAATATTGTTCGAATTTGACATTAGAATCGAGGGAGGCCTTCGAATTTACCTATTTATATTCGAATTTGACTATAGATTTTTGATATGGATTTCGATTTTGTTCCTAAATTCGAAATAGGTTTCGAATTTAAGCTTCAATTCGATTTTAACCTCATATGTGAAATCAAAACATTCGAATTTAACCCTTCATTCGACTTTAAGCATTATTTTCGAATTTAATGTTAGCCTATGATTCGAATTTAGCAAAATGAAGTTCGAATTTGGTAATTTAAAATCGAATGATGCTTCAAATTTAACTATAGGTTCGAATTTAATAATTTATGTTCAAATTTATGTATATAAATTCGATATCCCACTCATAAACTTGAATACTTTGAATAAAACACATAGAGAACACATAATATAACAAAATGATTAGCCTAATGATTATAAATGTGTAAATATGTGGGATATATGATCATAAATTAAATTAATAACAAAAAAATGATAAATATACATATATTCAAATATGTGAATGGGTGATAAACTAATAGAAATCAAGGTTTATTAACTAAAATAAATGAGTTGAATAATGATTTAACAGAATTTAATATGATATGATTAGACATGCTTTCTTCAGAATTATACTGAGCAAATGAAAGCTAAGAAAGATCTTAATGAGATTGATGATAATATAATCAAGATATGAGACTTTGAGATTAAAGACCAACGAGCGAACACTGAATATATTATTCAGATGATTCAAAGGCTAATAAATATCAGAAATGATATGATTAACAGATTGAGCAACAAGCAAAATGGCAAGCATCTGAAAGTCTGATATAAGTCAGATAGTGGTTCTAATCCACTAAAGATTGTGAGCAACAGAGCCAGAGCCAGAAAGTGCAAATAACCAGTAACTGTGAGTTGTAGATTTCACTTTAACTGCAAATTATGTGAATTGAGACTTTTGTTGCATGATCCTGATTTTATTGGCATTCTGATCTTATTGAGCATATTGATAATTGCCATGATTACTATGAATTGTTGAGCCGATCACTTATTCTTGTAGCTTCTATTCTTTGACGAGTCATTTGATTGTTAAGCTTAACACCACCACTATTGCTCAGTGTTGGGTTAATGTTAGGCTTATGATGTGCTGATTTATGTGATGAAAGCACAGAGGGTAGCTAGAGCTGAGCATTCTGATGATACCCATATAGCAATTACTAGTAGCTAGCCCAGTACGTGGCTGTTCCCCACTAATGATGCGTGTGTATGGAGTTATCATCATCCGAGCATTCCTTATGAAATTGTCTAAAAGTCTCAAGAGAAACAACAGTTTTATAACTGGGAGCTGAGCAAAGTCGCGCATCAAAAGAGCATTAATTGGCCAATGTCCCTTTGAGATTGAGCTGTTCATGAGCCTAGTGCAGTGCATAAGCAATAGAGCTGAGCCGTGCATGAGCCGAGTGCAGTGCATGGGCTTCCGCGTTCATAATTGCATGTTAAATGTGAAATTCTACATTCTCACTAAGCAAATAAGCTTACCCCGTTGTTGCATTATTTTTCAGGTAAAGGCAAAGGATTGGTTGGACCTAGTTCATAGGTCAGCACTCTGAAAGAGCTTGAAGTGCTTTAGAACCTGTTTCAACACCTTGGTACTTGATTGATGATAGAGCTTTGGGGTTAGGGGCTAGTTTATAATTGTGCTTTGATGTAATAGTCTAGAAGTCTGTCCCTATTACTTAAATTCTGTCTCTGATTGTAATTAACTTTAATTCCACACTGTTAATTTTATCTTAGTTTCATGATTGATATTGCGTTGCTACTGGGCCTTGACTTAAGACCTTTGAGAAATCTTGGGTCTCACAGGATGGTATCAGAACAATAGTTTGAGTGAATCATTGTATTACGTGTAATACATGATCTCAAACTTGTGCAATGCTATAGTATCAATCATGATAGGATGGCTTGAACTAAGATAGGTTTCAGAGACTAGTAGGACGGGGTATGAAAGGGTACAATGTGTTAGACTAATGATCTAAATATTTAGTGATTTAAATTTCAAAGCTATGTCAGGAGAAGGTGGACCATCAGGTGGCATGACCCCAGAGCAAGTCCTGGAAATGATGCAACAACTAATAACCCAGAATAATGAGCAACAAAACAAGTTTATGCTAGAGCAAATTGAATCAATAAAGAAAACTGAAAAGAGAAATAAACATAAAAAGAAGCAAACTGAACAGTCAAGCGAATCAGATTCCGATAATGAGCATGTCAATCAACGAGTTATGCAGCCAAAAGGCTGTAGATTTAAAGACTTCAAAGCGAGTGGTGCTATAATGTTTGAAGGCACAGTAAATCCAATACAAGCGTTAGATTGGATAAGTCATACTGAAGAGATCTTCAGTATCTCAGAATGTCTGGACAGCAATAGAGTTAAGTTCGCTACAGCACTATTTGTTGGAGCTGCAAGAGCCTGGTGGAAAACACAAAGGAGCATCTATGGTGAGGAAGCAATTATGACATTGGACTGGGAGCAGTTCTTGGAGATGTTCAATGCCAAATACTGTCCAACAGACAAACAAGATGAACTCGAGATGCAGTTGATGCAATTGAAGCAAGGAACTAAGACTGTTGATGAATACGAGCATGAGTTCTCGAGACTTTGCGGCTACTCGTCATATCAAGTAGCAACAGAAGAGCGTAAGATAAACCGATTCAGACTGGGTCTGAATCCACTATATTGAAGATAAATGAGTAGCATAAAGTTCAAAACATATCTCAGTATAGTGGAAGCAGCAAGAATGGTGGAGCGGGAATTCACAGATTCTAGTTGTGAACCCGTTATGATGGCTATAAGTCCTACTTGTCCATCTCCACCTAAGAAACAGAAATCTAGTAGATTCTTCAGTTCATCAAAGTCCAGTCAGCAGCAGTCACAAGCATCCTCTACACCTCAGAAGACTAGAGTCTATTCCATACAGTCAGGAGCGCGACCGTGTAAACGCTGTAACAAATTTCATAGCGGACGTTGCAACCTTAGAGATGTAACGTGTTACACCTGTAAACAGATTGGACATGGAAGTGATGAATGTCCAGAAAGAAATGACGTATGCTACAACTGTGGTGAGCGTGGACATTATGAAAAACATTGTCCAAATGCACGCATGCTTACTAATCCTGAACAACCAGTTGGCAGAGCAATCCAACAGAGTACTACAATGATACCTATAGCAAAGGCGCGAGCTTTCCATATAACTGCTGAGGATGCCGAGGAGACACCAGAAACGCCAAAAGACCCCAATGGTAATTAATAATAAGTTTCTTATATGATAAAATGATTTAATTCTGTTACCAGATCAATTTTAATTCCCACATAAGTATTGAGTTAACTTTACAATCCTGTCATCGATAGTGAATAATGCAGAGACATATGGGTTGTATCAGTTGAAGTTACTATACAAATATATTCCAAATCAGAAATTATACCTATAAACAATATAGGTATTGTAATCTGAATCATGTATGATTCAAAAGCTCTAAGAAATCAAAATATAATCTTAAAACACAAGCTACTTCGTAAATCCTTGTAATCTGAATGATTACAGCGTGTCTTATATTGAGACAGAGGTGGAAGTTGCTGATCCAATAAATATTAATGAGAAGAGTATTTGAATCAAGTAATTAAGCACCCAATGACAACTTGAAATGAGAATCAAAGAAGTCAGAGGCACAAAGCGAGAGTAATAAAGAAATAGATTGAGATCTTTGTTAAGCCAAGCAATTAGTCATAAATGGCCAATGAAAAGCCTGTCATATGTCAAATAAATGTAAGAATGGATTCTCACTATGTCGACACGAGACTAGTGAGATATCTAATATGGAATTCCTATTCCACCTAACTGCATATAAAATGAAAAGTCAAACATAAGTCTATACATATAATTAAACAGAACCAAAGGTTATTGCTTTGTCAAAATCCTCTTGACCGAATTGCACAAGTGAACTAATAGAGGAAGGCGATGACGATAAAGTAGAAGATGATCTAAATGGTCGTGGAGACGGTTTTGGAACCCTGGTAGCTCGAGACCTGACTTTGATAACAAAATCTGCCGTCATGTCTAACGAATCACACTTAGAAAGCTTAAGTAAATTGTCGATTTCTATCAAAATCATTTCCTTGGAATCTGATTCTGTATAGCATTTGTTTTCCATGTCGTTAATATTCCTATTCGCTGGAAGATTTGAAAGCGTATGATCACTTCAAGTTCTTGATCATGTTTGACTTGCCTGAAATATCCATCAACTGCTGAAACCGTTGCGAAGAAGATGTGGACGATTGAACTCCAAAATTTTTGATTCTCTGTTCGAACTCCTGTTTTGTTCGGCGAGCTTTAAATGCAGCATTTCAACATTTTGCCTCAATATTTCATCCTCGACTTCTAAACACTCGATCATCTTGGAGGATTTTGTTTCTCGAGAGGCTTCTTATATATAATGGATTTGGCGGATATGGCAGCGCAATTGGAAACCAAAGTAGGTGAGGTGGAGTCGTTATACAAAGAGTTGGCTCTGATTATTGCGCCGGACGAATGATTCCATTTGTTTGTCAGAGGAAAGAAAATTATAAGTATTTATAGCAAGTCAGCATAAAAAAATCGGCTAAGCGATTGATGATTGTAACATCATCAATAAAAGAAACATAAAAGTACAGATATCAGACTCCCGAAAAGCTCTGTAACTATTACAGGAGCAAATGAAAAGAGATATGAGCTAGCTAATATATAGAGATGGTAGCTGAATTGAAATTAAATCTCAAAAGTCCACAAAATGAATATATGAATGATAAGTCAGAATTCCTAAAAGTGATCAACTACAATTACATAACAGTGAAATATTGAATCAAATATGAACTTCGAGAAGAAATTTTAATTTCTTGTACGTGTGAATCTCAAAGAAGCATAAATCATGAAAAACAGATGGTGCTCGTTCAGTGGAAACACCACAAAGGTTCACATCAGTCTTGAGAATCAATAGATATCATAAAAGCTATCTACCCAAGTCTGTTCGAACAAAGCTAACTTCGAGGACGAAGTTTGTGCGTGGTGGAGCCCATTCTGTAACAACCCAACTTTTAGCCCAATTAATTATCTGATTATCGAACCAATAATGTAATTTTATTACATTATTTGAGTTATAATTTAATTAAGTTTTGAAATATTTAATTAAATTATATAAATATTTAAATTATGATTTAATAAAATAATAAAGATAATTAAATAAAAGAGAGATATAAGATACGAAAGTAATAGCGAGTTAAGTAGCAAATATAACTAGATGAAGTATATAAACGGAACTTAAGATCATAAAATCAGATCTGACTCTCTCTCTCTAGATTTCTCTCTCTACTCTCTCTCTCTACTTCTCTCTAAAATTTCTACCAAACCGACCGACCGATTATCAAGATTTATATGTCGTTGGAAAGATCTCGGAGTATGCTACAAGACTCTACTATTTCACGTGTGATTACATACGAATTTGAGGTAAGAAATTATGTTTTTAGCTTTTATCATTTTCGGTTTAGAAGTTATAAACTCGAATTTACCATTTTAGGTGATTAAAGCTAGATTAACTTGAGATTTAACTAGAAAATGTATAATATAATTGAATCTAGGCTTAATATTTAGTATATGTATGATTTTAGACTTATAAATTTATGTTTTAAAGCTGTAGAAGAAGAACAAATTCGAGAAACCAAGAACAAATTCGAAATACATGGACAAATTCGACATTTGATCTTAAATTCGAATATTGTTCGAATTTGACATTAGAATCGAGGGAGGCCTTCGTATTTACCTATTTATATTCGAATTTAACTATAGATTTTTGATATGGATTTTGATTTTGTTCCTAAATTCGAAATAGGTTTCGAATTTAAGCTTCAATTCGATTTTAACCTCATATGTGAAATCAAAACATTCGAATTTAACCCTTCATTCGACTTTAAGCATTATTTTCGAATTTAATGTTAGCCTATGATTCGAATTTAGCAAAATGAAGTTCGAATTTGGTAATTTAAAATCGAATGATGCTTCAAATTGAACTATAGGTTCGAATTTAATAATTTATGTTCAAATTTATGTATATAAATTCGATATCCCACTCATAAACTTGAATATTTTGAATAAAACACATAGAGAACACATAAATTAACAAAATGATTAGCCTAATGATTATAAATGTGTAAATATGTGGAATATATGATCATAAATTAAATTAATAACAAGAAAATGATAAATATACATATATTCAAATATGTGAATGGGTGATAAACTAATAGAAATCAAGGTTTATTAACTAAAATAAATGAGTTGAATAATGATTTAACAGAATTTAATATGATATGATTAGACATGCTTTCTTCAGAATTATACTGAGCAAATGAAAGCTAAGAAAGATCTTAATGAGATTGATGATAATATAATCAAGATATGAGACTTTGAGATTAAAGACCAACGAGCGAACACTGAATATATTATTCAGATGATTCAAAGGCTAATAAATATCAGAAATGATATGATTAACAGATTGAGCAACAAGCAAAATGGCAAGCATCTGAAAGTCTGATATAAGTCAGATAGTGGTTCTAATCCACTAAAGATTGTGAGCAACAGAGCCAGAGCCAGAAAGTGCAAATAACCAGTAACTGTGAGTTGTAGATTTCACTTTAACTGCAAATTATGTGAATTGAGACTTTTGTTGCATGATCCTGATTTTATTGGCATTCTGATCTTATTGAGCATATTGATAATTGCCATGATTACTATGAATTGTTGAGCCGATCACTTATTCTTGTAGCTTCTATTCTTTGACGAGTCATTTGATTGTTAAGCTTAACACCACCACTATTGCTCAGTGTTGGGTTAATGTTAGGCTTATGATGTGCTGATTTATGTGATGAAAGCACAGAGGTTAGCTAGAGCTGAGCATTCTGATGATACCCATATAGCAATTACTAGTAGCTAGCCCAGTACGTGGCTGATCCCCACTAATGATGCGTGTGTATGGAGTTATCATCATCCGAGCATTCCTTATGAATTTGTCTAAAAGTCTCAAGAGAAACAACAGTTTTATAACTGGGAGCTGAGCAAAGTCGCGCATCAAAAGAGCATTAATTGGCCAATGTCCCTTCGAGATTGAGTTGTGCATGAGCCTGGTGCAGTGCATAAGCAATAGAGCTGAGCCGTGCATGAGCCGAGTGCAGTGCATGGGCTTCCGCGTTCATAATTGCATGTTAAATGTGAAATTCTACATTCTCACTAAGCAAATTAGCTTACCCTGTTGTTGCATTATTTTTCAGGTAAAGGCAAAGGATTGGTTGGACCTAGTTCATAGGTCAGGACTCTGAAAGAGCTTGAAGTGCTTTAGAACCTGTTTCAACACCTTGGTACTTGATTGATGATAGAGCTTTGGGGTTTGGGGCTAGTTTATAATTGTGTTTTGATGTAATAGTCTAGAAGTCTGTCCCTATTACTTAAATTTTGTCTCTGATTGTAATTAACTTTAATTCCGCACTGTTAAGTTTATCTTAGTTTCATGTTTGATATTGCGTTGCTACTGGGCCTTGGCTTAAGACCTTTGAGAAATCTTGGGTCTCACAACAATGCCTAGAAACGTGAGGTTAAAACTGAAATTTCTGAATTAGGAAAGAAAATGGACCAATTAATGAAGGGTTTTTCAAACCCTAGTGTATCAATTAATTGTGTTACATGCGGAGATCCATCACATCATTCAGAAGCATGCCCTCAAGTGCAATCCACTGAGGAATTTGCTAATGAAGTTTACGGATTTAGAGCCCATTGAGAAAGGGATAATCCATTTCCGGAAACGTACAATCCGAGATGGAGAAACCATCCCAACTTTCGATGGAAAAATGATCAACCTACTGATCATCAATCCAAACTAAGATATGAACCACCAAAGAGAGAATATCAATATGGTTCAACTTCAGCAGCTAAAGATGAGCGATATTATAAGTCAAATCATCGTGATCAACCACAATTTCAAGTAGAATCAAATATGAATTATGCGCAATTCGCAGAGTTTGCTGAATGTATGAAACAACAATTAGCTAACAGTACTAAGACCATGGAGATGTTAACTCGTCAGATGAGTCAGATAGCTGAGTCGGTTACTAGGCGTGAGGAAAGGAAGCTTCCTAGCAATACTGTTCCCAATCCTTCACACGCCCATCATCATAACAGAGATAAGAAACATGAAATTAACGAAGTTAATGAAATAGCTAAGATAACCACATTAAGGAGTGGAATAGAGGTAGATAATAAAATAGAGATGCTTATAGAGAAAGAGGCAAAAGAAGATACTGACACTAAAGTCGTGTATGAGGAAAAAGAGGATCCAAAGAAGAAAGAGATACCTAAGAAAGTTTCTTTAAGTAACTAATTAAAGCAGACACTCCAACGCCCAAAGTTAGGGAGGCGGATAAGAGTCAGGACACTTCAATTCCTCCTCTTTATCCTGCTGCTTTAGAAAATCCAAAATCTTCTCCTTATGGCAAAAGAGGCCCACAACCAGAGGATCTTTGGGATTTATTTAATCAAGCAAAGATCAATATTCCTCTGATTAAGGCTATTCAACAGGTTCCATCTTAGGCCAAATTTTTAAAAGATCTTTGTACTCGGAAAAGAAAGTATAAGGTCTCGCTCCCAAAGCAGATCAATTTAACTGAATAGTTGAGTGCAGTAGTTTCTAGTTCTCTACCTCCTAAGCTGAAAGATCCTGGATCACCATTGATTCCAGTGACAATAGGCAATTTGCAGATTAAGAAAGCATTGCTTGATCTTGGAGTTAGTGTTAATATTTTACCTGGATATTTGTTTGATAAACATGATCTAGGTCAGTTACAGACAACTGATATTATCTTAAAACTGGCAGATCGGTCAACCAAGTGCCCAAGAGGTATTTTATCAGATGTCATAGTAAAGGTTGAAGATTTTTACTATCCAATGGACTTCTTAGTATTGGACACCGAAAGTTCAATGGGAGATAATCAACCAGCTATTATCCTAGGTAGACCTTTCTTAGCCACAATTAATGCACAAATTAATTGTAGGACAGGAGCAGTGGATATTGCCTTTGGTAATAGGAAATTAAGACTGAATGTCTTTAATGCTTCAAGTGTCTCTGCTATTGATTCAGAATGTTATCTTATAGACATGATGGATGAACTTGCGCAGCAGCATAGTTCATTAATCAACACCAAAGATGCTACTGAGTTATTCTTTGAGAGTGAATTAACCAAGTTAAATTATATTGAGTGTAATGAGTTAAAAGTAGTCATGGAATCCACATTGGAGTCAAAACAACCACCATGGACCCATAGGACTGAAAAATTACCGACTGATTTACCCAAGTCAGCCAAACCATCAATAGAGCAACCACCTGTTCTAGAATTGAAGGAGCTGACATCGCATTTGAAATATGCTTTTCTAGGTCAGAATGACACTTTGCCTGTCATAATTTCATCAGATCTGACTGAAGAGCAAGAGAAAGCTCTACCGGAAGTGTTAGTCAAATATAAAGAAGTAGTAGGGTGAACGATAGCTGACTTAAAGGAGTCAGTCCCACTTTATGTATGCACCGAATCATTACTGATCCAGAAGTTAAACCAGCTCTGGATGCACAAAGGAGGTTGAATCCTAATTTGAGAGAGGTAGTTAAGAAAGAAGTATTAAAATGGTTGGATGCTAGAATTATATATCCTATATCTGATAGTAAATGGGTAAGTCCAACCCAAACTGCGCTACAGTAATTAACACTGAAGAAGGAGAGAAAATAACTACTCGCCCTGTAACTGGGTGGAGAGTTTGTATAGATTACATAAAAGTAAATGCTGCTACTTCTAAAGATCATTTTCCGCTACCATTTATAGATCAAATAGTGGAAAAATTAGCAGGACAGAAGTTTTACTGTTTCCTGGATGTATATTCTGGTTATAATCAAATCCCAATCCATCCAGAGGATCAAGAGAAAACCACATTTACTTGTCCCTATGGCACCTTTGCCTACCGAAGAATGCCATTTGGACTATGTACTGCGCCCGCCATATTTCAGCGATGTATGATGGCTATCTTTTCAGATATGATGGGTGGTTCTCTTGAAATATTTATGGACGATTTCTCCATATTTGATAAAATATTTGAAGATTGTCTGGGTGTCACACCCCGTTACCCCGGTTGGCAACGAAACGTGACGTCGCGGAAGCATAACCATAATCATAACGAACGACCACTATATGGATTTTTTTTTAAAATACATCGATAAAATTTAAAATATAGAAATGGTATACATAGTCGGATATGAAGAAAAGAAGTTCGCACAGTACAGAGATTTAAGTACATAATTAAAATATTCAAAATAATGCAGCTAAATCTCCGGTAGTTTCGAAAATGCATGGGACTCCTTAGGTGCGGAAGCTTGAAAAAAATAAATCTGAAGGCACAGTTGCCTTAATTTCCTGAAAATACACGCTAAAATACGTCAACAAAAAATTGTTGGTGAGCTCATAGGTTTACACGTAAATCTGACTTGTATGGACAACAACAGTTAAGTTTGAACTTATAACATCATAAATTCCATGTTATGTATTACATATAAACCATCATCCAACCGAAGTTTAATTAAAAATGAGTTTGCCCTGTGCAGTATTCCCATACGTAATACCGTGTGTTAAATATATATGCACTCATTGTTAGCCGACCCGAACTTCTCGATAGATCTATCCACAATATATTCACGCGTACAAATAAATGCAATTAACGGTTAATGATATAAGGGCTGATGGAACCACATGTGTAATACATAAAAGAAATAAAGTTGTTTTCGTGTTCATATGAAAACGAAGCATGTATTTCAACCCCAAAACATAACATTGTGAAAATATGGGCTATGAGGACTCACCGTGAGTGTGATGGCAAAAACGAGCGAAAAATGCAATTTGCGTAAGTTGATGGGTGATGCACCGGGTGAGTTTAATCGAGTCCTAAATCATAATAGGGACTTAATATCTCTAATATATGATAATATGTATACTTATAGATTTTTTTGTCTTAAATCACCCTACATTACATGTTTATAAATAAAACCTACTTAAAAAGTCAAGTTTATATATATAATTTTCCAGCATTTTCGAAGGTTTTTCGGCCTACTTTGAGGCTGTTTTTGACCAAGCTCCAAAACGTTTTAGTCATTGGTTTTCTTGGGCATTAAACTACTATATACAAAGAATTTTTAAAGTCAAGAACGGCCATTTTTCGAGATGTTTAGGTTGGGAAAAAAGCTTGTTGAAAACCCTATGTTGGTCATTTTTGAGATGTCAAACTTTCGGTTTCCCAAATAATTTCTGGAGGTCTTAAACTCCAAAATAAATTATGAAAACTTCCAGATCCTTAGTTAATACATAAATCTAACTTTTGAGACAATAATTAACTCATTTTGTTAAGTTATGAATTAGTTATGATTTTTCAAAGTCGATATAAATTTTCTGCCGAAAATCCGCAGTTTATAAACTTGAAATAACTTATGATTCTTGTTGTTTATTTAAAGACTAGTTGTATAAAAATTATAAAACACATATATATCACTTGTTTTCGTAATATTTGCACTTGTGTGATGTGTTTATATATTTATAAACACATTTGAAGAAACAACTTAAAAACAAAAACTAGAAATTTATAAACTTGAGTTTTTATGAAACTTGTTGTTGTTGGAGATTATATATATTATGCAAGACTTATATAAACATAAATGTATGATGAAATAAGTTAGTATTTACTTACTTTGGGGTATTAGAAGAATGAAACCAAGTAGAAGTTGAAACACTTGGAAGATTTCACCCAAAAACACTTGAAATGTTGCAAGAACACAAAATGGGAATTTTTGGTGTTCTTGGCTTCTCTTGGCCGGTTTTCAAAGGGAGAAAAGAAGAGTGATTTTTCTTTGCAATTGGGGTCTTATTTATAGAGGTGAAAAAGGTGATGAAATGATGAAAATAGTTGTAAAATCTTGCTTGAAATGAAAGAGGAGGATTTGATGGTGAAATGTTGAGTAAAAAATATTTCATAGGTCCTTTTTGGTCCTTCCTTGGCCGGCCTATATGGTGGTATTTTGATGTAGTTTTCTTTTTTTTTTTTTTTGTATAAAAGTATTTAGAAATGTATTCTTGTATTTCCCTTTTTTTGATAATTCATAAATACTTTTGGATGCATTGTTTTAATGAATTGTTTTAGTCTTGCATAATTAATGTTAATTAATTGTATTTGTGTATGATTAGCGTCACTAATCATAATTTAATTATGTACTTAGTTGAATTAATCCCTCATATCGTAAATCGATTGGATTAATTGATTTCCCGATTTATCGCACCGATGAATTTTATTTTATTTGAGTTGAATTTTCTAATGAACTTTGTTAATCACTTTGATTAACTTCTAATGACCACTGATTAGATTATAATTGGATATTAAATACTGATTAGATCGTAGTTGCTAACCTGGTTTAATGCCGGCTGTTACAGTCTCCCCCTGTTAAGGGAATTTCGTCCCGAAATTAGCTCGTGTTCTCCATTGCTTGAGTATTTGGGAACAGATGTGGGTATTTTTCCCGGAACTGATCTTCGCATTCCCATGTAAACTCAGGACCTCGTTTAGAGTTCCATCTGACTTTTATTATCGGGATCTGGCTGTGCTTTAGTTTCTTGACTTCTCGGTCCATTATTTCCACCGGTTGTTCAATGAAGTTCAACTTATCGTCTACCTCCAGCTCGTCCATGGGTATAACGAGTGTTTCATCAGCCAGACACTTCTTAAGGTTGGATACGTGGAAGGTATTATGAACATTACTAAGCTCTGGGAGCAGATCGAGTCGGTAGGCTACCGGGCCACTTCTTTCGGTGATCTTGAATGGTCCGATGTAACGAGGATTGAGTTTTCCTCGTTTCCCAAAACGGATTACGCCTTTCCAAGGACGGACTTTCAACATTACTTGATCTCCCTCTTGAAATTCCAAATCCTTCCGTCGAACATCCGCATAGCTTTTCTGTCGATTCCGTGCGATCTTTAATCGGTTACAAATTTGGGCTATCTTTTCTGTAGTCTCCTGGATGATCTCGGGTCCAGTAATCTGACTATCTCCTACTTCAGCCCAACAAAGTGGTTATCGACACTTTTGCCTGTAGAGTGCCTCGAATGGAGTGGTCTTAATGCTCGAGTGATAGCTATTGTTATAGGAAAACTCGACTAATGGCAGGTGCCTGTCCCAACTTTTGCCGAAGTCGATAACGCATGCCCTTAGCATATCTTCCAACGTCTGAATCGTCCTTTCACTCTGACCATCCGTCTGTGGGTGATAGGCTGTGCTCATATCTAGGCGCGTACCCAACGCCTCTTGCAACAATTGCCAAAATATTGATTTGAACCGGCTGTCCCTGTCTGATATAATTGATACTGGCACTCCATGCCTTGAGACGACTTCTTTAAGATAGATTTGTGTTAACTTATCCATCTTATTAGTCTCCTTGATTGGCAAGAAGTGTGTGGTCTTGGTATGTCGATCCACAATCACCCAAATGGTGTCATAACCTCCAGAAGTCTTTGGCAACTTGGTGATGAAATCCATGGTGATATTCTCCCACTTCCATTGGGGTATTTCCGGTTGAACTAACAATCCTGATGGTTTCTGGTGTTCAGTCTTAACTTTCAAACATGTTAAGAACTTGCTGACATATGTAGCAATGTCAGCCTTCATATTTGGCCACCAGTACATTCCCTTCAAGTCGTGATTATCTGACCCTGGGTGAATAGCATATCTTGTTTTATGCCCTTCATCCATGACCAGCTTTCTCAAACCTTCGAATTTTGGTAGCCAAATTCTGTCCATGAAGTACCGACATCCATCTGGCTTGATTTCAAACTGCTTATCCATTCCTCTCAAGGCTTCATCCAGTAGATTACCCTCCTTGACTGCTTCTTCTTGTGCCTCGCGGACTTGAGAGTTTAGGTTTGATTGTATAGTCATGACCAAGGCTCGGACTCTCAAAGGTTTAACCCGTTCCTTTCGGCTCAGGGCATCAGCTACAACATTCGCCTTACCCGGATGATAACAAATCTCGCAGTCGTAATCGCTGAGCAGCTCCACAAAACGACGTTGCCTCGTATTTAACTCTTTCTGATTCAGAATAGGCTGAAGGCTTTTATGGTCTGTAAACACCGTGCACTTAGTTTCGTACAGGTAGTGCCTCCATATCTTGAGAGCAAACACTACTGCTCCGAGCTCCAAGTCATGAGTCGTATAGTTTACCTCGTGGATTTTGAGTTCCCGTGATGGGTAAGCAATGACTTTATCCATTTGCATGAGCACATAACCTAATCCATTGTGTGAGGCATCACAATAGACCACAAAATTTTTTGTCCCTTCAGGTAAGGACAGAATTGGTGCACTACACCATCTCTGCTTTAACTGTTGAAACGCCTTTTCCTGCTCTTCACCTCAGTTATACTTCACATCTTTCCGAGTCAGCTCCGTTAGGGAACCTTCTATCTTTGAGAAGTTTTCAATAAATCGCCTATAGTAACCGGCAAGTCCCAGAAATTGGTGGATTTCCGTGGGAGTTCTAGGAGTTGCCCAGTTCTTTATGGCCTCGATTTTTGATGGGTCAACTTGGATTCCCTGGTTGTTGATCACATGCCCAAGGAATTTAACTTCTCGCAACCAAAATTCACATTTTGAAAATTTGGCGTATAACTGTTCCTTCTCTAACAACTCCAAGATCAGCTTGAGATGTTGTTCGTGCTCCTCCTTATTTTTGGAGTAGATAAGGATATCGTCTATGAACACTATTACAAATTTGTCCAAATACGGTTACACACTCGATTCATGAGGTCCATGAATACGGCTGGTGCGTTGGTCAAACCGAATGGCATCACCTGAAATTGGTAATGTCCATAACGAGTTCTGAATGCTATCTTGGGAATGTCTTCTTCCCGAACCTTTACTTGATGATAACCGGATCGCAGATCAATCTTAGAGTAGAAGTTAGATCCCTGTAGTTGGTCAAACAGGTCGTCAATTCTGGGAAGTGGGTAGCTGTTCTTTACCGTTAACTTATTTAGCTCTCAGTAGTCTATGCACATTCTGAAGGATCCGTCTTTCTTTTTCACAAATAAGACCGGAGCTCCCCAAGGTGAGGAACTTGGTCGAATGAATCCCTTATCCATCAACTCTTGTAGTTGGTTGGATAGCTCTTGCATTTCAGAAGGAGCGAGTCTGTATGGGGCTCTTGCGACCGGTGCAGCTCCCGACACCAAGTCGATTTGAAACTCCACTTGCCTAGCTGGCGGAAGCCCAGTCAAATCTTCTGGAAAGACCTTCGGATAGTCACAAACAACTGGAATATCCTTGAGTTGTTTTTCCTTTGACTCTTTTTCTGCAATCTGGACTAATACTGCATGGCAACCTTTTCTAAGACACTTTAGTGTCCTTAGGCCAGATATGACATTCATCTGACGGTTCTTTCTTTCCCCTTGGACTGTTAGGATTTTATTCTTGTGGAGTGGTATCCGAACCACTTTCTTACCGCACAAAATCTCGGCATGATTGTGTGACAACCAATCCATACCAACTACCACATCAAAACTTCCGAGTTCTATAGGCATCAAATCTATCTTAAAGGGATGATCTGCCAGCTTCAGTGTGCATTCCTTAATAATACTACTTGCCTCTATTATTTTGCCGTCAGCCAGCTCTATAGTATAAGATTGTCTAAGGGAAAAGGAGTGGCATTCAATTGCTTACTAAACTTATCAGATATAAAGCTCCATCAGCCCCAGTATTAAAGAGTACGTAAGCATAAATGTCATTTAAAAGAAACGTACCTGATACCACATGGGGATCCTGATGAGCGTCACCTGCTCCTAGTACAAAAGCTCTCCCCTGAGCTCCTCCACCATTTTTCAACCTCGGGCACTCACTCCTGAAGTGCCCGGCAGCTCCACACTCATAGCAGCCTCTCTGATTGCCGCCGTTGTAACCCGGGGTACCAAATTTATAGTCCTTGGCCAAATGACCAAGACGTTTGCACTTTCCACAAGGGGTTGGGCAAGGACCTTTGTTGTGATGATAAGTGCATTGGGTGCAGAAAGGCTTTGTACATGTGTAGCCTTTCCTTGTCTCGACTCCCGCTACGTAAGCCTTGATGGTTTCGGACTTCTTGGATTGTGAGCCCATATTCTTCCCAGACTTGTCCTCCCATTTTCTCTTGTTTTCCCTGGCTTTAGCCTCGTTTCTCAGGGACATTTGATCCATAAGGTTGTTGGCCATTCTGATGACGTCCTGAATGATGGTTGGGTTGGAGGCAGTGACATTGCCTTGAATTTGAGGGGCGAGTCCCCAGATGTAACGCTCAATTTTCTTGTATTCAGGGGTCACCATCTGTGGGCACAGAATGCTTAGCTCGTGGAATCGGTTGGTGTACCCAGCTACATCCGTTCCTTTCATAGCCAGATTCCAAAACTCTGACTCCATCTTCTGTAGTTCATTTCTCGGGCAATACTCGTCGGTCATTATTTGCTTTAACTCGGCCCAGGCGAGTTGGTAAGCTGCATCAATCCCCACAGACTGGGCATACGAGTTCCACCATGTCAAGGCGCTATCTTGCAGAGTGTGGGTGGCGAATTTCACCTTGTCTCCTTCAACACATCCGCTAACACGGAATACCGACTCTAGTTTCTCAAACCATCGTACCAATCCGACGGCTCCCTCCGACCCGTTAAAGTATCGGGGCTTGCAACTCAAGAACCCCTTAATCCCGCAACCTTATGGGTTGGTTGCAGTACCTCCCGTGGTGCGGCTAGCACCACCATCTCCGTTGGCAGAACTATTTCGATTGATCTCATAAGTGGCTATAGCGGGGCCACTCTTTGTGCGACTAATTCCTTGATTTCTGCAGCGTTCATGGCTCTTCCTCGTGGCATTATCTTAAAGTTTAAAGAAAGGAGCATAGTGTAAGAAGTTGAATCTTAAAGATTTAAATTTTTCTTAAGGCACATTACTTGTGAAGACCTCCCCTTCCGGGGCAGTCCTCAGAGTCTAGGTCCCACAAATTGCAATACGATATCAACCATACTAAGATAGGGTAATTAATTGCGGAATTAAAAATTACATGTACATACAGATTAGGATTTAAGTTTACATATTTCAAAATAAAGTTATAAAAGGGTAATATCTAATCTAGTTATTACATCATAGAATCATAATAAGTCTACCCAAAATCCACAACAATTGCTGTCTTCCAATCAGTACCGAAAGGATTTGTTGAGTAGTGGTCTAAGAAAGCTTCAAAACTTGGATCTTGAAGCAGGTGATTTTCCTTTGGCTTTTCCTGTAAAATATTAACGCAACATCTGTAAGCAAAGCTTAGTGAGTTTATAGATTTTCAATATCAACATGTGTGTCAAGCGGAATCATTAGTCTAAGCGTGATATGTCTTGGCTGCCGCTACAGCCCTCATGATTGAGATATAGAATCACAGAATCGGATGATGTTCAAGCCACACTCACGCTTAAATGGTGGGGATCAGCCACATACTGGGCTAGCTACCAGTAAGTCAATATGGCGGAACATCGGAGGTCATTACCAATTCATAAGAACTGGTGAAATAGCCGGGTCTAGAACAATAGACCATAAGGGCTAGTCAAGCTGAATCAATCTATCAAATGTCTGATCAATGATGTAAGCATATGTCTTAGAAGTCATGATAGCAATGAATCATAAAGCAAAGTCTGAAGCAATATTAAATGCAATATGAAAAGATAATCAAATAGCTATCATGATTCACTGGGCAACACCCAACCATGGTGTGCACAGGTCTCAATCCAGCTGATAAATGAATGTCAATAAATCTAACAGCAGCAATATATCTCAACCGGATCTATGCATGTTCAATCTGAATATCTATAACTCACTGGTCTGGGTCTTGGTCAAACAGATATAAAAATCTGCCACCTGAGTTATCTCAGGATTTTATCTTTGTCAATCTGTTCTGTCAATTCTTTTCAAATCAGAGACCCGCTTTCAAGTCTTTAAGTCTTTTAATCTTTGTTCAGAATATACTGAACCTGTTCAAAATCATTCATGATAATATCATGTCAATTTCATCATCTTTATCATCATCATTTTAGTCTTTAAATTCTTTGTGTCAATGTTCAGATATTAACTGAACCTGTCCAGAATTATCATTGCCAAATCATATCAATTTCATGTCTTTTTTCATAATCTTTATTTTATCTGATTCTGATAACTGATAACTCTGTTAATCATTTGATTCATTTTTCTTTAATTTTGTAAAAATATCAAAATAGGATATCCAATTTCGGAGCATCCGGATTCGGACCAATCCGGATCTGACACCCGGATTCGGACAAGTCCGAAAAGGTCGTCCTAATTCGGACCAAGCCCGGATTCGGTTCATCATCCGAAATTGATACCATCCGAACTCGGATCATCCGAGTTCGGACCAACACTTAACAAAATAATTATTTGTTATCCGAAGTATGGAACCGAAATGGATTTCATCTGAATTTAGGGGTCCGAAATGGGACACCATCCGAATTCGGGTCATCCGAATTCGGATCCTATACTTAGCATATTTTCCAGAAATGTTATTGGTGTTCTTGGTCATATTTATACGGATTTTTACCAAAATCCACTAAAACATTTTTTAATCAACATGCAACTGAATATTATGTTGTATTATGATTATTGGGTTGTTTTTATGCATTTTTCCCCATCAATAACATCACATTTCGATCGAGATCATCCAAATACTCAATATTTTGTCAAGAACACAATTAAGAACAAAATTCCAATTTCATCATTATTTGAATGATCCAAGCATCAAATTTTGTTTCTGTTTCATTTATTAGTTTCAATTCATCATAATCTATCATAATTTTATACATGCAACCAATAATCTCCACATTTTAATCTTAGATTTCGGTTTCTAATAAAACCGAACCAAATTCTTGAAATTATAGAGTTTAGTCAATAATTACCTCAAAAATCTTGTAGATTGTTGTTGATCTTTGATTCTTGTAACTCCTTTGTCTTGAATCTTCAATTGATTGTAACAATTTATGGAATTTTGATGAATTTTTGATGTTGGCCGTATGTGTAGAGAGAGAGTAGAGAGAGAGAGTGAAATTCTTAAATGGTTGTTAAATGACCATTAATTTGATTAATATATGTGACTTAGCTATATTTGTAGTTTAACCCACTAAACTTTTGTATTTTACATCTCTTTATTCTAATCATTTTAATAATTCATAATCATTTATAATTATTCATGACATATAGAAATAATTTAAGTAAATAATTTCAAACTTAAATAAATTACATCATAAATAATGTAATAAAATTACATTATTATCTCAAAATCAGATATTTACATGCTTGGCAAAAGTTAGGTTGTTAGAGAATGGGCTCCACCACGCACAAACTTCGTCCCCGAAGTTAGCTACGTTCGAACAGACTGGGATATGTTGCTTTCATAACATCTCTGGATTCCCAAGACTGATGCGAACCTTTGTGGTGTTTCCACTGGACGAGCACCATCTGTATTTCTTTGTTTCTAAGCTTCTTAGTCTTCGAGTCCAGAATACACTCCGGCTCTTCAACTATTCGAAGCTTCTCATCAATTTGCAAGTTAACGTGTGGTATCTGAATTTCTCTTTCATCGGCTAAACTCTTTCGTAAATGACTAACATGGAATACAGGATGTATTCCAGCTAAGTCAGCTGGTAGTTCAAGACGATAAGATTGGTTTCCAATCTTTTCCACAATCTTGAACGGACCAATAAATCTCGGAGCTAGCTTGTTTCTTTTAATAAACCGCACCACATTCTTCATTGGAGATACTTTCAGCATCACCCAATCGTTAACTGCAAAACTGATTGATCTATGCCGATTATCATAATATGACTTCTGCCTGCTTTGAGCTTCAAGAATGTTCCTTCTAACGAGTTGAATCTTTTCATGAGTCAACTGTAGAAGGGCAGGTCCTGCTATTGGCAATTCACATGTTTCGCGCCAGCAGGTGGGAGTTCTGCATTTTCTTCCATATAAAGCTTCGAATGGAGCCATCTTGATCGTTGAATGATAACTGTTGTTATATGAGAATTCGACCAACGGCAAGTGGTCATCCCAGTTACCACCTAGATCAAGAACACAGGCACGAAGCATATCTTCGAGAGTAAGGATAGTACGCTCACTCTGGCCATCTGCATTAGGATGATAAGCAGTACTCATAGAGATCCGAGTACCCATCCCGTCTTGTAGAGCTTGCCAGAATCTGGAGGTGAAACGACTATCACGATCTGATACGATAGATTTCGACACACCATGTCGAGAAATTACTTCAGTGATGTATATCTGTGCCAATCTATCGAGAGAGTAAGTTTCTTTCATCGGAATGAAATGTGCTGATTTCGTTAAACGATCCACGACTACCCAAATGGAGTCGTGTTGTCTTTTGGTTTTCGGCAGCTTTGTGATGAAATCCATTGTTATATGCTCCCACTTCCATTCAGGAACTGGTAGTGGTTGCATATCCCCGAAGGGTTTCTGATGTTCTGCCTTAACCATCTGACAGACTCTGCAGCTTTCAACACACTTACCGATATCTTTCTTCATTCCTGGCCACCAGTAGTCAGCTTTCAGATCAAAGTACATCTTTGAGCTGCCAGGATGAACAGATAACTTGGACTGATGAGCTTCAGACAGAAGAGTGCTACGAATTGAACCATATTTAGGAATCCAGATTCGGTTTCCCTTGAGACAGTGAAGTCCCAAATGATTCAGAGTTAGAAATTGTAACTGCCCTCTAAGATTTTCAGAATCAATATTCTCTTCTTTCAGTGCTTCAATTTGAGCAACTCGGATGTCTTCAATAAGATCAGAAGAAAATACTACAGGAGTCAGGGCATAGCAGCACTTTTTCGGATAGATTTTCCTACTCAAAGCATCCGCGACAACGTTAGCTTTGTCGGGATGATATAAGATCTCGCAATCATAGTCCTTAATAAGCTCCAAGGACCGACGCTGTTTCATATTTAAATCCTTTTGAGTAAAGAGATATTTGAGACTCTTGTGATCGGTGTAGAGCTGACACCGAGTCCCATATAGATAATGACGCCAGATTTTTAGAGCAAAGGTAACGGCAGCCAACTCAAGATCATGAGTTGGTGCACTTTTCTCGTAGTCTTTCAATTGCCTTGAAGCGTAAGCAATTACTTTTCCCTTTGCATGAGAACACATCCTAAGCCAGTACCAGACACATCGCTGTAAACAACGAAATCGTCATTGCCTTCTGGCAAGGCTAGAATCGGCGCTTGAATAAGCTTCTGTTTCAGAATGTCAAATGCCTCTTGCTGTTTATCGGTCCAAACGAAAGGAGTATTCTTCCGTGTTAGCATCGTTAGAGATACAGCAATCTTTGAGAAGTCCTTTATGAATCGCCGATAATAACCGGCCAATCCAAGGAAACTTCTTATTTCGGAGGCATTACGAGGCGTTTGCCACTTCTGAACAGCCTCGACTTTTGACGGATCAACGGAAATTCCTTCGCCATAAACGACATGGCCAAGGAATTGAATCTATAAGATAATCAAAATAGAAATTCAAGTTCTGATGCGAATCATAGAATAGTTAAGGAAACAGCTCAAGACATATATAATAGAGATTATACCTGTCTGAGCCAGAATTCGCACTTAGAAAACTTTGCGTAGAGTCTTTCTTTTCTCAGTAACTCTAGCAATTGTCGCAGATGAACGGAATGATCAGCCTCCGTTTTGGAGTAAATCAGAATATCGTCTATGAACACGATAACTGATTTATCCAACATTGGTCTGCACACGCGATTCATGAGATCCATGAATGCCGCTGGTGCATTTGTCAAGCCAAACGACATTACGAGAAATTCGTAATGACCGTATCTTGTACGGAAAGCTGTCTTTGGAATATCCTCATCTCTAACTTTCAGCTGATGATACCCAGAACGGAGATCTATCTTTGAGAAATAGCTGGCTCCTTGCAGCTGATCAAACAGATCATCTATCCTGGGCAAAGGATATTTATTCTTTATGGTGACTTTGTTCAACTCGCGGTAGTCGATGCACATACGGAAGGTTCCGTCTTTCTTTTATAACAAATAGAACTGGTGCACCCCACGGAGAAGAACTCGGTCGGATAAATCCCTTCTCTAACAGCTCTTGCAGTTGCTTAGACATTTCTTGCATTTCTGCAGGTGCAAGTCTGTATGGAGCTTTTGCGATAGGAGCCGCACCAGGAACCAAGTCAATACTAAACTCGACTTGACGTTCCGGTGGCACTCCGGAAATTTCATCAGGAAATACGTCTGGGAACTCACAGACGATAGGAATATCGGACAAAGATTTCTTTTCAGAGTTGGATTCAGATGAAACATAACAGATATAAGATTCGTGACCCTTAGATAAGTACTTATGCGCTTTTTCAACAGATATGAAACAATGTGCACCTTTCCGCTTCTCGCCCTTGATCTCAAGTACTCGGCCGTCTGAAGACTTGATTCTGATGACTCGCCGGTTGCAGATAATTGTAGCCTCGTTGTTCATTAGCCAATCCATGCCGATGATGACGTCAAACTCTTTCAATGGAATCGGGATGAGGTCGAGATTGAATACGATATTATCAACAAGTAGTGTGCAGTTTCGATAAACAGAATCAGCCATAACGAAATTGTTACTGGCTGTCTCAATGTCTAATATCACGGGAAGCTTTGATGGAGACTTACATAATTGTCGTGCAAAAGAAGTTGATATGAAAGAACGACTTGCGCCAGAATCAAATAATACACGAGCCGGAATTGAGTTAAGCAGGAACATACCGGTAACTACGTCTGGTGTTTCTTTTGCTTCCTCGGCTGTGATTTGGAAAGCTCGAGTCCGTGCAGTCGGCGTTGCAGCAGAACTCTTAACTGTAGACCCTCCAGCTGATGACTGTGACTGATAACGCGATCCACTACGACACTGGTACATAAAATGTCCTCTTTTCCCGCACTTTGCACATCCACATCCCTGCTGTGGACATTCTTCACTACTGTGACCGATCATGTTGCACGCAAAGCAAGTAACATCTTCTGGATTGCACAACCCCATATGTGACTTTCTGCATTGCTTGCAGAATCGTGGCTCATTCGTGAGGGAGTAAACTTGTGCTTTCTGTTGTGAACTATGCTGATGGGATTGCTGAGATTGCGACTTATTTGGCTTGAAAAATCTACCAAATCTTTGTTTCTTAGGAGGAGACGGATTCATTGGGTTAGTCGTTGGAGCGTATAGCTGATCACCGTATTCTAGATATCCTCTCTCAATCTGTCTGGCTGCTTCTACCATTTCCAAGTAACTTTTGTATTTGATGGCGCTCATCGGATGTCTGTATCTAGGATTGAGTCCTACACGGAATCTATTCATCTTTCTTTCTTCAGTAGCTACTTGGTATGAGGAGTAACCGCATAGTCGTGAAAACTCGTGTTCGTATTCGTCAACCATCTTTGTTCCTTGAGTCAGCTGCATCAGTTGTACTTCCATCTTGTCTCGCTGGTCTACTGGACAGTACTTTGCGTTAAAAATATCTAGGAACTGGTTCCATTCTAAAGTCTGAATTACTTCTTCGCCATATATGCTTCTCTGGGTTTTCCACCATGCTCGGGCAGCTCCAACAAACAACGCAGATGCGTAGCTCACTTTCTTAGAATCTAAACAGTCAGAGATTCTAAAAATTTCTTCCGTATGACTGATCCAATCCATCGCCTGAATCGGATCTACAGTACCCTCGAAGTTCAGGGCACCGCTCGCTTTAAAATCTTTGAATTTGCAGCCCTTTGGCTGAGCTATTTGGGTTTCTGGATTTGAATTATCAGAATCAGATTCATTGGTCTGGACTTGCTTTTCTTTTCTCTTATTTTTCTTTTCTTCACGTCTTTTAGCTTCGGCCTCATCTCTGGCACAAAACTGTTCTTGCATCATTTTGTTTTGTTGTTCTGAGTGTTGGGCTAGAAATTGTTGCATCATTTCAAACATTTGTTGTGGATTCATGTTGCTGGGAATATCACCTGATCCTGATCCTGACATCTTCTACTGAAAATTACAAGCATTTAACTATCAGTTTATAGACTTAGATCTATGTACCCTTTTCCCATCCTATCAGTCTGTACATCCTATCTCAGTTCAAACCACCTAAATGATTGATACATATGTATTGCTTCAGTTTGAGACCAAGTATACTCACGTAATACTTGATTCACTCAAACTAGTGCTCTGATACCATCCTGTGAAGACCTCCCCTTCCGGGTCAGTCCTCAGAGTCTAGGTCCCACATCATGCAATACGATATCAACCATACTAAGATAGGGTAATTAATTGCGGAATTAAAAATTACATGTACATACAGATTAGGATTTAAGTTTACATATTTCAAAATAAAGTTATAAAAGGGTAATATCTAATCTAGTTATTACATCATAGAATCATAATAAGTCTACCCAAAATCCACAACAATTGCTGTCTTCCAATCAGTACCGAAAGGATTTGTTGAGTAGTGGTCTAAGAAAGCTTCAAAACTTGGATCTTGAATGACCTAAGTACTAGGTCCTGCAGGTGATTTTCCTTTGGCTTTTCCTGTAAAATATTAACGCAACATCTGTAAGCAAAGCTTAGTGAGTTTATAGATTTTCAATATCAACATGCGTGTCAAGCGGAATCATTAGTCTAAGCGTGATATGTCTTGGCTGCCGCTACAGCCCTCATGATTGAGATATAGAATCACAGAATCGGATGATGTTCAAGCCACACTAACGCTTAAATCGTGGGGATCAGCCACATACTGGGCTAGCTACCAGTAAGTCAATATGGCGGAACATCGGAGGTCATTACCAATTCATAAGAACTGGTGAAATAGCCGGGTCTAGAACAATAGACCATAAAGGCTAGTCAAGCTGAATCAATCTATCAAATGTCTGATCAATGATGTAAGCATATGTCTTAGAAGTCATGATAGCAATGAATCATAAAGCAAAGTCTGAAGCAATATTAAATGCAATATGAAAAGATAATCAAATAGCTATCATGATTCACTGGGCAACACCCAACCATGGTGTGCACAGGTCTCAATCCAGCTGATAAATGAATGTCAATAAATCTAACAACAGCAATATATCTCAACCGGATCTATGCATGTTCAATCTGAATATCTATAACTCACTGGTCTGGGTCTTGGTCAAACAGATATAAGAATCTGCCACCTGAGTTATCTCAGGATTTTATCTTTGTCAATCTGTTCTGTCAATTCTTTTCAAATCAGAGACCCGCTTTCAAGTCTTTAAGTCTTTTAATCTTTGTTCAGAATATACTGAACCTGTTCAAAATCATTCATGATAATATCATGTCAATTTCATCATCTTTATCATCATCATTTTAGTCTTTAAATTCTTTGTGTCAATGTTCAGATATTAACTGAACCTGTCCAGAATTATCATTGCCAAATCATATCAATTTCATGTCTTTTTTCATAATCTTTATTTTATCTGATTCTGATAACTGATAACTCTGTTAATCATTTGATTCATTTTTCTTTAATTTTGTAAAAATATCAAAATAGGATATCCAATTTCGGACCATCCGGATTCGGACCAATCCGGATCTGACACCCGGATTCGGACAAGTCCGAAAAGGTCGTCCTAATTCGGACCAAGCCCGGATTCGGTTCATCATCCGAAATTGATACCATCCGAACTCGGATCATCCGAGTTCGGACCAACACTTAACAAAATAATTATTTGTTATCCGAAGTATGGAACCGAAATGGATTTCATCTGAATTTAGGGGTCCGAAATGGGACACCATCCGAATTCGGGTCATCCGAATTCGGATCCTATACTTAGCATATTTTCCAGAAATGTTATTGGTGTTCTTGGTCATATTTATACGGATTTTTACCAAAATCCACTAAAACATTTTTTTTAATCAACATGCAACTGAATATTATGTTGTATTATGATTATTGGGTTGTTTTTATGCATTTTTCCCCATCAATAACATCACATTTCGATCGAGATCATCCAAATACTCAATATTTTGTCAAGAACACAATTAAGAACAAAATTTCAATTTCATCATTATTTGAATGATCCAAGCATCAAATTTTGTTTCTGTTTCATTTATTAGTTTCAATTCATCATAATCTATCATAATTTTATACATGCAACCAATAATCTCCACATTTTAATCTTAGATTTCGGTTTCTAATAAAACCGAACCAAATTCTTGAAATTATAGAGTTTAGTCAATAATTACCTCAAAAATCTTGTAGATTGTTGTTGATCTTTGATTCTTGTAACTCCTTTGTCTTGAATCTTCAATTGATTGTAACAATTTATGGAATTTTGATGAATTTTTGATGTTGGCCGTATGTGTAGAGAGAGAGTAGAGAGAGAGAGTGAAATTCTTAAATGGTTGTTAAATGACCATTAATTTGATTAATATATGTGACTTAGCTATATTTGTAGTTTAACCCACTAAACTTTTGTATTTTACATCTCTTTATTCTAATCATTTTAATAATTCATAATCATTTATAATTATTCATGACATATAGAAATAATTTAAGTAAATAATTTCAAACTTAAATAAATTACATCATAAATAATGTAATAAAATTACATTATTATCTCAAAATCAGATATTTACATGCTTGGCAAAAGTTAGGTTGTTACAGTACTATAATCATCAAACACAATTTCATAAATAACTTGAAATATTCATTAATCATTCATAACTTTCTTACAATGGGGCGGGTTATTACCCGAAAATTTTTGTCCTACATTATTACATAATATTTTCCTAATATTACAAAGATAGATAAAGGGTACTAAGGGGATGTTTGGTACAAAGAAATGAGAGGATAGAAATGGAAATGAAATTATTTCTCTTGTTTGTTTAACGCTGAGAAATGAAAATTGAGAAATAAACCAATTCCTATTCTCTAGTTTTGTTTCTCTCCCCTTCAAAGAGAAATGAGGAGAAATGGATTTTCATTTCTCTGTCAAAAAAAACGGAGAGTTGAACCTTCCTCAGCGCCCCCCTCCCCCTCCCCCCAAACCCTTTCACGCTTCTCATTTGCAAAACTCAGTCTTTCTAGTTCTCTCTCTACAACCCTCATCACCCCCATAACTCTCGGGCGCCCTCACAACCCTAGTCGCCCTGACCTTCGCCGGTGACCTCTCTTCGATCTCTCTCTCTCTCTCTCTCACGACCTTCGCAGTGGCGGGTCTCTATATCTGTCGACCACCGAACATCGAAGTCTCTCTATATATCGTCCATCGAACGGCGACGATGACAAAACCCTAGTGACACTCCCCTTTCTCTCTCTCTCTCCTCCCTCCGTTTAACGGCGTTTCCAGACCTCATTTCCCTCAAACACCTCCCTATATCAGATTTGTAACACAAAACTTAATTGTTTGATGTTAAATCAGATTATTTTGTTTGATTTTAATTTCTATTTCAGATTTTAATTTAATTGAATGCTATCTTTTGTTCCCAAATTTGGACCTTGCACGTTTTGTTATCTAAATTGCCATGGGCTGGTCAGTTATAATGTGTTTCTTGGTTAATTAGGCATATCATGAATTTGTATGCTTCTGTTCTGTCATTGTTGCTCCACTATCGATGGTGCAAAGGCCATTTTTCTGGCTTTTCTGGGTCTTAGTCATTAGTTAATTCATCTACATATGATGCTGCAAAGGCCATTTTCCTGGCTTACCTGCCTTTAAAAAAAATCATGTTCTTTTTCTAAACACAACATGTTTTAGGCCTATTTGAAGTGTTGAAAGCTTGAAAACGGAAATTCAATTATGTAGGGCCATGTATTAAATTGAGATGAACACATGCATGTTTTCATCATTGAGGCTATTTTAATAAATTTTGTCTAATGAACACTGTAAGTACAACTAGAATGCTTATTTAGTTATGAAACAATTACATTTTATGTTGAGTAAATGGTATTTTATGGAGAACTGATGCTTATCAAGCTGCCGATTGCTACAATCTACTATGCTCAAGCTTTATTCAAATCAACAATAACATAGCAATGGGTGCAAGTATATCCCCTGTTTCTGCATTTAGGAATTCAAAATATGATATCAGTGTCCTTATCTGGAAGGTGAGTTTTACTTTTAAATTCAATTCACTAACCCACTCCCATCTTGTTTGTGGGGGCTTAAATGGTTATATTGAGGAAATTGTTGAACTAATCTTGTACCATTTATCACTCGAAATTGAGAAAATTGTTGAAATAATGACAGCAAGGACAACACTTTCATTTTCTTTTTGGTTCGTGAAATGAAAGGACAACATTTGTGTTTTGTGCCTTGTGTTTGTGCATGAAATATGGAATTAAAACAGAAAATAAATACAACATTTGTGTTTTGTTAATCAGGTTTGTTTCTGTTTTTGGTTCATGAAATGCAAGGCTAAAACCATTGTGCAGTGTGTCAAAAAAGATCACAAAAGTGCAGTGTGTGAAAGTGCATGAAAGTGTTTGTGTCTTGTGTTTGTGCATAAAAGTGCATTGTGTGAAAACATTGTGCAGTGTGTGAAAGTGCAGTGTGTGAAAACATTGTGCATGAAAGTGTAGTGTGCATAACTCAAAGTATATATATGATGTGCATGTGTATATAAGTTAGCTATTCTTTTCCACAATCGTATGTGCTATTCTTTTCCACAAGTCCTAACTACAAGATGATGCTTCTTTGCAGGTAAAGTCCTTTGACCTTCACAAATATTGTTAAGTGTGTAATGGATCGTGCAATTGCATTATCACTTGCAGAAGGAGGAAATGGAAAACATATGATCAGTAAGTGATACAATCCCCTGGTCATTATAATATTTTGTATTATTAATGCTTTCCACTCATGCACTGATTGATATTCTTTAAAACATGATTTCCTAGTCATGATAAAAATTTTGTATTATTAATCCCCTGGTCATGATAACATTTTGATAATTTCTTGATAAATCTCAAATCTCAAATTTGCTTGTTAAAGAAATATTTGATAAGTGTTTGTCAAAATCTCATAGATGTTTGTTAAAAATGTTTCAATAGGAAAACATTATAAGAGAAATATTTGGTAAGTGTTTGTCAAAATCAAGGTTGTTTCTATGTTGTTTCAAAGGAATTGTTGTTATTCTTTGTTGATGTTGGATGCTACTGCTGGTAGTTGTAATTTTGGGTTTGGTTTAGTTTTGCCTTTCTTGTGTTCTTTGTTATAAAACCAAGTCACTTGTCTTACAATTTCAAATGTAGAAGTTTTTGCTACTATTGATGATATACATATAGATCCATTAGCTCGATTGGTAAGAGTGCCCATATGGGAGGATGGTGGTTCGATTCCATCTGGATCTTTGATTTTGGTTCGATTACTATTTATGTTTCATTGTTTCACAAATTGAATGACCTTGTTTTGGTTGAATCAAATTGTAGTACTTTGTTTTGTTTTGAATTAAATTGTAACATTTTATTTAATATTTTTTGGGTTAAATTATGTTGATAATTTTTTTGATCAATGAAATGTTTAATTATTAGTATTTTTTTGGGTTTGAATTAAGAATTTTTACAAAAAAATTATGATCGCAAATAATAAAATGTTTAATTATAGAACTCTCTGTTGAATTCTCTGTTGTACCAAACAAGAGACTTGATTCCTTGTTACATTTCTTTGTTGAATTCTCTGTTAGATGAATCAATTCTCTTTCTCCAGACCAATTGCTTTTCTCAGCAATTCCATTCTCTGTTGTCATTTCTCTGCAATTCCATTCTCTGTACCAAACGCACCCTAAGTGTGGGAGTGATCAGGAGTCTCTCCATTCTCCAACGCGTTGAGGCGCTGAGTTAGCTTCTCGTTCCGAGCCTCGCTTTCGGCTAATCGGTGCCGAAGCTCATCCAGGCCATCCTGCTGGATGGTGAGGTCGTGCTGGTTAACCCAGAATAAGTTGGAGTTCTGTAACTCCTCCCGTTCTAATCGGGTAGTCAATTCTCCAATATCCTGGTTAAGTAACCGGATTTGGAGGTCATGTCGTGTAGACCTTGCTACTAAGAGAGGTACTGTCTGGTCGGCCGACTCCTGAGTGAGTGGTGGGATCGGTGCGAAGGATGGTCCTCGGACCTCAAACTGGGAAGGGATTCCTTCCTCTTGTCTCCACTCACGGAGAGTCTCAGGTATCCAGTTCCATCTACGGGCGTTTGCCCATCGTCGCTGGGGTGGGGGACTTGTTTGAGGAGTCGGGATGGGAATAGACTCCTGCCTCGGTATGATCACCCTCTTTCGGGGTGTAAACATCATTTTCGGGCCGTTAGGGTAGGGACGGTATGGCTTGAATGACGGAACCTCATGATGGTATGGGGTGCAGGCGGGGATCACCGGGGGTGGTGGATCTACTCCGGCATCGTCCTCTTCCATTGGTTCCTCCTCATCTGACTCTTCCATGGGATCCTCGTCTTCCGAGGGGTCTTCCTCCTCAGTTGGGTCCTCCTCAGAAAAGACCTCCGGGTTGTATCGGCTGATGGGGGTATATTCCTCTTCCGAGTCAGACAAAATGATTATCTCTTGGTTGGACATGTGCTATCAAGGTCCATTCATAGTCTTTTAGTTAGTTACAAAATATTTTCATAATCAGTAATACTTATGTGCAGTTATAGTCTAGGGTACTAATGCAACCTAGTTCACTATAACTATGGCTCTGATACCAATCTGTCACACCCCGTTACCCCGGTTGGCAACGAAACGTGACGTCGCGGAAGCATAACCATAATCATAACGAACGACCACTATATGGACTTTTTTAAAATACATCGATAAACTTTAAATTATATAAATGTTAGACATAGTCTGATATGAAGAAAAGAAGTTCGCACAATACAGAGATTTAAGAACATGATTAATATATTCAAAATAATGCAGCTAAATCTCCGGTAGTTTCGAAAATGCATGCGACTCCTTAGGTGCGGAAGCTTGAAAAAAATACATCTGAAGGCACAGTTGCCTTAATTTCCTGAAAATACACGCTAAAATACGTCAACAAAAAATTGTTGGTGAGCTCATAGGTTTGCACGTAAATCTGACTTGTATGGACAACAACAGTCTAGTTTGAACTTATAAAATCATAAATTCCATGCTATGTATTACATATAAACCATCATGCAACCGAAGCTTAATTAAAAATGAGTTTGCCCTGTACAGTATTCCCATACGTAATACCGTGTGTTAAATATATATGCACTCGCTGTTAGCCGACCCGAACTAACCCGAATGGGGGACATGACTCCCGATAGATCTATCCACAATATATTCGCGCTTACAAATAAATGCAATTAACGGTTCATGATATAAGGGCTGATGGAACCACATGTGTAATACATAATAGAAATGAAGTTGTTTTCGTGTTCATATGAAAACGAAGCATGTATTTCAACCCCAAAACATAACATTGTGAAAATAGGGGCTATGAGGACTCACCGTGAGTGTGATGGCAAAAACGAGCGAAAAATGCAATTTGCGTAAGTTGATGGGTGATGCACCGGGTGAGTTTCATCGAGTCCTATATGATAATAGGCACTTAATATCTCTAATATATGATAATATGTATATTTATTGATTTTTATGTCTTAAGTCACCCAACATTACAAGTTTATAAATAAAACCCACTTAAAACGTCAAGTTTATATATATAATTTTTCCAGCTTTTTCGAAGGTTTTTCGGCCTACTTTGAGGCTGTTTTTGACCAAGCTCCAAAACTTTTTAGGCTTTGGTTTTTTTGGGCATTAAACTACTATATACAAAGAATTTTTAAAGTCAAGAACGGCCATTTTTCGAGATGCTTAGGTTGGGGAAAAAGCTTGTTAAAAACCCTATGTTGGTCATTTTTGAGCTGTCAAACTTTCGGTTTCCCATAACGAGTTCTGAATGCTATCTTGGGAATGTCTTCTTCCCGAACCTTTACTTGATGATAACCGGATCGCAGATCAATCTTAGAGTAGAAGTTAGATCCCTGTAGTTGGTCAAACAGGTCGTCAATTCTGGGAAGTGGGTAGCTGTTCTTTACCGTTAACTTATTTAGCTCTCAGTAGTCTATGCACATTCTGAAGGATCCGTCTTTCTTTTTCACAAATAAGACCGGAGCTCCCCAAGGTGAGGAACTTGGTCGAATGAATCCCTTATCCATCAACTCTTGTAGTTGGTTGGATAGCTCTTGCATTTCAGAAGGAGCGAGTCTGTATGGGGCTCTTGCGACCGGTGCAGCTCCCGACACCAAGTCGATTTGAAACTCCACTTGCCTAGCTGGCGGAAGCCCAGTCAAATCTTCTGGAAAGACCTTCGGATAGTCACAAACAACTGGAATATCCTTGAGTTGTTTTTCCTTTGACTCTTTTTCTGCAATCTGGACTAATACTGCATGGCAACCTTTTCTAAGACACTTTAGTGTCCTTAGGCCAGATATGACATTCATCTGACGGTTCTTTCTTTCCCCTTGGACTGTTAGGATTTTATTCTTGTGGAGTGGTATCCGAACCACTTTCTTACCGCACAAAATCTCGGCATGATTGTGTGACAACCAATCCATACCAACTACCACATCAAAACTTCCGAGTTCTATAGGCATCAAATCTATCTTAAAGGGATGATCTGCCAGCTTCAGTGTGCATTCCTTAATAATACTACTTGCCTCTATTATTTTGCCGTCAGCCAGCTCTATAGTATAAGATTGTCTAAGGGAAAAGGAGTGGCATTCAATTGCTTACTAAACTTATCAGATATAAAGCTCCATCAGCCCCAGTATTAAAGAGTACGTAAGCATAAATGTCATTTAAAAGAAACGTACCTGATACCACATGGGGATCCTGATGAGCGTCACCTGCTCCTAGTACAAAAGCTCTCCCCTGAGCTCCTCCACCATTTTTCAACCTCTGGCACTCACTCCTGAAGTGACCGGCAGCTCCACACTCATAGCAGCCTCTCTGATTGCCGCCGTTGTAACCCGGGGTACCAAATTTATAGTCCTTGGCCAAATGACCAAGACGTTTGCACTTTCCACAAGGGGTTGGGCAAGGACCTTTGTTGTGATGATAAGTGCATTGGGTGCAGAAAGGCTTTGTACATGTGTAGCCTTTCCTTGTCTCGACTCCCGCTACGTAAGCCTTGATGGTTTCGGACTTCTTGGATTGTGAGCCCATATTCTTCCCAGACTTGTCCTCCCATTTTCTCTTGTTTTCCCTGGCTTTAGCCTCGTTTCTCAGGGACATTTGATCCATAAGGTTGTTGGCCATTCTGATGGCGTCCTGAATGATGGTTGGGTTGGAGGCAGTGACATTGCCTTGAATTTGAGGGGCGAGTCCCTAGATGTAACGCTCAATTTTCTTGTATTTAGGGGTCACCATCTGTGGGCACAGAATGCTTAGCTCGTGGAATCGGTTGGTGTACCCAGCTACATCCGTTCCTTTCATAGCCAGATTCCAAAACTCTGACTCCATCTTCTGTAGTTCATTTCTCGGGCAATACTCGTCGGTCATTATTTGCTTTAACTCGGCCCAGGCGAGTTGGTAAGCTGCATCAATCCCCACAGACTGGGCATACGAGTTCCACCATGTCAAGGCGCTATCTTGCAGAGTGTGGGTGGCGAATTTCACCTTGTCTCCTTCAACACATCCGCTAACACGGAATACCGACTCTAGTTTCTCAAACCATCGTACCAATCCGACGGCTCCCTCCGACCCGTTAAAGTATCGGGGCTTGCAACTCAAGAACCCCTTAATCCCGCAACCTTATGGGTTGGTTGCAGTACCTCCCGTGGTGCGGCTAGCACCACCATCTCCGTTGGCAGAAGTATTTCGATTGATCTCATAAGTGGCTATAGCGGGGCCACTCTTTGTGCGACTAATTCCTTGATTTCTGCAGCGTTCATGGCTCTTCCTGGTGGCATTATCTTAAAGTTTAAAGAAAGGAGCATAGTGTAAGAAGTTGAATCTTAAAGATTTAAATTTTTCTTAAGGCACAGTACTATAATCATCAAACACAATTTCATATATAACTTGAAATATTCATTAATCATTCATAACTTTCTTACAATGGGGCGGGTTATTACCCGAAAATTTTTGTCCTACATTATTACATAATATTTTCCTAATATTACAAAGATAGATAAAGGGTACTAAGGGGATGTTTGGTACAGAGAAATGAGAGGATAGAAATGGAAATGAAATTATTTCTCTTGTTTGTTTAACGCTGAGAAATGAAAATTGAGAAATAAACCAATTCCTATTCTCTAGTTTTGTTTCTCTCCCCTTCAAAGAGAAATGAGGAGAAATGGATTTTCATTTCTCTGTCAAAAAAAACGGAGAGTTGAACCTTCCTCAGCGCCCCCCTCCCCCTCCCCCCAAACCCTTTCACGCTTCTCATTTGCAAAACTCAGTCTTTCTAGTTCTCTCTATACAACCCTCATCACCCCCATACCTCTCGGGCGCCCTCACAACCCTAGTCGCCCTGACCTTCGCCGGTGACCTCTCTTCGATCTCTCTCTCTCTCTCTCTCTCACGACCTTCGCAGTGGCGGGTCTCTATATCTGTCGACCACCGAACATCGAAGTCTCTCTATATATCGTCCATCGAACGGCGACGATGACAAAACCCTAGTGACACTCCCCTTTCTCTCTCTCTCTCCTCCCTCCGTTTAACGGCGTTTCCAGACCTCATTTCCCTCAAACACCTCCCTATATCAGATTTGTAACACAAAACTTAATTGTTTGATATTAAATCAGATTATTTTGTTTGATTTTAATTTCTATTTCAGATTTTAATTTAATTGAATGCTATCTTTTGTTCCCAAATTTGGACCTTGCACGTTTTGTTATCTAAATTGCCATGGGCTGGTCAGTTATAATGTGTTTCTTGGTTAATTAGGCATATCATGAATTTGTATGCTTCTGTTCTGTTATTGTTGCTCCACTATCGATGGTGCAAAGGCCATTTTTCTGGCTTTTCTGGGTCTTAGTCATTAGTTAATTCATCTACATATGATGCTGCAAAGGCCATTTTCCTGGCTTACCTGCCTTTAAAAAAATCATGTTCTTTTTCTAAACACAACATGTTTTAGGCCTATTTGAAGTGTTGAAAGCTTGAAAACGAAAATTCAATTATGTAGGGCCATGTATTAAATTGAGATGAACACATGCATGTTTTCATCATTGAGGCTATTTTAATAAATTTTGTCTAATGAACACTGTAAGTACAACTAGAATGCTTATTTAGTTATGAAACAATTACATTTTATGTTGAGTAAATGGTATTTTATGGAGAACTGATGCTTATCAAGCTGCCGATTGCTACAATCTACTATGCTCAGGCTTTATTCAAATCAACAATAACATAGCAATGGGTGCAAGTATATCCCCTGTTTCTGCATTTAGGAATTCAAAATATGATATCAGTGTCCTTATCTGGAAGGTGAGTTTTACTTTTAAATTCAATTCACTGACCCACTCCCATCTTGTTTGTGGGGGCTTAAATGGTTATATTGAGGAAATTGTTGAACTAATCTTGTACCATTTATCACTCGAAATTGAGAAAATTGTTGAAATAATGACAGCAAGGACAACACTTTCATTTTCTTTTTGGTTCGTGAAATGAAAGGACAACATTTGTGTTTTGTGCCTTGTGTTTGTGCATGAAATATGGAATTAAAATAGAAAATAAATACAACATTTGTGTTTTGTTAATCAGGTTTGTTTCTGTTTTTGGTTCATGAAATGCAAGGCTAAAACCATTGTGCAGTGTGTGAAAAAAGATCACAAAAGTGCAGTGTGTGAAAGTGCATGAAAGTGTTTGTGTCTTGTGTTTGTGCATAAAAGTGCATTGTGTGAAAACATTGTGCAGTGTGTGAAAGTGCAGTGTGTGAAAACATTGTGCATGAAAGTGTAGTGTGCATAACTCAAAGTATATATATGATGTGCATGTGTATATAAGTTAGCTATTCTTTTCCATAATCGTATGTGCTATTCTTTTCCACAAGTCCTAACTACAAGATGATGCTTCTTTGCAGGTAAAGTCCTTTGACCTTCACAAATATTGTTAAGTGTGTAATGGATCGTGCAATTGCATTATCACTTGCAGAAGGAGGAAATGGAAAACATATGATCAGTAAGTGATACAATCCCCTGGTCATTATAATATTTTGTATTATTAATGCTTTCCACTCATGCACTGATTGATATTCTTTAAAACATGATTTCCTAGTCATGATAAAAATTTTGTATGATTAATCCCCCGGTCATGATAACATTTTGATAATTTCTTGATAAATCTCAAATCTCAAATTTGCTTGTTAAAGAAATATTTGATAAGTGTTTGTCAAAATCTCATAGATGTTTGTTAAAAATGTTTCAATAGGAAAACATTATAAGAGAAATATTTGGTAAGTGTTTGTCAAAATCAAGGTTGTTTCTATGTTGTTTCAAAGGAATTGTTGTTATTCTTTGTTGATGTTGGATGCTACTGCTGGTAGTTGTAATTTTGGGTTTGGTTTAGTTTTGCCTTTCTTGTGTTCTTTGTTATAAAACCAAGTCACTTGTCTTACAATTTCAAATGTAGAAGTTTTTGCTACTGTTGATGATATACATATAGATCCATTAGCTCGATTGGTAAGAGTGCCCATATGGGAGGATGGTGGTTCGATTCCATCTGGATCTTTGATTTTGGTTCGATTACTATTTATGTTTCATTGTTTCACAAATTGAATGACCTTGTTTTGGTTGAATCAAATTGTAGTACTTTGTTTTGTTTTGAATTAAATTGTAACATTTTATTTAATATTTTTTGGGTTAAATTATGTTGATAATTTTTTTGATCAATGAAATGTTTAATTATTAGTATTTTTTTGGGTTTGAATTAAGAATTTTTACAAAAAAATTATGATCGCAAATAATAAAATGTTTAATTATAGAACTCTCTGTTGAATTCTCTGTTGTACCAAACAAGAGACTTGATTCCTTGTTACATTTCTTTGTTGAATTCTCTGTTAGATGAATCAATTCTCTTTCTCCAGACCAATTCCTTTTCTCAGCAATTCCATTCTCTGTTGTCATTTCTCTGCAATTCCATTCTCTGTACCAAACGCACCCTAAGTGTGGGAGTGATCAGGAGTCTCTCCCTTCTCCAACGCGTTGAGGCGCTGAGTCAGCTTCTCGTTCCGAGCCTCGCTTTCGGCTAATCGGTGCCGAAGCTCATCCAGGCCATCCTGCTGGATGGTGAGGTCGTGCTGGTTAACCCAGAATAAGTTGGAGTTCTGTAACTCCTCCCGTTCTAATCGGGTAGTCAATTCTCCAATATCCTGGTTAAGTAACCGGATTTGGAGGTCATGTCGTGTAGACCTTGCTACTAAGAGAGGTACTGTCTGGTCGGCCGGCTCCTGAGTGAGTGGTGGGATCGGTGCGGAGGATGGTCCTCGGACCTCAAACTGGGAAGGGATTCCTTCCTCTTGTCTCCACTCACGGAGAGTCTCAGGTATCCAGTTCCATCTACGGGCGTTTGCCCATCGTCGCTGGGGTGGGGGACTTGGTTGAGGAGTCGGGATGGGAATAGACTCCTGCCTCGGTATGATCTCTTTCGGGGTGTAAACATCATTTTCGGGCCGTTAGGGTAGGGACGGTATGGCTTGAATGACGGAACCTCATGATGGTATGGGGTGCAGGCGGGGATCACCGGGGGTGGTGGATCTACTCCGGCATCGTCCTCTTCCATTGGTTCCTCCTCATCTGACTCTTCCATGGGATCCTCGTCTTCCGAGGGGTCTTCCTCCTCAGTTGGGTCCTCCTCAAAAAACACCTCCGGGTTGTATCGGCTGATGGGGGTATACTCCTCTTCCGAGTCAGACAAAATGATTATCTCTTGGTTGGACATGTGCTATCAAGGTCCATTCATAGTCTTTTAGTTAGTTACAAAATATTTTCATAATCAGTAATACTTATGTGCAGTTATAGTCTAGGGTACTAATGCAACCTAGTTCACTATAACTATGGCTCTGATACCAATCTGTCACACCCCGTTACCCCGGTTGGCAACGAAACGTGACGTCGCGGAAGCATAACCATAATCATAACGAACGACCACTATATGGACTTTTTTAAAATACATCGATAAACTTTAAAATATATAAATGTTAGACATAGTCTGATATGAAGAAAAGAAGTTCGCACAATACAGAGATTTAAGTACATGATTAAAATATTCAAAATAATGCAGCTAAATCTCCGGTAGTTTCGAAAATGCATGCGACTCCTTAGGTGCGGAAGCTTGAAAAAAATACATCTGAAGGCACAGTTGCCTTAATTTCCTGAAAATACACGCTAAAATACGTCAACAAAAAATTGTTGGTGAGCTCATAGGTTTGCACGTAAATCTGACTTGTATGGACAACAACAGTCTAGTTTGAACTTATAAAATCATAAATTCCATGCTATGTATTACATATAAACCATCATGCAACCGAAGCTTAATTAAAAATGAGTTTGCCCTGTGCAGTATTCCCATACGTAATACCGTGTGTTAAATATATATGCACTCGCTGTTAGCCGACCCGAACTAACCCGAATGGGGGACATGACTCTTGATAGATCTATCCACAATATATTCGCGCTTACAAATAAATGCAATTAACGGTTCATGATATAAGGGCTGATGGAACCACATGTGTAATACATAATAGAAATGAAGTTGTTTTCATGTTCATATGAAAACGAAGCATGTATTTCAACCCCAAAACATAACATTGTGAAAATAGGGGCTATGAGGACTCACCGTGAGTGTGATGGCAAAAACGAGCGAAAAATGCAATTTGCGTAAGTTGATGGGTGATGCACCGGGTGAGTTTAATCGAGTCCTAAATGATAATAGGCACTTAATATCTCTAATATATGATAATATGTATATTTATAGATTTTTATGTCTTAAGTCACCCAACATTACAAGTTTATAAATAAAACCCACTTAAAACGTCAAGTTTATATATATAATTTTTCCAGCTTTTTCGAAGGTTTTTCGGCCTATTTTGAGGCTGTTTTTGACCAAGCTCCAAAACTTTTTAGGCTTTGGTTTTCTTGGGCATTAAACTACTATATACAAAGATTTTTTAAAGTCAAGAACGACCATTTTTCGAGATGCTTAGGTTGGGGAAAAAGCTTGTTAAAAACCCTATGTTGGTCATTTTTGAGCTGTCAAACTTTCGGTTTCCCAAATAATTTCTGGAGGTCTTAAACTCCAAAATAAATTATAAAAACTTCCAGATCTATAGTTAAGACATAGATCTAACTTTTGAGACAAGAATCAACTCATTTCGTTAAGTTATGAATTAGTTATGATTTTTCAAAGTCGATATAAATTTTCTGCCGAAAATCCGCAGTTTATAAACTTGAAATAACTTATGATTCTTGTTGTTTATTCAAAGACTACTTGTATAAAAGTTATAAAACACATATATATCACTTTTTTTCATAATATTTACACTTATGTGATGTGTTTATATATTTATCAACACATTTGAAGAAACAACTTAAAAAACAAAAACTAGAAATTTATAAACTTGAGTTTTTATGAAACTTGTTGTTGTTGGTGATTATATATATTATGCAAGACTTATATAAACATAAATGCATGATGAAATAAGTTAGTATTTACTTACTTTGGGGTATTAGAAGAATGAAACCAAGTAGAAGTTGAAACTCTTGGAAGATTTCACCCAAAAACACTTGAGATGTTGCAAGAACACAAAATGGGAATTTTTGGTGTTCTTGGCTTCTCTTGGCCGGTTTTCAAAGGGAGAAAAGAAGAGTGATTTTGCTTTGCAAGGTGTGAAGAATAAGATGAAATTGGGGTCTTATTTATAGAGGTGAAAAAGGTGATGAAATGATGAAAATAGTTGTAAAAGCTTGCTTGAAATGAAAGAGGAGGATTTGATGGTGAAATATTGAGTAAAAAATATTTCATAGGTCCTTTTTGGTCCTTCCTTGGCCGGCCTATATGGTGGTATTTTGATGTATTTTTCTTTTTCTTTTTGTATAAAAGTATTTAGAAATGTATTCTTGTATTTCCCTTTTTTTGTAAATTCATAAATACTTTTGGATGCATTGTTTTAGTCTTGCATAATTAATGTTAATTAATTGTATTTGTGTATGATTAGCGTCACTAATCATAATTTAATTATGTACTTAGTTGAATTAATCCCTCATATCGTAAATCGATTGGATTAATTGATTTCCCGATTTATCGCACCGATGAATTTGATTTTATTTGAGTTGAATTTTCTAATGAACTTTGTTAATCACTTTGATTAACTTCTAATGACCACTGATTAGATTATAATTGGCTATTAAATACTGATTAGATCGTAGTTGCTAACCTGGTTTAATGCCGGCTTTTACACTGGGACATTTAGAAAAAGTCCTAAAGAGATTCACTGAAACCAACTTAGTGTTAAGTTGGGAGAAAAGCCACTTTATGGTGAAAGAAGGGGTAGTCTTAGGTCACATTGTGTCCAAAAGAGGAATGGAGGTAGATAAAGCAAAAGTTCAATTAATTTCTTCACTTCCACCCGCTACCAACGTTAAAGGAATAAGATCATTCCTTGGTCACGCTGGTTTTTATCGGCGAATCATTAAAGATTTCAGTGAGATTTCAAGACCGTTATGCAATCTTCTTTCAAAATATATCGAGTTTAATTTTGATGATGCTTGTATGAAAGCATTTGAGAAGCTTAAATCAAAATTAACCGAAGCGCCAATTCTGCAATCTCCAGATTGGTCTCAACTATTTGAGATCATGTGTGATGCAAGCGATTATGTAGTTGGTGCAGTTTTAGGACAAAGATATGAAAAAAAAAGCCAGTGGTGATTTAGTACGCAAGAAAACCTTTAATGAGGCACAGATCAATTACACCACTACGGAAAAAGAATTATTAGCTGTAGTGTTTCTTCTATTGCAAGAATTTGATTTAGAAATTAAAGATAAGAATGGCACAGAAAATGTTGTTGCGGATCATTTATCAAGGCTTCAATTAATCCCAACAAACTCAACTGATCAAATTAGGGACTCCTTCCCTGATGAACAATTATTATCTGTATCTAAAATTCCCTAGTTTGCGAATCTTGTTAACTATTTCGTAACAGGAAGATTACCAGAGCACTGGAACTCACAACAGAGAAAATATTTCTATGCTCAAGCAAGGCAATACATTTGGGATGAGCCTGATTTATTTAAAATGGGAGCAGATCAAATTATAGGAAGATGTGTCCCTAACTCGAAACACGAAGATATTTTTAAACACGGCCATGCATATGTATGCGGTGGCCATTACAGCACAAAGAAAACTGGCCACCGGATATTGTAGTGTGGGTTTTTCTGGCCCACAATATTAAGGATGCTTACGAGTTTGTTAAGGGATGCACAAGATGCCAACAAACTGGTGGCATTGCGAAAAGAAATGAAATGCCTATGACCCCGATATTAATCGTCGAAATATTTGATGTTTGGGGTATTGATTTTATGGGACCATTCCCTAAATCATTTGGATATGAGTACATCTTAGTGGCAGTAGATTATGTTTCCAAATGGGTGGAAGCAGAAGCTACACGCACTAATGATAACCGGGTTGTGTGTAAATTTGTTAAAAGAAATATTTTAGCACGACACGGTATTCCAAGGGCTATTATCAGTGACAGAGGGTCACATTTTAATAATCAACACTTTTCTAAACTCCTTAAACAGTATGAAGTCAATCATAAAATAGCAACGTTTTATCATCAGCAACCAAGCGGACTAGTCGAGATCTCTAATAGAGAGATCAAGAAAGTCCTTGAAAAAACTGTCTGACCAGATCGTAATGATTGGTCTAAAAAATTAGAGGATGCTCTATGGGCATACAGAACCGCATTTAAAACACCAATCGGTATGTCCCCATACAGACTTGTGTATGGTAAGCTTTTCCATCTCCCAATGGAATTAGAACACCGAGCTCTATGGGCAAACAAAAACACTAATTTTAATTTACATGATGCTGGTGTTGATAGGAAATTCCAATTAAATGAACTGGAAGAAATTCGTAGAGAAGCCTACAAAAGCGCTAGAATTTATAAAGAGAAAACTAAGGTTTTCCACGATAAAATGATTAAAAATAAAATATTTACCAAAGTAAATAAAGTTTGGTTATTTAACGCAAGACTTAGATTATTTCCTGGTAAATTAAAAAGTAAATGGACAGGTCCATTTATTGTAACGAATACCTACCCACACGGTGCGATAGAAATACAGGACCTAAAAGGTGGTGAGCCATTTAAAGTAAACGGACATGGACTTAAATTATATGTTCAATGGGCCACCAATAATATGTTAGTATCCGAGATTATCAGACTACAAGATCCTAAAGTTAATTAATTAGTTTAGGAGCAGTACGTCTGGCTGAAGACGTAAAACTTAGCGCTTTCTGGGAGGCAACCCAGAGTATTTTTGATTATTTGAATTTAATTATTTTAAGTGTGTTAGTTGTTTATTTGCTTATTTGTGTTAATTGTGTGTACCCAATTAAGTTGGGGAGGATTCATCCTCCTGAACTTGGTTGTGTTTAGAGTTAGGATTTTAATTAAATAATAAAACCCAACATCAGAAAATAAAAATATTTAAACACGTAACAGAATTATTTTAACCTGATAATACGAGCGTAAGTTGGGGAGAATACCCGTAAAAATTAAAAAATTAAAGAATTAGGGTTCCAAGACCAGTGCACGGCCCAGATCGCAAATCCAGAGGCCCGGGCGCAAGGCGGGGGGGGGGGGGGGGGGCGCAGGCTTGTGCTTGCCCTGCGGCCCGACGCGCTTAAAATCTTATAAAAATGGAACTGATTATTCCCATAAGTCCAAAACCCAAATTACAGTTCCAGAAAACGGCGAATTCGATTTCCTAGCCTAAAAACATCAAAAATTCGTCTTTTCTACGTCAATTCTTCGATCCAACGCTTGTTTATCGCTAAGATTATCAAGGTATATTCATTAGAATCCCTTAAAGTTCATTCTACATAAGTTTCATCACGTTTTATCGTGCATGCATGATTGAGTTTTTGGATTTATATGGGTTTTATAGAAAAAGGGTTATTAATAATTTTCAAATGTTCATTTAATTAATATAAAAATTATTTTTGCAAAACTTGTTTAAAAATTATGCATTTTTCCATATTTTTTTCAATTATAAACTTTTGGTCGTAAAATGTGATATTTTTATTGAATATTTAAAATTCATGCATTTTATAGGGTTAGATTGGGCTCACATTGTTGGTGAGACTTAGGATTAGTAATTATTATTGAAAAAAAAAGGTGTTAAAAATTATCATGCATTATTTATATTAAAAACACCACATTTTTAATCCTTGGTTTTTGCATTATTTTTAGATGTCAACCCAATATCATGCAAACGGTAACCATCCTGGAACCTCCCAAAAACCTACCATGAGAACCCATGACCCTAGGGATGTCCATTTGAAAAACCACTGAATGTTGAGTTCCCTGAAATTCCACCAAACACGAACAATGGTAAACCACCTAGATTTCTTATAGAGCGTACCCTAAAAGAGTGTGATTTTGATAATTTTGAAATTTTAGAATGTTTGGAGAGGTTAGGATGGGGTAAGGCCATACAGTGGGAACTTCCATATATCCACACTAGTTTGATCCAACAGTGGTTCGCTACTGTTCGGAAAACAGAGGAGGAAGAAGAATATGACTTCGAACTCACAGCATTAGTGGGAAATAAGAAAGTGACAATATCTAGGAAAATCCTTTGTGAGGAATTTGGCATAGACGCAGATATTCCAAGACCTAGGGAATTTCGGTAATCTTTAGATCTTCAGGGGGTAGAGCAAGGTAAATTGGTAGATGGTCTAAAAAATGGGATGAGATGTTAGCCACGGTATTTGGAATGTCAATAAAGGAAGCGAGAGAGTATGTCCATTATAATAGAGTATGCCCATTAGCTAAAGTGTTATGGAAGTTTGTTACACTCAATTTGCTTCCTAGAAGTCAAGACACCACTGTTGTTAGAACCCAAGAGATACTGCTAGTGCAGCGTTAATGACTGGATACCCGACCATTTCTTTAGGATACATAATAATGGAAAACCTTTGGGAAAGTACCTTTCCAGGGCAAAGGATGAATTATCCGCACTGCCGTACGTTAACTGAACTATTCATTATTAGAAAAGCGGTATCGAAACAATTGCCAATTAAATACCTCAACCCAAACGAGATTTGGTTCACTAGAGTCACAATGTTAGGGCTAGTTTTTGAGCGTACCGAGAAGGGCTATCAAATCCGTTGCCAAAAGACCTCTAAAGTAACCCAATTCCCATACACTGCACCAGACGACACTGAAGGACAAAACGATAGAGAGAATGAAAGACCATGGGAAAAAGTAACAATGGAAGACCTGATGAGATCTCAAATCAGCAATCTGAGGGACGTCATGGGTAGCATACTAAATGCAAATAAAGAACTGGTAAAGAATATTGAAAAGCTGCAAGAGGAGCAAAACAAGAATGCGAAGCTATTCCAAAGTCATTCGGATTGGCTCACCAACCTTCAAGTCACAGTCGGAGAGTTAGAAGAAACCGTCGCATCTCAAACAGAATGTTGGATTGTATAATTATTTAAATATTTAATTACGTGTGCTAAAAACATTAAGTATGATTTGTATTTTATTTTTCTGATTTGGTTTGGTTTGGTTTGTTTATTTATGTTATTTGGATTGTAATAGTATATTATTTTTATTTTAAAGTGTGATGTTTATTTAAGTTGAATTATAAAAATTGAATTTTGTTTGTTTTATTGTTTGTTTAGTTTTATTTATTTTGAATAAGGATTATGTACCGATCTATCTTTCTATGTTCTTAACCGATAAATTAATCCTGATGTGACGGGGACGTCACAAAAATCTAAGTTGGGGAGGGTAGGTTATAATGATGAAATTAAGTAATTAATTTAGCCCTCACAAAAAAAATTTAGACTACGTTCCATATAAAAAAATTAGAAAGATTTACAGCCCCGCGTACCAAAACAGTATAATTTTGAAAATTTAACAGAGTTGGGCGCAGGACTGCGCTGGCCCTGCGTCCCATCGACCAAAATTTGCAAATTTAAGCTTCAAAACACCTACTTTTTCACAAATATCAAGGATCTAGGCTAGAAATCACCTCCTTGTGGGTAGTTTCATCTATTTTTGAAGATTTTTGGTAGAGAAAGGGTGAAAGAAAAAAGTTAGACTTGTATCAAGTAAAGCTTCCAATCACCAAGGTTAGTGTTTTTATTGAGTTATTGCAACTTATTTCATACTTTTTGAGAAAAAAATGAAAGATTGAGCTTTATGGTCATCAATGGAGTTTTCATGGTGATTTTGACTTTTTAGAGTCAAAGTATGTGAAATTGTATAATTTTGATGATAACCTTGATGTATGTTTCATGAGATATGTGTTTATGTGTTAAGTTTGTTAATTTGCCATGATTAATTTTCTAGAAATTAAATTGAATTAGGGGTGGCAAAACGGGCGGGTTGGGCGGGTTTGGGTAACGGGTCAAAACGAGTTCGGGTCAAAATGGGTGCGGGTTAAAACGGGTTCGGGTCACAACAAGTACGGGTCAAAACGGGTTCGGGTTGAACGGGTTTGGTTAACCCGTAACCTCTTTTTCAAATCATAATAAATAACATTTTTATGTAATTAAAAACAATATTGTTTATTAAGATTTATATAAAATGAAAATACTATATATTACTAATATTAGATATAAACACTTTGAAAAAATTATAAATCTTACATTTTCTATTTATTTTATAAAAAACTAACCTTCTTATAAGTCTGTGTATAAATCATTGCTATATATGTGCGTGTAACGGTGTGCAACGGTCCAAAACCGAACTAAACCGAGAAACAAAAAATTGAAGACCGAGAATCGAAACGAAGTATACCGGTTCCGATTTTGTTCCGGTTTCCACTTTTTCAATGAAAGATTACGAAATTCGATCGGATCTAACCGAACCGAAAATCAATTTTTATAAATACGATGTACCGGAAACCGATCGGTTCGGTCCGGTCCGGTCCAATTTTACCGGTTTGAACCGTTGAATGTATGTGTGTGAATATATGAATTTTTATTTAAGTTTTTCTTATGGATTAATAACATTACATTTGATACATAATTCTTAAATAACTTCGTAGTTTTTTACTTTATTAATTATCATAATCTATTTTTAATATAGTTATAAAAATAAGATTTTTTATTGATACGGTAAATTATTTAAACTATTGAATATTTATATATTAATAACAATTTTTTTTGTATATAATAATGTTTTGAAAGATATATAAATTCCAAGTTAATGTCAACTCCTTTGTTTTAATGCATCTCCATTTGATTGTATTAAAATTTTCAACCCATAGCGTTTTGCTTAAACCCATTTCAACCCGCAAATATTTTTTTCCACCCATATCAACCCATAGATAAAATTAGAGGAACCCAAACACACCCATTAGAGTTAAAAAAATGTCCAATACAACCCAATTTGAAGCAAATGGGTTTGCTTTGCCACCCCTAATTTGAATTTATAAAGTTGGTTGCCTAAATATGCATATATTGTTAAAATTTTAAGACTTAGGTGATTAGCTTAACAAGTTAATTTTATGTGCTAAATGTTTTATTTAAAAATGATAAATGTTTAGTGGCTAAAATAATGGCAATTTATAGACTATATATAGGATGCAAAATGTGAGCGTAAAAGTATATATATAGTGCATCTTTTTAAGTGAGCGTAATTGTGAAAGTTGCAATTATAGTTTACATTATGTGATTTATCTCATGCATATTGTGGTTGGTTGGCACGAATTTTAGATGGCAGGGAGAACGACACAACGAACCCAAAATGTTGATATCCCAATAGATTGCTCTCCAAACCTCCTTTTATCCCAATACCCCGAGCACATTAGAACCCATTTATTTTTATATAGAAAATATTCTAATAAGGTGTTGACTGAAAAGAGGGTTAAGAGGAGTGACTTTGAGGATTACGAGATCCCATATCTTTTTGACTATTTGGGGTGGGAAGGTGTGTTTGAGTTGGGTGGTAATGATATTTACCAATCTGATGTAGTTGAGTGGGTGTCTACCCTACGAAGGGAGACGGGTCGTTCAGCGAGCGACTTTAGGTTGATAGGCACTGTCCATGGTAGGGACGTGGCGATGGATGCACAAATCCTTTGCCAATTATTTAATTTAGATATTGGGGTAGGCTACGAGGGGTCTGACGAGCAGGGGTACGAGTATATGAATGAGGCCCAATTAGCCTTTACTGATATGACTTGGTCAGGGGAGTGGTTGGAGCAGGTTAATAGAGTCTTTATCTCGTCCATATTGGAGGCCGAGTCTTCCACTTCCTACAGCTGAAAGGCTTTATCTCCAAGGTGGAAGGTGCTTCACAAGATTCTTGTGAATAACATCTTACCTCGCGATAGTGACCTGACCAAAGTCAGGCATAGGGATATCACAGTCCTTCACGCCCTTCTTAAGGGTAAGCCTAGATTGTCCTTTACATGGACAGTCATGAATGATTTATGGGCTATGTACGACACGAGAGAGAGGACGATCATCCCCCATGCTTGGTTGATCTCCAAGTTCCTTGAGAGGACGGGCTCGCTTTCGCCCGATTCCCTGCTATCCCCCATTTCGGCGACGTTCATTACGGCCGCCATGTTCCCTACCTTGATTTTTAGGGAAGTTGACGAAGGGTTCGAGATATTCGACAAAGAGACAAATAAGTCGTATATCGAGCACTATACTGAGGATGAGAGGAGAGAGAGAGAGAGAGAGAGAGAGAGAGAGAGAGAGAGAGAGAGGAGAAGGCCACCAATGAGGCGGAAGTTCGACATTCTGAGTCGAACCTTGGTGCGTCTACCTTGCGCAGTCGAGATAATGACGGTTTTGATTTTGACCACATGATGAGGCGGATTAAGGATATAGCAGTGGGTCAGGGTGAGTTCCGAGAGGATGTGACCCAGAGATTAGATGAGATGAATGGGCGTATTACCCATATTTATGATAGGGTCAATCACTTAGCGGGCCGGGTAGATCAGTTACAGGATGGGCTGAGAGCCCTGGCATATCAAAATGCCTACTACCAGCACCATGACTGGGCATACAGGGAGTGAGTTCGACACCACGAGGACTCCATGGCCGGTATGCCATGTCAGTCGTATGAGGATTACACGATACCCGACTACCAGACCTATAACCCTGCTGTAGATACTTATCAGCGCTATCCGGCATATGGCAGGCAGGACCTCCCAGACCAGATGCCTCCTCATTTGGTTCCGCGACTGCACAGTTCACCCATGGCCAGAACCCGTATACCGACTTCTTCAACAGCGTCTTCGGTCCTCCTCCGCCGCCTCCTCCATTTGAGTGATCGGGTACTATCCTTCCTTATTCTTTACTTTTCTGTCTTTTATTTTATTTTATTTTATTTTAGTTTGTTATGCATTTAATTTATTTATCGTAATTTCACTTTTAGCCGAGTACCATTTATGGTTTATAATGTTTATATAGTCTATCATTTATTCCCCATTTGAGTCTTGTTTGCCGATCAGGCCGTGGAATATGATGATACTTAGAAAATACATGTGCGAGGGAATTGGCCAGTGTTGACAAGATATTTTATAATTAAGAAAAAGAGTCGTAGTAATAATTAAAATTTTGACCATGTAAAATAAATTCAAGTACGTTAAAATATATTTGGGCTTAAATATAAGTAATGTGTCAAAAGATTTTGGAACCCATGCAATAAGGGGGAGAACGTAATCATGTTTTAGCCTCAAAGTAATTTAATTATAGTCTAGATGGTTCGAGAAACTGAGTCCGTAGGGGTACCACTCATGCCTAATCCCTTAAAACCATTTGGTTTGGGAGCGGTTGACCGACATCTCGTTACATGGACCATCTAGCTAAATTAGTGAAAAGGAAAATAGATAGAAGCATGGTTTTAAAAAGAAAATTTGTTGTAAACTTGCAAAGAGGAAAAAGATGGTCGGAAGACCCACATGTTTTAAGTATTGTAACCTTGAGCTAAAAGGGTATTTTCAAAAGTGCGATACATTATATAAACTATAAGAAAAGTATATTTTAACTAAAAACGTCTTCAATTTACATGTTACGAATTTTAATGCATTACTACGAAGGCTAGCTTGACATAATATTCCTCGACTCACTGCCAATTCTTGCTCGTTACTTAGTTAGTTCTGATTCCAAAAGCTTGTTCGGGGACGACCAAGAGTTAAGTTGGGGAAATTTGATAAGTCTATAATTTATATGGTTTCTGAGTCATATTATGATCATTTTATGCACCGATACTTTGTAAACTCCAGATTATTACTCCAAATTTGTATTTCAGGGCCAAGATGATAAAAAGAAGCAATCCGAGAGAATTCAGAGCAAATTGGACTGAGGGGGGCGCAGGCCTGCGCTGCCCTGCGCTCCACACAGCGCCCAACCTGTCCAGATACGTTCCAGCACATGCCAGCTAAACCCTAGCCGCATCCGGGCGCAAGGGGGGCGCAGGCCTGCGCCTGGCCTTCGCTGGTGCGGCGCCAATCCGCGTTTTTCAGCGCTGGAAACCCATCTCGAATGGTTATTCGTATCTTGATTGTTATCTTCTTCGTTAGGTTCTTCGTTCTTAATTTTAGTTACAAGCAATAGCAATCCATTACTCTAAACAACTCATTCAAATCCACGATTTCACAATTTAAATGCTTTCAATAGACCTATTACTATAAGGCTAATAACCTAATCCTAATTACGACCACACTCCCTGTGGATTCGACCCTTACTTCTCTATCTAATTAGTGGATTTAAGGTTTAAATCGACGGGTCACAACGACGGCCCGTCAGAATTTTGCCCATAGCAACATATAAACTAAGTGAACTTTAGTATCTTGGGTGTTAAATGTTGCAATGTTTCAAGACTTAAAATATATGTAAGTCTCACATGGGTACAACCATCTATACTTACATATATTCATTAAGTGGCATCAATTAAAGTATAGAAACATGTATGTGTGATCAATTTATATAATGATATAGCAGCATTTTTATACATACATACATTCACATACAGGAGTTTGGTCAAGTAATTATGTTGTGATATAATTCACATCAACCTATACACCTTTATTTATACATATGCTTGTGAGCAATTACAATGAATAGATGCGTGAATTTTTTAAATCCAACAGCACATATTCATCAATATATATATATAGACACACACTCACTAACAAGTTACATCATAATATAAAGTGTGTGAGCATGTGTCTGTGATCATATACAATTAGATATAAAACCATGTGTTATGTCTAATAAATACAACGCTTATGATCATACTACTTAGAGGATAATCAAGTAAATACATCATTAAGCATGTGTATGTAAATTAAGCAATAAAATACATTTGAAAGCATATTGTTCTTATTCATAAACGTGAAGTACCATGATCATGTATATGCATAATGGATGAACATACGAATATATGGACATACAATCATTAAATAAGTTAATGTTATATTCTTATTATGAGAATTCAAATGAGTAAATGAAAGCATAAAATGACTTAATAAAGTCACACATGACCATAAACAAGCACATAACTGCTTATAAGTTATCAAAATCATGTCAATCAAAGTTCAGATTACAATGATGATTCAACAAAGCTTAATATGACATGATAAGCAATCAGATGTTAAGTCTTTAAAGCTAACGTTCATGTAAATGTTAAACACTGGATAGGTTCAGATAAATCTGAACAAAGTAATAAAAGTTAAAGTTATTAAAAAGTGGGTCAAAGTCTATAAAGCCAAGCCAAGTCAGAAAGTCAAAGCTTAAAGTTAAAATCCTGAGGTAACTCAGGCGGTGGAGTAATCTTCTTGCTAAAGTCAACAACTAAGCTTAAACCAGTAAACTGTGAGTTATAGACAATTCAGCTTTACATGCCTGATTATGGGTTAGACATATTGTTGTTCATAGCTTATTTGGCATTCATATATGCTCAGCTGGATTGTGACATGTGCTCACCATGGTTCGATGATGTCCTGTGGATCATGTTAGCTATTTGATATATCACTCCGATGCTCCCCCCACGTAGTTTACTGGTAGCTAGCCCAGTATTGAGTGGATAGCTTCCACTAAAAGCGTGAGCGTGGCCTGGACATCATCCTGCTCTTATAATCTATGTCTCATCCTTGTGTGGCTGTTGGCGGCAGTCAAGTTATATCACGCTAGCTACCCACATTCCGCCTTGTATTGTTGCATGTATTCTGATAAATCTATAATGTCACTAAGCCATTTCTTACAGTCGTTGTTGAATCTCTTTACAGGAAAAGATAAGGGGAAAACACCTGTTAGACCTAGTTCTTAGGTCTATCAAGATCAAGTGAAGCTTTTAGACCCTACTCAACGACCTATTGGTACAACTTTGAAGATGGTTATTGTGGTGGTTGGGTAGAATTGCTTTGATATACAGAAGTTATGTAATAGACTAGTCTTATACCTTTATTAGTTTAATTTGAACTCTGTATTACTATACTAAAATCATTATCAAACTTACTCCTAGTAGTTGTACTATAATTCGAATTCCGCAACTTAATTACTCAATCTTAGTTACGATTGATATCGTGTTGCATATTTGGGACCTAGTCGTCAAGGCTCCTCCGTAAGGAGGGGTCTTCACAGGATGGTATCAGAGCCCATAGTTTGAGTGAATAAAGTATTATGTGGGTAATACATGATCTTGAAATGAAGCAATATATAAGTATCAATTATTTAGATGGTTTGAACTGAGATAGGATGTACATACTGTTAGGATGGGAATAAGGGTACATAGCTATAAGTCTATAAACTGCAAGTTACATGATTTTGTTTTTAGTGAAGATGTTTGGATAGGTGATTTCCCTAACAACATGACACCCCAGCAAATGATTGAGATGATGTAACAACTGTTGGTACAACAAGCAGAACAACAAAATAAAAATATGCAAGAACAATTTCAAGCCAGAGATGAGGCTAAAGCCAAAAGAAGAGCGGATAAGAAAAACAAAAGAAAAGACAAGCAAATTGAAAACCAAGATTCTGATTCTGATAACTCAAACCCAGATGCCCAAATAGAACCGCCAAAAGGCTGTAAGTTCAAATCTTTCAAAACTAGTGGTGCGTTAAACTTTGAGGGTATTGTAAACCCAATCCAGGCTTTGGACTAGATTAGTCATATTGAGGAGATCATTAGTATCTCTAACAGCCTCGAATCCAAGAAAGTAAAATACGCTACTGCATTGTTTGTCGGCGCTGCTCGTACCTAGTGGAAAACGCAAAAGAGCATCTTTGGTGAGGATGTCATCAAAACTTTAGAGTGAGATCAGTTTCTTGATATATTCCATGCAAAGTATTGTCCTACCGATCAACAAGACAAGATGGAGGTCCAGCTAATACAATTGACAAAAGGTACCAAGACAGTGGATGGGTATGAGCATGCATTTTAGCGGTTATGTGGATATTCTTCTTATCAAGTAGCCATAGACGAAAGGAATATGAATCGGTTTCGCAGAGGTCTGAATCCGAGATACAGACACCCCATGAGCATTATGAAGTATAAAACTTATCTAGAGATGGTCGAAGCGGCTAGGCAGATAGAGAATGAGTACTTAGAGTACGGTGATCAGCTCGTTGCTCCACATTCGAATCCAATGTGTCCCTCTCCACCTAAGAAACATCGTTTTAACAAGTTCTTTAACCCCAGCAAATCAAAATCCCAACAATCTCGACATTATAGTTCACCCCAGAAAGCTCAGGCGTATGTCATCACTAATGAACCAAGATTTTGCAAATGATGTAAGAAATCCCATATGTGGCAGTGCAATCCCGATGATGTTACCTGTTATGCGTGTGGCAAGATTGGCCACAGTAGTGAGGAGTGTCCCCGGCAAGGTCTCGGATGTGCTAACTGTGGAAATTGTGGACATTTCATGTATCAGTGTCATACCAGACGTATAATTCAACGACAATCATTGGCAGGTGGTTCAACCATGACGTAGTTACGGGTATGTCCTTACTTAACTCTATCCCTGCCCGTGTGTTATTTGATTCCGGTGCTAGTCGTTCTTTCATATCGACAGTTTTTGCTCGAAGACTATCTAAATCTCCATTAAAGCTCTCCGTTGTACTTCATTTTGAGATGACCAGTAACAATTATGTTATGGCTGATTCTGTTTATCGAAATTGTACTCTACTTGTCCATAACATCGTATTCAATCTCGAGCTTATCCCAACTCCATTGAAAGAATTTGATGTCATTGTCGGCATGGATTGGTTGATGAATTACGAAGCTACTATCGTCTGCAATCGCCGAATAATCCGAATCAAGTCACTAGACGGCCGTGTGTTGGAAATCAAAGGCGACAAGCGTAAAGGTGCCCACTGCTTTATTTCTATTGAGAAAGCGTACAAGTATCTGTCTAAGGGTCATGAGTCATATCTGTGTTATGTCTTGTCTGAATCTGTCCTTGAAGTAAAAAAGAAATCTGTTTCTGATATTCCGATCATCTGCGAGTTCCCAGACGTATTTCCTGACGGTATCTCTAGAGTGCCACCAGAATGTCAAGTTGAGTTTGCTATTAACTTAGTTCCTAGTGCAGCTCGAATCGCCAGAGCTCTGTACTGACTTGCGCCTGCAGAATTGCAGGAAATGTCGAAACAACTGCAAGATTTTTAAGAGAAAGGTTTCATAAGACCTAGTTCATCTCCGCGGGGTGTACCTGTCCTATTCGTCAAAAAGAAAGACGGAACTCTCCCTATGGGCATCGATTATCGTGAGTTGAACAAAGTTACTACTAAAAACAAGTATCCTCTGCTAGAATCTATGAGCTATTTGATCAGTTACAGGGAGCATGCTATTTCTCCAAAATTGATCTTCGTTCTGGGTATCATCAACTGAAAGTCAAAGAAGAGGATATCTCAAAGATAACTTTCCGAACGAGATATGGTCATTACGAATTTCTTGTAATGCCATTCGGTTTAACAAATGCACCAACGACGTTCATGGATCTCATGAATCGCATGTGCAGACCGATGTTTGATAAGTCAGTAATCGTGTTCATTGATGATATTCTGATCTACTCCAAAACGGAAGCTGATCATGTTATTCATCTGCACCAATTGCTAGAGTTATTGAGAAAAAAAAAGACTCTATGCAAAATTTTCGAAATGTGAGTTTTGGCTCAGAAAGGTATAAACACTTACATTGTCTTGAGTTATTCCTTAAAAGTTCTTTGTCTCAATAAAAACTTGAAATTCTACTTTGTTTTTTTTCGATAGATTCAATTCTATGGCCATGTCATATCTGGCGAAGGTATTTCTATTGACCCGTCTAAAGTCGAGGGTGTCCAGAAGTGGCAAACACCTCGCAATGCCTCTGAAATCTGAAGTTTCCTTGGACTGGCTGGTTACTACCGGCGATTCATAAAGGACTTCTCGAAATTGTTGTACCACTTACAATGTTAACACAAAAGAACGCTCCTTTCGTATGGTTTGATAAACAGCAAAAGGCTTTCGAAACTCTGAACCAAAATCTCGTTCAAGCGCCAATCCTGGACTTACCAGAGGGCAATGATGATTTCGTTGTCTACGGTGATGCATCTGGTACAGGTTTAAGGTGTGTCCTCATGCAAAGGGGAAAAGTGATTGCCTATTCTTCAAGGTAATTAAAGAGTATGAGAAAAGTGCCCCAACTCATGATCTTCAGTTAGCTGCCGTTACCTTTGCATTGAAAACCTAGCGTCATTATCTCTATGGTACTAAGTGTCAGCTTTATACTGACCATAAAAGCCTAAAGTACCTCTTTACTAAAAAGGATCTGAACATAAAACAACGATGGTCCTTAGAACTTATCAAGGACTATGATTGCGAGATCCTATATCATCCCGACAAAGCCAACATGGTCGCAGATGCTTTGAGTAGAAAAGTTTATCCCGAAAAGTGTTGCTATGCCCTGACTCCTGTTGTATTCTCCTCTGTTCTTATACAAGACATCAGATCTGCTCAATCTGAAGCATTGAAGGAAGAAAATATCTATTCTGAAAATCTTAAAGGGCAACTTCATTTTCTATCTACAAATCATTTAGGACTTCAATGTCTCAATGGAAATCGAATCTTGATTCCAAAGTGTGGTTGTATCCACAACACTCTTCTATCTGAAGCTCACAAGTCCAAGCTATCCATTCATCGTGGAAGCTCAAAGATGTACTTCGATCTTAAACCTGATTAATGGTGGCCATGAATGAAGAAAAATGTCGGTCAATTCGTTGAAAGCTGCAGAGTCTGTCAGATGGTTAAGGTAGAACACAAGAAAGTGGGAGCATATAACCATGGACTTCGTTACAAAGTTGCCTAACACCAAGAGATAGCACAACTCCATTTGGGTTGTCGTGGACCGTCTAACGAAGTCAGTTAATTTCATACCGATGAAAGAGACGTCTTCTCTCGATAGACTAGCACAAATGTACATCACTGAAGTCATTTCTCGTCATGGTGTACCGAAGTCCATTGTCTCTAATCGTGATAGTCATTTCACTTCAAGATTCTGGAAAGCTCTGCAAGACAGAATGGGTACTCGAATTTCCATGAGTACTGCTTATCAAACTAATGCAGATGGCCAAAGTGAACGTACTATCCTAACTCTCGAAGATATGCTCTGTGCCTGCATTCTTGATTTGGGTGGTAACTGGGATGACCTTTTAAATTTGGTTGAATTCTCATACAATAACAATTATCATTCCACGATCAAGATGGCTCCTTTCGAGGCTTTATATGGAAGAAAGTGCAGAACTCCTACCTGTTGGCGTGAAACAGGCGAATCACCATTAGCAGGTCCTACCGTTATACAGTTGACTCATGAGAAGATTCAACTGGTCAGAAGGAATATTCTTGAAGCTCAAAGCAGGCAGAAATCTTATTATGACAATCGTCATAGATCAATTCGTTTTGCGGTCAACGATTGGGTGATGTTGAAAGTATCTCCAATGAAGAATGTGGGCGGTTTATAAAGTGAAATAAGCTAGCTCCGAGATTCATTGGTCCGTTCAAGATCGTTGAAAAGATAAGAAATCAGTCCTATCTTCTTGAATTGCCAACAGACTTAGCTGGAATACATACTGTATTCCATGTTAGTCATATTCGAAAGAGCTTAGCAAATGAAAGAGAAGTTCATATACCACATGTTAATCTGCAAATTGATGAGAAGCTTCCCGTGGTTGAAGAGCCATAGTGTATTCTGGACTCGAAAACCAAAAAGCTTCGCAATAAAGAGGTGCAGATGGTGCTCGTCCAGTGGAAACACCACAAAGGTTCATATCAGTCTTGGGAATTGAAAGATGTGGTGAAAGCAACATATCCGAGTCTGTTCGAGCATAGCTAACTTCGAGGACGAAGTTTGTGCGTGGTGGAGCCATTCTGTAACAAGCAACTTTTAAATTCTGTATTTGACTTAATAAGGTAATTTTAATTACATTTTTTTGTAATTACTTAAAGTAATGAGAAAATATATAATTAAGTTAAATATATGTTATAACAAAAAAAATAAAGCATATGGCAAATGAAAATTGTGGGGATAAATGAAAAGTATGAAACTTAAAAGAATATATATACCCAAAAATGAGTCATCTGCTCATTTCACCTATTTGTTTCACCAAACTCACTGCTCACTCACTAAAATACAGTTCTCATCTCAATTCATCACCAAGAACATCAATTTGCAAGCAAAATATTCATGATTTAAGCAAGAAAATCAACAAGCAAGCACCACACCACAATCCTACAAATATTCAAGGTAATTTTGACGTTTAAATTGTTCTTCGGTTTCAAACAGAAACCTACAGTTCTGTGGGTTTTTGAAAACAAAAATTTATATTCAATCAACGAAATCTGACAAAGTTTAGTGTTGGAAGTTTGGATTAAAAGGCATGGATGTTTTTGTTATGTGGTTAATTGATCATGTTAGAAGTTTGAAGCCTTAATTCACATTTTGAGAATAAAAATCTGAAATTAATATTGTTGCTGCTGTTTGTTCCGGTTTTGACCAAAAGAGAGGGACAAGAAGGCCTTTGGCCTTCGGCCATATAATTGATGCATATGTGTATGCTTAGGCATGAATTAAGAGCATCAAATTAAGAGCTTCAAACACCATTTAAACTTGTGATTTTGCTACTAAAATAAAGTAAAAACAGAATGGAAATAAAGGTGCAGTGTAGTATGTGTGTTTGTGCATGGAATTGACAGATCTGAGACCCACAAGTTGGGTGGATCTCAGATGTTTTGTACTAGATAACAACCAACCTTTTCTCCCTTTAACTCATATGCATAAACTTATGTGTGTGTACTATTGTAAGAAGAATCGAGATTCCCAAAATTGTGAATCTCGGATGTATGAAGCTGTCCAAATAGAAACAGTCCAAATTCCTTTTCTTGATTACATGAAACAATCTAAGCTGTTCATAACTGTTTTACAGGTGTGACAGAAACTGTCTAAGCTGTTTATATCTGTTGAACAGTTTTAACCCGAGCTAAGTGTTCTATTCTTTGTGGATAGAACCTGTTCTTTGTGAACAGGTTTTACACTTTATTGAATTCGTTTCCATGTCCTCATGCAAAGTCTTGAACGTGAAGATCAATCTACAAATCAAGACAAAGTGGAAAATCAGAAGCTGCCAGTTCTGCCAAAGCTGCTCTGAAGCATAAAGATAATAAGGATATCTGAAATGGGTGACAGACCATTTCATATATCAAAGTAACATTACATGAAGAGGAAATGATTAAAGTTGACATTCCTCTTTAAGGTAAAACTATGGACAACAGAGACAAAAAAGAAAAGATAAAGATTCTGCCACAAGTGGACAAAGCCTGATTTGTCAGACGTGCAGAAAAGCATCCTTGTATTTTTGCAAAGACATTCCCACTTTTTCTACAACCAATGAAGAAGCTTCACTGAGATTCACTGAGTGAGTATAAAAGAAACCTCCAAGGAATTAGAGAAAATCAAGAGAGACATCTGCAAGTCCAGAATGTTTAAAAGGAATTGTGTTTTTCATGCATGCAAGTTCTGCATTCAACTTAGAATAGAACATCCAAGTGTGTCTAAGCTGTTCCATCTCAAAGCTGTCTGTATGTGTCTTGTAAAATAGTGAGTACACCTTAGTGAGTGAGTTCATTGTAACTAGTCTGAGTGAGTCTTAGATTAGTTGATAGTTTGTTATTTCTGTCATCTCAATTTGGATCATTCTGCAATCCAAACCTGTTTGTAATTATATACATACAAACTTTGAGAAAAAGTGTGTTTTAAAGATGTTGGGAAATAGTCTAAGTAGTTCAAGCTGTTAGTTAGAATTCTCAAACTGTTAGTAGAATGTTTATGAAAGTACAAAGTTCATGCTGTTAGTTGAAGAATCTCGAGCTGCTAGTGTAAAAGTTCAAGCCGCCAGAGTAAATCAACTCAAGCTGCTCTGTTCAAGCTGTCAAGTGATTCAAGCTGCTCAACAGTTTCATAAACAGAAAGTGCTGATATTCAGGAAAAGATATCTACACGAAGATTCCAGCATATCTACTATCAGAGAAGTCATAGTCCTTCAAGGAAACAAATCAAGAAGCAATATAAATACATAGAATAGGTCTTTCTATTGTATAGGAGTTTTCTGCATATTCAAGACTGTAATTGCTTTTTGTTTGAGTTTTCATAAGCCTCTAAGGTTGTAAAACCCTAAGAACAGTTTGTGTTCTTCTTCTAATCAAACAGATTAGAGGTGATTGTAATCATTGAAGTCAGCAACACAAGCAATTTTTATTTACTTATTTATGTCTATCTGTTATGAGTTCTGAAAGCTTTTGTTAAAATAATTAAGTGTTATTCCGCAAACTTCTTAATTAAACTTTGATTCAAAGCAAGATTATTGGTGTATACTCTGATAAATTCAAATCAATTAGTCTTGGTTAATTAATTTCAGATCCTGACAAGTGGTATCAGAGCCACAGGTCGTTCTTTGTTTTTCCAAGTCGAAAGTTTTCTTTTAAAATTTTAATCTTTTGCAATGGATTTTGATAATAGTAGCAGTGGATCTGGGCAAGGACTCAAAGTGCCTATGCTCAAGCCCACTGAGTTTGAGATGTGGAAACTCAGGATTCAACAGCATATTCAATTCATTGATTATGCCATATGGGAAGCTGTTGAATTTCCTCCTGTAGTTGATCCAGAACTTGATGATGAGGGAAAACCAGTCAAAACTCCTCCAAAAACTGAACTTGAAAGAAAGGCTAAAATGAATGAAGTGAAAGCTCTTACACTTTTACAAATAGCCATTCCTAATGCTTATCAACATCAGTTCAAAAAGTTTTATACTGCTCATTCTCTTTGGAATGCTTTAGAGAAAAGATTTGCTGGTAATGCCAGTACCAAGAGAAATCAAAAGGATCTTTTGAAACAGCAGTATGAGAACTTTTCTGGTGGCAAGAATGAAAACCTTACTCAAATCTTTGACAGGTTCAACAAACTGATAAGTGAACTGGAAAGTGCAAAAGTCAGCCTGGATCAAGATGAGGTCAACAGAAAGTTTCTCAGATCTCTTGGAGAAGAATGGACAGTTTATGCTGCACAATGGAGAACAAAAGACACTCTTGATGAAATAGATCTGGATGATCTGTACAACAGTCTGAGAGTGTTTGAGACTGAGATTGATACTAAAAAGAAATCTCTTTCTTATAATCACAATACTGCTCTTCTGTCATCTGAAAAATCTAATGGCAGTGATTCCTTTTCAGGTGGTGATGGTAACTCTACTGAAGCTCACTATGAGGCTTTTGTTGCCAATGATGGACTGTTTACTCTAAATGCTGAAGATCTAGAACAGATTCATCCAGATGATCTTGAAGAGATGGATTTGAAGTGGCAACATGCAATGCTGACCATGAGGGCCAAAAGGTTTCTTAAAAGAACAGGCAGGACCAACTTTCAAGCCAGAACAGAAGGCAAACCAGCTTTTGATAAGTCAAAAGTTGAGTGTTATAAATGTCATAAGCTTGGCCACTTTGCCAGAGAATGCAGATCTCAAAGTCAACAATCATCAAGGTCTCAGCAGACTAATCAGCCTTCATCATCACAAGCACTTGTCTCTCAAGAAGACAATGTGTTTGACTGGAGTGATCAGACAGAGGAAGAATTTCAAAATCAAACTCTGATGGCAGAAACATCAAATGTCTCCTCCACTGAACTACCATCTGAGGTAAATTCTAAACTCTGCTCTCAATCATGCAAAAATATGGTTAAAAAGTACAGGGATCATAATGAGAGCATGTGCAAAACTCTAGCTAAGATGGAAGAAAGGAGATATGAATACATGCAAGCCATAGAAGATCTTGAAAAACAGATCAATGACTATAAAGATAATGAGATTCAAATGGGACGTGGTAGAACATATCATGAGTGGGAGAAAAAGGAACTAAATAAGAAAATAGAATCCCTAAATAAAAAGGTAGAAGAGACTGAACAAAAGGTGTTTGAGGCTAATAAGAAACTAGAATCTATCAATATAGATCTAGGTAATTTCAATTTGGCTAATCAAAACCTGGAACACCTAATTGAAGTCCAATTTAAAGATAGGGTAAAATCTCAAGTTCATCCCAAAGAAGGCATAGGATACAGAGCTACTCCATCTCCATATAACAACAAATACATCCATCCAATGAGTGAAGTTGCTGACAGACTTGTCAATGAACCATTAGACGAGTCTATGACTACTGTAGATCCTATCCTTGATAACAGTCCTGAATCTAAAGAAGATCAGATTCAAAATAGAGACTGTGAGTGTATAGCAGTTGAGCAAGAACACAAAACAATGAGTGCACCTATAGAAATTCAAGCCCCCAGTAAGAAAGGAAAAGAGAAGATGAGTGTATGCAATGCTGCTCCACAAGTTTCTGTACATTCTAACTGTAACACTGCACCTTCTAACTGTAACACTGCATCTTCTTCAAAGAATAATAGAAAGGGTAAAAATGTTCCAGTTTGCACATGTCAAAAGCATGGTGTCCAAAAGTTTCCCAAACAACAGCAGGTAAGGGGAAATCAGAGGAACAAGAACCAGAAATTGTCAAATAAAACTGGTTCTCCAATTCAAACAGTCAAAAGATGTTTTCACTGTGGAAGGAAGAATCACTTGGCCAAGGATTGTTTTTATAAACCAGCTGTTGCAAAACAGACTGTGATTCATAAAAAGTCAAATCCTACTCATGTAAAAAATTCAAAGGTCAAACCTTCTGCTACATCAGTTCCAAAGAAAACAGTTGATCACAGGTTTTCAAAAGATTGTAAAAAACAGTCCACACACCAAAAACAAGTTTTGGCAAAACCTAAATTATGTTTTAAACAAATATGGTGTGTCAAGGACAAATCTTCAGATCAAACTGCTGATGCAAAAGATAAGACTGCTAAGTCAAAATCTGAGGCTGTTAGTGCAAGTTCTGAAGCTGTTAGTGCAAATTCTGAAACTGTTAGCACTACACACACAGGTCAAACTGCTAAGCATCAATCTGGAACTGCTAATGAATCATCTGAGACTGTTAGAAGAAAAGATGATCAAAATACCTGGATACCTCATATAATCACTAAAAACTCTCCAAAGACTTCATCAGTAGATCTCACTAAATCTAAGAAGTCAAAAACAGTATTTAGTTATGTCAATGCACAAGGCCAACCCAAAACCAATTTGATGGGTTTACTCCACTACTAACTAAGCTTTTATTTGTGCAGGGCAACCAAAGGTCACCTCATAAAACAAGATGGCATTTGGACAGTGGATGCTCTAGGCACATGACAGGCAATTCTGAGTGCTTGTCAAATTTCAAAGGCTTTGATGGAGGATTCGTTGCATTTGGAGGCAACTCCAAAGGAGGTAAGGTTACAGGTAAAGGTACTGTTAATGCAGGCAACATGATTTTCAATGATGTTTTGTATGTTGAACAACTTAAGTATAATTTATTGAGTGTCTCTCAAATCTGTGACAAACAAAATATTGTTTTGTTTACAGATTCTGAGTGCATTGTTCTTTCAAAGGATTTCAAAATTCCTGAAAATCTTGTTTTACTAAGAACACCAAGAAAGGACAATGTATACTGTTTGGACATAGAACTTTTATCCAGATCAAGTACTTTAAGCTGTTTAATATCCAAAGCATCATCCAATGAGTCTGCTCTTTGGCATAGAAGGATGTGTCACATGAACTTCAAGTCCATGAATGTTTTAGTCAAAAAGAATTTGGTAAGAGGTTTACCACAAAAGGAGTTCATATGTGATGATCATTGTGTAGCATGTCTTAAAGGCAAGCAACACAAAACTTCGCATAAGGCCAAAGAAGTAAATTCAATCTCATCTGCTCTTCAGCCGATTCATATGGATCTATTTGGTCCAACATCTGTTTTGAGCTTGAATAAAAGGGCCTACTGTTTAGTTATTGTTGATGATTTCACCAGATTTACTTGGGTTTACTTTCTTAGGTCTAAAGATGAAACTGCTGAGCTAGTTAAATCATTTATTCTTAAGATAGAAAACCAATCCAACTCAAAAGTTAAGGTGATAAGGTCAGACAATGGGACTGAATTTAAAAATCATATGCTAAACAGTTTTTGTGAGTCCAAAGGTATTGCTAGACAATATAGTGCACCAAGAACACCACAGCAAAATGGTGTAGCTGAAAGAAAGAACAGAACATTAATTGAGGCTGCTAGAACAATGTTAGCTGATTCAAAACTGCCAATGACTTTCTCGGCAGAAGCTGTTAATACAGCCTGTTATGTTCTAAATAGTTCAGGTAGTTCAATCTAAAGGGAAAACTCCTTATGAGTTGTTCCATAATAGAAGTCCCTTAATAGCCTTTTTCAAGTCTTTTGGCTGTCCATGTACCATTCTTCACACTAAGACTCACTTAGGGAAGTTTGAAAGTAAGGCTGAAGAAGGATTCTTTGTAGGATACTCAAATCAAAGCAAAGCCTATAGAGTATATAACAGTGTGTCTAAAACCATTGAAGAAAGTGCAAATGTTGAATTTAATGAAACTACTGCAAATATCAAAGGCACTGGTCCTGATTGGTTGTTTGATTTAGATTCACTAACAAATTCTCTGAGCTTTGTTGAGTATAATGCAGAAGCTGATGCAAACAGGATTGAAGCTGTCAACACAAATTCTCATGCTGTCAATACAAATTCTCAAGCTGTTGGCACAAACTCTCAAGCTGTTACAGATTCAAATACTTGGGATGAATATACACCTATACCACTTCTGTCATGTGACCCTCCAGGGGTTCTGAATGCTCAACATGATACAAATCCAGACACTGAAGTGCCACTCCCAAGTCCTGAGAGAACAGCTCCAACACAAAGGGAAACAGTCCCAGATTCAAGTCAAGTTGTTCCAGAAGCTAAACCATCCACTGGTCCTGATGGAGATGATACAAATCTTGGATCCTCTTTTCAGACAGAAAGAGAGCCTACACTCAGAGTTCACAAGTATCATCCTCTCAGTCAAATAATGGGTGATCCACGTACACCTGCGCAAACAAGGAAAATGGTTCACAATGAGACTGCTGCTGCTGAACAAGCAGTTCCTGAATTCAGTCTAGCTGCTTTTGAACATGCCTGTTTTCATGTCTCAGCTAGAACCTAAAAAGGCATCCGAAGCATTGAAAGATTCATCTTAGATTGAGGCAATGCAGGAAGAGCTGCTACAATTCAAGATTCAAAATGTCTGGACACTGGTTGATCTTCCTAAAGGAAAGAGAGCAATTGGTACAAGATGGGTGTTCAGAAACAAGAAAGATGAGAGAGGGATAGTCATCAAGAATAAAGCAAGACTAGTAGCACAAGGGTACACTCAAGAAGAAGGCATAGATTATGATGATGTATTTGCTCCAGTGGCAAGAATTGAAGCCATCAGACTATTTTTGGCCTATGCAAGCTTCAAAGGTTTTATAGTGTATCAAATGGATGTAAAGTCTGCTTTTCTATATGGGACAATTGAAGAGGAGGTCTATGTGTGTCAGCCTCCTGGTTTTGAGGACTACAAGTATCCAGACAGAGTCTAGAAGTTAGACAAGGCTCTCTATGGTCTTCATGAAGCTCCCAGAGCATGGTATGACACTCTGTCATCATACCTTCTACAGAATGGGTTCAAGAGAGGCACTCTGGACAAAACACTTTTCACAAAGTCCATCAAAGCTGAGATTCTGCTTGTACAAATCTATGTTGATGACATCATCTTTGGCTCAACAAATGATTGTTTGTGCAAAGAGTTTGAGGCATTAATGCACAAAAAGTTTCAAATGAGTTCAATGGGTGAACTCACTTTCTTTCTAGGATTGCAGGTTAAGCAGAAGCCCACTGGTCTCTTCATAAGTCAATCAAAGTATGTTAAAGACATACTGGAAAAGTTTGGGTACCAAGATACCAAAGCTGCAAGTACTCCTATGGATCCTCACAAGCAGCTTCATACAGACAAAGATGGAATAGATGTGGATATTCATTTATACAGATCTCTTATAGGATCACTTATGTATCTAACATCTTCTAGACCTGATATTATGTTTGCTGTCTGTGTCTGTGCAAGGTTTCAATGTTCACCAAAGGATTCCCATCTGGTTGCTGTTAAGAGAATCTTTAGATATCTAAAAGGCCAACCTCATTTAGGCCTCTGGTACCCTAAAGACTCTCCTCTTACATTAACAGCCTACTCTGAAAGTGACTATGGAGGATGCAACATTGACAGAAAATCCACAATTGGTGGCTGTCAATACTTAGGAGCAAGACTGGTCTCTTGGCAATGCAAAAAGCAAACAACTGTTTCCACCTCATCCACTGAAGCAGAATATGTAGCAGCTGCAAGCTGTTGCTCACAGGTAATGTGGATTCAAAATCAATTGAGAGACTATGGTATGAACTTCCTATCCACTCCCATTTACATTGACAATTCAAGTGCAATCAGCATTGTGCAAAATCCAGTTAAATTTCCAAAAACTAAGCGTATAGAAATCAGATTTCACTTTATAAGGCATTGTAATGAGAAGAAATTAATCCAAGTTACCAAAATACATACTGATGATCAGTTAGCTGATCTATTTACAAAACCTTTTGATGTGGGAAGGTTCACTTTCCTAGTATCAAATATTGTATGGTAAACATGGATTAATTTGTTTTCATTATTATCTACTTCATATGCTTATTTAAGGGGGAGTCACTGTTTCATTAAAAGATGCTTAATTTCCAACTAACAGCTTGAGTATTTTCTCAAGCTGCTAGTTCATTTTCTCGGACTGTTAGTTATTTCACTTGATCTGTCAAAGTGTGCAGGGTATTTAGGTAATTTCTTAAACGTGTGCGCGGGACCCAACCTTTTCAAAACCTTTAAAGGTTCCAGTTTCGTTCAGTTGTAACTACCAGTTACATAATTTCATACCACGGCCTTCTTTTCTCTCTGAACGATTCACACACTCTTCTTTGAAACCCTAAAATCTTCGTTTCATCTTCCATGGAGTTTGTCAAAGAACACAACTGCCTGCCCTACTCTCTAAAGCACTCTGAACTTCAACCGTTCCATGACATGATGGACTTTCTTAGACACTCCCATATCCATCATGCTCTCAATATCAATCCCACCATATACATCTCTCATATTGAGCAGTTCTGGAACCGTGCTTTTGTACAAACCATCAATGGAGTTCCTTCTCTAATATCCAAAATTGATGGCACTCCCATCACAGTAACTGAGGAATCCATTCGACATCATCTGCATCTTCAAGATGCCACAGGTATAACAGACCTATCCATTAATGCGTTACATACTGGTCTTCATGATGTTGGATATAGGGGTCCTGCTGATTCTTTTACTTTCTTGAAAGCACACTTTTCACCTAAATGAAAATATCTTGTGCATATTATTCAGCAGTGTATTAGCCCTAAAAGAACTGGTTGGTCAGAATTTTCCTCAAATATTGCCACTGCCTTAGTGTGCTTTTCAACGGGCCAATAGTTCAATTTTTCAAATATGATTTTTCAGGGGATGTTAAGGCATCATTCCCTAAAGAATGGGAAATTTTTGATGTATCCTAGATTTTTGGCAGAGATAATTGCAAAAACTATCACAACTTCTAATATACATAAGAGGATACATGTTTCCCATAGGCACTCACTATCTTCTATTAAACGGCTTTTAAAGCAAAGTGCCAATTTTTTTAGTATAGATGTTCCATTGCCTTTTGCAATGATGAACATCATTCCAAGAAACAGTGGAGAGGGTCCTGAGCAGGCTCAGCCTAACACTACTGCTTCACCCCCAGGACCCCAACCCACTCCTCATGATACACAAATGCCTTCAGTTCCTATTGTTTAGCCAACATCCCCACTCAAATATCTATATAAAAGGAAAAGAGGACCAGGAGCTCCTTCCTCCTCAGTCCTCATACAAGAGCCAAATAACCCTGTGCAGGAGGACACTCCTGCACAGAATATCCAAAGGGCACCCATTGAGGAAACTCCCATCCTCAATCAGGAGGTGAACATCTCACAAGAGATTGTTCATATGGGTTTTGTGGCTGACACTACTGCTACTTCTACACAAGAGGCACAGGACAGTGCCAACATTACTAAGCCCACACCCATGGCAACAGAAGGTGTGCAAGCACCATCTGAAAGTCCCCAGTACCAAGAACAGAGGGGCCCAGAGGTTTTCACTTCTGGAATTCATGCCAGTGATAGATCACAAGCACCAACTTCGTTTGCTGATCTTGAGGCTAGTCTGCAACTTATGTTATTAACAGATCCTAAGCTGCAACCTATTGTAGCAATGTTGGAATACCAAAAGTCCATAATTGTTGCACAGGAAGCACAAATCACTGCACTCAGACAGACAGAAGCTGCTCAGAATCAACGAATGGATTATCTTCATAAAGGGTTTACCCTCTGTGGAAATAAAATCATACAATTAGAGCGCATGATTCGAACCCAATTGGCAACGGTTGTAGGTCCTTCTGACCAAACCAATGCTTCCAAAAAGGGGGAGAATCAGGAGTTCCAAATCCCTGAATCAGTCCAAGCAGCTCCAACAGTTCAAGATCCTAGGCTAGCAGTCCCAACAGCTTCTCAAGCTGTTAGACTAGAAACTCAAGCTGCCTCTACAAGACCAACTGGTGTTGTAATAAGAGAAACAACTCAGGCTCCCAGCAGTTCAGTCCAAGCAACATCTTCTGCTACAAAAGATAAGGGCAAGGGTATTCTTATTGAGTCTCCAAAGCACAAATTTTCTACCAGAGAAGCCCAGATTGCTTTTGATGCTGAGATTGCCAGAAAATTAGCAGAAGAACAAGATAAAGAGTTAGACCAGCAAACCCAGTCCCCAATGGAAGATGATGAGACCTTAGGTGATTACCTGAGAGGGTTTGTGGTCAAGCAAGGGGAAAAAAAGAGGAAGATGCCAACAGGGCATTCTAAGGCTGAGCATAGAAGATTTCTTATTAATTTTGCCTTTGCAGCAGGTATCCCAAAGAAAATGGCTCAGTCCATGAGTACAGAGAGACTACAAGATATCCATGACAAAGAGATGGACAAACGAAAGAAAGCCAAAGTCTCCCAAGAAGTCCAAAGATCTCAAGAACCAGTTCAAGCTGGTACAAGTGATGTTCAAACTGCTGACATTGCCCCTGCTCCTTCTGTTCAAGCAGCTGCTTCTATTCCTGAATCAGAGTCAATGTCACAAGCAAAGCTGGATCAGGTTAAAAAGGTGTTGTTTGAGCAACAACTGCAAAAGGTGATGGAGATAGAGAAATTGATAGACCAGCATGACTTTACAAAACCTCCCATTAATTATTGGTATGCTAAGTCAATGGACAACATTGACTTAAGATTTCAGTTTGTAGTAAGAAGGGAATCTGGTCCAGAAGAAGAGTATAACAACATCATGCATATGACTCAAAGGATGACTAGAGATGAGCTCACAAGAATGCACAATGTTGGGTCTGTGACACAAGTAAGATCGGCTCTACCACAAGTAAAGCAAGCCATCAAAGATCTGAAAAGCATTGTTGATCCTGAATCTATAAGGAAAGATATAGAGGATGCAAATGCAAAGAGAATGAAGATCAAGCAAGTTGATCTGTTTGTCAAATCAAAGACTTACAGAATCAAATTTACAGATGGATCTGGTATGTTCTTCAATTTTGAATTCTATGATCTACCAAAAGCTATGCTACTTCAGATGAGATTTGTTAAGATATCTTGTGATAGAGAAGATATGAAGAAAGAGTTTTTGAAGGCTGTCAATCAGAAACTTGCACAGTTGTAAGTTTTTGAAAGCCTTGGTTTGTAAATAACAGTTTACTTGTTTATTTCCTTATTTGTATAGAACTTAAAGTCTTGTGTATTGAATTTAAGTTAGGGGGAGATTGTTGGGAAATAGTCTAAGTAGTTCAAGCTGTTAGTTAGACTTCTCAAACTGTTAGTAGAATTTTTATGAAAGTACAAAGTTCATGCTGTTAGTTGAAGAATCTCGAGCTGCTAGTGTAAAAGTTCAAGCTGCCAGAGTAAATCAACTCAAGCTGCTCTGTTCAAGCTGTCAAGTGATTCAAGCTGCTCAACAGTTTCATAAACAGAAAGTGCTGATATTCAAGAAAAGATATCTACACGAAGATTCCAGCATATCTACTATCAGAGAAGTCATAGTCCTTCAAGGAAACAAATCAAGAAGCAATATAAATACATAGAATAGGTCTTTCTGATTGTATAGGAGTTTTCTGCATATTCAAGACTGTAATTGCTTTTTGTTTGAGTTTTCATAAGCCTCTAAGGTTGTAAAACCCTAAGAACAGTTTGTGTTCTTCGTCAAATCAAACAGATTAGAGGTGATTGTAATCATTGAAGTCAGCAATACAAGCAATTTTGATTTACTTATTTATGTCTATCTGTTATGAGTTCTGAAAGCTTTTGTTAAAATAATTAAGTGTTATTCCGCAAACTTCTTAATTAAACTTTGATTCAAAGCAAGATTATTGATGTATACTCTGATAAAGTCAAATCAGTTAGTCTTGGTTAATTAATTTCAGATCCTGACAAAAGAATTACCTGTATTCACCCCCTTTACAGCCTCTAGTAACATACTTGGAAAACTTGTTGGGACCTATAATTGGTGTCAAAGCAGTTTAGAGTGTGTGTTAACTCTAGATCTCTCATAACTTCCCATTTCTCACCATGGACAACAGTGCTGCAAACTCTTCTTCTTACTATGACAATGGATCTATGGCCAAACCCCCAAAGTTTAATCATCAGAACTTCTCTGGATGGAAGTGCAGAATGATTCTCTACTTAAAGAATCTAGATGTGCAACTTCCAGAGATAGTGAAGAAGGTCCATATGTGCCCACATCTGTCACTACTATTACTCCTGCTGCTGAAGGTGCAATTCCTGAGGTCAGGACCATTAAGAAAGCAAAAGCTAAATAGGGTAATGAAGATAAAAGATTGGTGGCCCTTGATGCAAAAGTCAGGAACAACCTTGTCATCTCTCTACCTGATGACGTGTTCAAATAGGTTGAGAAGATGAAAACCGCTAAAGAAATATGGGATACTTTGTGTACTATCTATGATGGCCCCACTATCACATTGGATAACAGGATCAATAATCTTGTTAGACAATAGGAACTATTTTTTACAAAGCCCAAGGAGAGTCTCACTGAAACCTACTCTAGGTTTATTGCTTTAATAAATGATCTCAAAGCTGTTGGCATCATTAAGGACAGTTTAACCCTGGTGAACAAGTTCTTGGACATATTACCTGAGGAATGGAACTACTTTTCAACCATTCTCAGAATCTCAGGTACTATCAGAAGCATGGATCTAGTCAACCTCTATGGATCCTTGCTGAATGATGAATAATCAAGGCAACAAAAGAGAAATGCCTTGGAAATGTCCAAGAGAGGTGCAACCTTAGTGGCTAGTGTGAGGCAACCTGTTAGTCAAGTGTGTGATGTGTTCACACAAGCTGATCAACAGGTTGATGATGACCTGGAGGGGTTCTCAGAAGAAGAAGATGAGTGTGAAGATCTTGATGAGCTTGATGGTGAGCAAATAATTGCCATGCTTGTCAGATGATTCAAAAAAAAATATTTTGAAATAAGTTGTCACAGAGAAACTCAGGTGCTATAAAAAGAAAGAATTTGATAAATCCAACGCTGAGTGCTTAAAATGTGACAAGATCGACCACATAGCTGCTACTGTATGTCTAAAGCTGTTGGCTTATCTTCCAAACCTTACAAGACGAACAGGGATGATGGCTACAGGGTTAAGCACCTTATGGCCATGGCCAAGTTGAAAAAGTTAGAAGACTCTATGGCTTCTAATAAACAGAAGGGACTAACTGCTGTGGACAGATTCTATGGATGCAGCATCAGCTTGAAAACTATGGTCTTGTATACAGGAAAATTCCTATTCTATGTGATAATGCAAGTGCCATAGCCATCTCCAACAATCCTGTCTTCAACTCTAGAACAAAGCATATTGAGATCACACATCACTTCATAAGAGCTCACATCCAAAAAGGTAAGGTGGAGGTAACTTTTGTTCTTACAGAAGAATAACTTGCAGAAATTTTCACCAAACCTTTTGATGAAAATATTTTTTAATTCCGTTGTGTGCCATCTAGGAATACTAAATAAAAATGACTAAGTGTCGTTGATGTTCTAAGACTACTTAATCAAATCTGAAAAATTCTTACAAAGCAGCTTTGACAGAACATGTTTCACCAGCTTTGTACTTAGCCAGTTTGTTAATATTTGAACATGTTTGACAAAATAACAAGTTTTTCAAAACTAAGTTTTTCTTTCAACTATGTTTGTTTGTCTAAACCTGAAACCTGCTCTCTCTCTGTCTCTCTCTCTCTCTCTCTGCAATTTGTCATACAAGGCAAGCCTTTTAATGTAACACCCCTCCCGATCCCAGAAATGTCATGTCAACCCAATATCATAAGTGGCAATAACGCAAAGAATCTATCACACACGTGTCATAGGATAATGCAGATTATGGCTAATTTAAAACTTTAAACTTTATACACAAAGTTAAACGCAATACAGTACATTCGCAATCCCAGATTAAACTAGACATATTATCCCAGAATATCAGATCCACATACTGATTACATTATCCTAGAACAACTATCATAAATAGTTCTAACAAAACACAGAACTATTACAGGTTAGACTCGAAGACAAGAGCTATAAAGCCCGTGAGCACACGAGGGTTGACACTGCACATAAGCACATAACATATAGCATACACAATCCCTGTCCCAGTCCTGGGTACACCGCACACATCTCATGTATATAAACACAAGTATGAGATCTGATTAGTAACACAAGCCATGTGGGGACCCTTCCCCGGCCGACACACCGCACACAGCAGTGAGTGGCAATAACCCTGTAGCACAGGAGCGACCCGGCTACAGGCCCTGCCGTATACATACGCCCCAAGGACTGTTAGGGACAGTCAACCCGCGCGATCCCTTTCGCGACCCACTGTCCGTATGGAGCACATCACGGACCCCTGGAATCGATCTCATAGCTCAAACATAATCACGTATAAGAATAGAATATACCTGAGGTTCATGTTCCTGTCTCATATATAAAACACGCACAATATAGCTACACGGCTAAACATAAAAGACGGCGCACGTTTAGAAAACAACTCGAGTACTCACCTGATTGATTTCCCGAACCCTGAACACCCTGATCGAATCCGGCCCGCTGTCCGCTAGTCCCTGTAATCACACGGAGATCCCAATAGGTCAATTACAATTCCGACTAGCACATATCACATATCACAATAACCCGGACTCGATTCAAACCCGACTACCCCACGGAACCGAAACCCGATCAATACCCAAAACCCGACTCAAAGTAACCCCAACAAGACCCCAAACCCAGACAAAACCCAACCCGAGCAATCCCGAAGGAACCCGATACCCATTCGACCCACAACCCTTAAATGAGACTCAATTCGGATTTTCCCCGCAGGTCCTCTGGTGGTCGCGCCGCGACGAAGCGAAAACCAGAACCCTGACCTGCGATTTTCAGCTCTGCCCAGGAGTAATACTCCTCAAGTACACGAATTACAGCTCTAAATCAACACATAAAATCAGTACATAGAAACCTCTAATAACATAGAAACCATTTCACACATCATAACTCAATCTAAACCCTCAATTGAAGATAGCTTACCTCATGAAGCTCAAGAACACTAAAGGAATGAAGATGGTGAAGTTTAATTCAAGGTTCAACACTCCCTTCCTTGAATTCCAGATGAAATCTTGCTGCTGGAGTCTCACAATCACACACACAAACACCTTAGGGCTTTCTCAATTTGGATAAGGGTGGTAAGGAGATAACACGTATGTACGCTTCTATTTTTAGGCCGGCTCGAATCCATTAACCCGAACCCGATATCACATTTTCACTATTAATGCCCATTTAACCCATTTAATCCCGTAATCCCAAAAATATAATCCATCCGCTAAAATTATAACCCGATGACACGCAAGCCCAATCCCGACACGTATCAATCCACGAAACGGGATATAATTGGACCAACCTAATATTAATTAAATAAATGAGACTCAATTCGGATTTTCCCCGCAGGTCCTCTGGTGGTCGCGCCGCGACGAAGCGAAAACCAGAACCCTGACCTGCGATTTTCAGCTCTGCCCAGGAGTAATACTCCTCAAGTACATGAATTATAGCTCCAAATCAACACATAAAATCAGTACATAGAAACCTCTAATAACATAGAAACCATTTCACACATCCTTTACAATACATAACTCAATCTAAACCCTCAATTGAAGATAGCTTACCTCATGAAGCTCAAGAACACTAAAGGAATGAAGATGGTGAAGTTTAATTCAAGGTTCAGCACTCCCTTCCTTGAATTCCAGATGAAATCTTGCTGCTGGAGTCTCACAATCACACACACAAACACCTTAGGGCTTTCTCAATTTGGATAAGGGTGGTAAGGAGATAACACGTATGTACGCTTCTATTTTTAGGCCGGTCCCGAATCCATTAACCCGAACCCGATATCAAATTTTCACTATTAATGCCCATTTAACCCATTTAATCCCGTGATCCCAAAAATATAATCCATCCACTAAAATTATAACCCGATGACACGAAAGCCCAATCCCGACACGTATCAATCCACGAAACGGGATATAATTGGACCAACCTAATATTAATTAAATAATTATCCACTAAAATAATTCCACGTACCAGGTCTAAAATACGGATGTTACAAATCCTCCCCTCTTAAAGAGATTCCGTCCCGGAATCTAACTGGAGCTCTGAAATAGGCGAGGATATCTCAATCGCATCTCTGACTCGGGCTCCCAGGTGGCGTTGGTACCCTTATGGTGTCTCCACTGAATGAGTACCAAGGCAATCTCTTTATTTCTCAGCTTCTTGATCTTTCTGTCCGTAATGGCCTCGGGCTGCTCCACATATCGCAGGTGATCGTCGACTGTAATCTCGGATAGCGGCACATATTGATCATCTTTAGCCAGACACTTCCGGAGATGACTCACGTGAAAGGTATCGTGCACACCGGTCAACTCTGAAGGCAATCGCAGTCGGTAGGCCTGATCCCGAACCCTGTCAACGATCTCGAATGGCCCGATATACCGCGGACTTAGCTTCCCGTGATGTCTGAACCGGATGACTCCTTTCCACGGTGACACCTTTAGCAAGACTCGATCCCCAACACTGAATTCCAGCTCTTTCAAACGGCGATTGGCATAACTCTTCTGTCGGCTCTGGGCGACCCTCATATGCTCCCTGATCACAGCCACCTTGTCACTAGTCTCCTGTAACAGCTCCGGCCCGCTAATAGGTCGCTCATCGACCTCGCCCCAATACACTGGGGTCAGGCACTTGCGCACATATAGTGCCTCAAACAGAGCCATCTTGATCGTGCCGTGATAACTATTATTGTAGACGAACTCGACCAACGACAAATGCACGTCCCAGTTACCACTTAAGTCGATAGCACACGCTCGCAACATATCCTCGAGGGTCTGATTAGTGCCCGTCAGTCTGCGGTCGGTAAGCCGTACTCAGCTGAACCCTGGTGCCCAATTCCCACTGGAAGCTCTGCCAAAATCGAGAAGTAAACCGAGTATCCCTGTCCGAAGTAATCGACATCGGAATCCCATGCCGTGATACCACCTCGTTGATATATAGTCTCGCCAACTGATCCATGGTGATAGTGCCCCGGACGGCTAAGAAGTGCGCACTCTTCGTTAGTCGATCCACTATGACCCAGATCATATCGTTCCCGCGGACCGTGCGTGGAAGTCTCACAATGAAATCAATCGTAATATGGTACCACTTCCACTCGGGGATCTCTAACGGCTGAAGATGACCGTGCGGCTTCTGATGCTCAGCTTTGACCCTCAGACACGTCATACACTGCTCAACATACCGACCCACATCCCTTTTCATTCCCGGCCACCAGTAGAAATCATGGAGATCACGGTACATCTTAGTACTCCCCGGATGCACGGATAGTCTCGATCTGTGGGAATCATCAGGAATCAACTGCCGCAGATTCCCAACCCTCGGGACCCGGACCATATCATGAAACAGATACAACCCACGATCGTTCCTGATTAACGAATCAAGCTGCCCGGTCAGACATTCCCGCTTCACATTGTCACCCCGCAGGCCCTCCTATTGCGCTAATCTCAGACTGTCCGTTAATGCCGAGGTAATCTCAAGCCTCGAAGCCCTGGATATCACAGTCTGGCCGCATGGCCTACGGCTCAGCGCGTCAGCTACCACATTAGCCCGGTCCGGGTGGTACTGAATCTCGCAATCGTAGTCCTTTAATAGCTCAAGACTACGCCGCTGCCGCATGTTCAGATCTTTCTGGCTGAACAGATACTGAAGGCTCATACGGTCGGTATATACAATAAACCGAGACCCATACAGATAATGGCGCCAAATCTTCAACGCGGACACAATGGCGTCTAACTCTAAATCATGCACGGTATTGTTCTCCTCATAAGTCTTCAGCTGGCGTGAAACATATGCAATCACCTTCCCTCGCTGCATTAGTCAACATCCCAAACCCGACCCTGAAGCATCACAATAGAAACCTCTAAGAACATAGAAACCATTTCACACATCCTTTACAATACATAACTCAATCTAAACCCTCAATGGAAGATAGCTTACCTCATGAAGCTCAAGAACACTAAAGGAATGAAGATGGTGAAGTTTAATTCAAGGTTCAGCACTCCCTTCCTTGAATTCCAGATGAAATCTTGCTGCTGGAGTCTCACAATCACACACACAAACACCTTAGGGCTTTCTCAATTTGGATAAGGGTGGTAAGGAGATAACACGTATGTACGCTTCTATTTTTAGGCCGGTCCCGAATCCATTAACCCGAACCCGATATCAAATTTTCACTATTAATGCCCATTTAACCCATTTAATCCCGTGATCCCAAAAATATAATCCATCCACTAAAATTATAACCCGATGACACGAAAGCCCAATCCCGACACGTATCAATCCACGAAACGGGATATAATTGGACCAACCTAATATTAATTAAATAATTATCCACTAAAATAATTCCACGTACCAGGTCTAAAATACGGATGTTACAAATCCTCCCCTCTTAAAGAGATTCCGTCCCGGAATCTAACTGGAGCTCTGAAATAGGCGAGGATATCTCAATCGCATCTCTGACTCGGGCTCCCAGGTGGCGTTGGTACCCTTATGGTGTCTCCACTGAATGAGTACCAAGGCAATCTCTTTATTTCTCAGCTTCTTGATCTTTCTGTCCGTAATGGCCTCGGGCTGCTCCACATATCGCAGGTGATCGTCGACTGTAATCTCGGATAGCGGCACATATTGATCATCTTTAGCCAGACACTTCCGGAGATGACTCACGTGAAAGGTATCGTGCACACCGGTCAACTCTGAAGGCAATCGCAGTCGGTAGGCCTGATCCCGAACCCTGTCAACGATCTCGAATGGCCCGATATACCGCGGACTTAGCTTCCCGTGATGTCTGAACCGGATGACTCCTTTCCACGGTGACACCTTTAGCAAGACTCGATCCCCAACACTGAATTCCAGCTCTTTCAAACGGCGATTGGCATAACTCTTCTGTCGGCTCTGGGCGACCCTCATATGCTCCCTGATCACAGCCACCTTGTCACTAGTCTCCTGTAACAGCTCCGGCCCGCTAATAGGTCGCTCATCGACCTCGCCCCAATACACTGGGGTCAGGCACTTGCGCACATATAGTGCCTCAAACAGAGCCATCTTGATCGTGCCGTGATAACTATTATTGTAGACGAACTCGACCAACGACAAATGCACGTCCCAGTTACCACTTAAGTCGATAGCACACGCTCGCAACATATCCTCGAGGGTCTGATTAGTGCCCGTCAGTCTGCGGTCGGTAAGCCGTACTCAGCTGAACCCTGGTGCCCAATTCCCACTGGAAGCTCTGCCAAAATCGAGAAGTAAACCGAGTATCCCTGTCCGAAGTAATCGACATCGGAATCCCATGCCGTGATACCACCTCGTTGATATATAGTCTCGCCAACTGATCCATGGTGATAGTGCCCCGGACGGCTAAGAAGTGCGCACTCTTCGTTAGTCGATCCACTATGACCCAGATCATATCGTTCCCCTTGGCCTGGACCGTACGGTGGAAGTCTCACAATGAAATCAAATTCGTATAATGTACACTTCCATCGGGAATCTCTAGGCTGAAGATGACCGTCGGCTCTGACTCAGCTTTTGACCCTTCCAACACGTTCATACACTGCTCAACATACCGACCCACATCCCTTTTCATTCCCGGCCACCAGTAGAAATCATGGAGATCACGGTACATCTTAGTACTCCCCGGATGCACGGATAGTCTCGATCTGTGGGAATCATCAGGAATCAACTGCCGCAGATTCCCAACCCTCGGGACCCGGACCATATCATGAAACAGATACAACCCACGATCGTTCCTGATTAACGAATCAAGCTGCCCGGTCAGACATTCCCGCTTCACATTGTCACCCCGCAGGCCCTCCTATTGCGCTAATCTCAGACTGTCCGTTAATGCCGAGGTAATCTCAAGCCTCGAAGCCCTGGATATCACAGTCTGGCCGCATGGCCTACGGCTCAGCGCGTCAGCTACCACATTAGCCCGGTCCGGGTGGTACTGAATCTCGCAATCGTAGTCCTTTAATAGCTCAAGACTACGCCGCTGCCGCATGTTCAGATCTTTCTGGCTGAACAGATACTGAAGGCTCATACGGTCGGTATATACAATAAACCGAGACCCATACAGATAATGGCGCCAAATCTTCAACGCGGACACAATGGCGTCTAACTCTAAATCATGCACGGTATTGTTCTCCTCATAAGTCTTCAGCTGGCGTGAAACATATGCAATCACCTTCCCTCGCTGCATTAGTCAACATCCCAAACCCGACCCTGAAGCATCACAATAGAAACCTCTAAGAACATAGAAACCATTTCACACATCCTTTACAATACATAACTCAATCTAAACCCTCAATGGAAGATAGCTTACCTCATGAAGCTCAAGAACACTAAAGGAATGAAGATGGTGAAGTTTAATTCAAGGTTCAGCACTCCCTTCCTTGAATTCCAGATGAAATCTTGCTGCTGGAGTCTCACAATCACACACACAAACACCTTAGGGCTTTCTCAATTTGGATAAGGGTGGTAAGGAGATAACACGTATGTACGCTTCTATTTTTAGGCCGGTCCCGAATCCATTAACCCGAACCCGATATCAAATTTTCACTATTAATGCCCATTTAACCCATTTAATCCCGTGATCCCAAAAATATAATCCATCCACTAAAATTATAACCCGATGACACGAAAGCCCAATCCCGACACGTATCAATCCACGAAACGGGATATAATTGGACCAACCTAATATTAATTAAATAATTATCCACTAAAATAATTCCACGTACCAGGTCTAAAATACGGATGTTACAAATCCTCCCCTCTTAAAGAGATTCCGTCCCGGAATCTAACTGGAGCTCTGAAATAGGCGAGGATATCTCAATCGCATCTCTGACTCGGGCTCCCAGGTGGCGTTGGTACCCTTATGGTGTCTCCACTGAATGAGTACCAAGGCAATCTCTTTATTTCTCAGCTTCTTGATCTTTCTGTCCGTAATGGCCTCGGGCTGCTCCACATATCGCAGGTGATCGTCGACTGTAATCTCGGATAGCGGCACATATTGATCATCTTTAGCCAGACACTTCCGGAGATGACTCACGTGAAAGGTATCGTGCACACCGGTCAACTCTGAAGGCAATCGCAGTCGGTAGGCCTGATCCCGAACCCTGTCAACGATCTCGAATGGCCCGATATACCGCGGACTTAGCTTCCCGTGATGTCTGAACCGGATGACTCCTTTCCACGGTGACACCTTTAGCAAGACTCGATCCCCAACACTGAATTCCAGCTCTTTCAAACGGCGATTGGCATAACTCTTCTGTCGGCTCTGGGCGACCCTCATATGCTCCCTGATCACAGCCACCTTGTCACTAGTCTCCTGTAACAGCTCCGGCCCGCTAATAGGTCGCTCATCGACCTCGCCCCAATACACTGGGGTCAGGCACTTGCGCACATATAGTGCCTCAAACAGAGCCATCTTGATCGTGGCGTGATAACTATTATTGTAGACGAACTCGACCAACGACAAATGCACGTCCCAGTTACCACTTAAGTCGATAGCACACGCTCGCAACATATCCTCGAGGGTCTGATTAGTGCCCGTCAGTCTGCGGTCGGTAAGCCGTACTCAGCTGAACCCTGGTGCCCAATTCCCACTGGAAGCTCTGCCAAAATTGAGAAGTAAACCGAGTATCCCTGTCCGAAGTAATCGACATCGGAATCCCATGCCGTGATACCACCTCGTTGATATACAGTCTCGCCAACTGATCCATGGTGATAGTGCCCCGGACGGCTAAGAAGTGCGCACTCTTCGTTAGTCGATCCACTATGACCCAGATCATATCGTTCCCGCGGACCGTGCGTGGAAGTCTCACAATGAAATCAATCGTAATATGGTACCACTTCCACTCGGGGATCTCTAACGGCTGAAGATGACCGTGCGGCTTCTGATGCTCAGCTTTGACCCTCAGACACGTCATACACTGCTCAACATACCGACCCACATCCCTTTTCATTCCCGGCCACCAGTAGAAATCACGGAGATCACGGTACATCTTAGTACTCCCCGGATGCACGGATAGTCTCGATCTGTGGGAATCATCAGGAATCAACTGCCGCAGATTCCCAACCCTCGGGACCCGGACCATATCATGAAACAGATACAACCCACGATCGTTCCTGATTAACGAATCAAGCTGCCCGGTCAGACATTCCCGCTTCACATTGTCACCCCGCAGGCCCTCCTGTTGCGCGAATCTCAGACTGTCCGTTAATGTCGAGGTAATCTCAAGCCTCGAAGCCCTGGATATCACAGTCTGGCCGCATGGCCTACGGCTCAGCGCGTCAGCTACCACATTAGCCCGGCCCGGGTGGTACTGAATCTCGCAATCGTAGTCCTTTAATAGCTCAAGACTACGCCGCTGCCGCATGTTCAGATCTTTCTGGCTGAACAGATACTGAAGGCTCATACGGTCGGTATATACAATAAACCGAGACCCATACAGATAATGGCGCCAAATCTTCAACGCGGACACAATGGCGTCCAACTCTAAATCATGCACGGTATTGTTCTCCTCATAAGTCTTCAGCTGGCGTGAAACATATGCAATCACCTTCCCTCGCTGCATTAGTCAACATCCCAAACCCGACCCTGAAGCATCACAATATACGACGAAGTCATCGATACCCTCCGGCAAGGCCAACACTTGAGCCTGACACAACCGGGTCTTCAACTCTCTGAATGCACGCTCCTGCTCCTCGGACCACTCGAACAGATGGACTGTCGTGTCAATCTCGTCAACTGCAAGGCAATCCTCAAAAAGTCTTGGATGAAGCGCCTATAGTACGCGGCGAGACCCAGAACACTGCGAATCTCTGGCACTGATCTCGGAGGCTCCCAGCTCATCACTGTCTCAATCTTGGCCGGATCCACTTTTATACCCTCGGCACTGACCACATGTCCAAAAACTGTACCTCTCGCAGCCAAAACTCACATTTGGACAGCTTCGCGTACAATTTCTCCCTGCGCAGCACGGTCGAAACCTCTCGGAGGTCATCGATGAACACGATCACGAATCTATCCAACATAGCTCTACACACCCGGTTCATCAAATCCATGAAAGCGGCGGGTGCGTTAGTCAATCCGAAAGGCATCACAAGGAACTCGTAGTGCCCATAACGAGTCCGGAACGCTGTCCTCGGCACATCCTCATCCCCGACCCTCAACTGATGATACCCAGTCCGCAAGTCGATCTTGGAGAAGAAACTCGACCCCTGGAGCTGATCAAACAAATCATCGATACGTGGAAGCGGATAACGGTTCTTCACGGTCACTTTATTCAACTCCCTGTAGTCGATACACATCTGCATGCTGCCGTCCTTTTTCACCAATAACATCGGCGCACCCCACGGTGATGAACTCGGACAGATAAACCCACGATCTAAAAGCTCTTGTAACTGAGACATCAGCTCTCGCATCTCTGTCGGTGCTAGCCGATAAGGCGTCTTCGCAATCGGCACCGCCCTAGGAACAAGATCTATAAGGAACTCCACTTGCCGATCTGGCGGTAACCCAGGCAACTCCTCTGCGAATACCTCAGGGAACTCACAAATCACCAGAATATCCTCTAAGGTCTTCTTTTCCTTCCTCGCGTCAACCACATAAGCTAGGAAGGTCTCGCACCCCTTAGACACATACCGCTGAGCCCTGGCCATCAATACAATCCCAATATCTCCCTTGCGACGCTCCCCATACACAATCACGCTCTCACTGTCAGAAATGGGTATACAGATGATCTTCTTAGCACACAGAATATTAGCCTGTCTGGCAGTCAACCAGTCCATACCCACAATCACATCGAAGCTACTGATCTTAATCGGCAACAATTCGATCGTAAACCGATGGGAATCTATCTCTAAAACGCAATCCCGATACACCCGACTCACTAACATCGAACTCCCATCGACCCTCTCAACAACCAAAGGAACAGACAAAAGAGAAGGAGACACACTAAAATACGCACAAAAGATAACAGACACGTAGGAGCGATCGGCCCCGGAATCAAACAATACATGAGCTCGAAGTCCGTTAAGAATGTACGTACCCGAAACAACATCTGTGGCATCCCGTGCCTCCTCGGTTGTCGCCTGAAATACACGTCCTCGGCACCTCGGAACGGAATCACGGCGGCTGGATGACGACGGCTCAGCCCTGGCCCCACTAGAACTGGCTCCCTGTACTGCCGGCCCCGGCTCCGGATAGTCTATAACACGATGTCCCGGCCTCCCACAGCGGAAACACAGCGGCTTGGAAACTGTACGAATAGACGCAGTGTTGCCCTGCTGACCGCATCTATAGCACCGCGGTAGATCCGACGAACACTGCCCCGAATGGCGCCGATGACACTTAGGGCACTCCCGATCCCCGTACGAACTCTCGAACCTGCTACCGGATGCTTGGGACCCATGTCCCACACTGCTCTGACTCTGAGCCCCAAATCCCTGACTCTGGCCCTGTCGTCTCGACCTACGGTCTCGGCCCAGGTCCCAGTCACGCCTCTGCCCCTGAACCCTGCCCTAAACCCTGGCCCGAAAACTGCCACTATTCCAGACGCTAATCACTAGGAGCGTCCCCGGAGGATCTCCATACGCTAGCCGGCTGCTCAGAATTCCTAGTACGCTGTCTCTGAGAAGAGGGCTGCTCCCTCTGCTTAATGATCTCCCGCTCCCTCATGTGGGCCATCTCAAGAGCTCTAGCAAACGTAAGGGTATCATCCCCACGAACTCACGGATATCAGATCGAAGCCCATCGATAAAAGCATCAACCTTACGGACCTCCGTATCAACATGCTGAGGCGCGAACTGTGAGTACTCATTAAAACGGTCGACGTACTGCTGGACAGTCATATTACCCTGCTGCAAATGCAAAAATCGGTGCTCCATCTCTCAGCGCTCATCTCGAAGAATGTACTGGAGCTCGAATACTGGCATGAACTGCTCCCAAGTCATGGCATATGCGGCGGACTCGGTCATCGAAGACTCGATTGATTTCACCACTGCGAAGCCCCGCCCCGTAACTGATAAGCCGCGTATCTGACCATATCCCTAGGATCTACATGGGCTACCCGGAAGGCAACTTCGATCTCACACTCCCACGCAATAGCCGCCCCCGGCTCACCATCACCCCGGAACTGCGGTGGGGCCCCTGTCATGAAATCCTTAAAAGATCCACCCCGCTGTGAAGACGAAGAAGCTCCAACCCCCTGACTCAGTCTCGGTAAGCCGAACCACTGGCCCCACATTCTGACCCTGTTCCCTCTCTTGCTATTTCTTCTGTCTGTAAAACTCGGTAAGGACTTCCAACAACTCAGATTTCCGAATGTACTCATCACTGGGCGGCTTACCCGCGCCCGATCCCTCTCCCTGGTCTGCAATACTGATCTGCACAAAATAAAACGATTAAATACATGGGATGAATCACCCAACATTATGCATTAAGCCAGGTCAGTTAGTCCACTAATATAATCGCAAAACGATCCCCCATGGACCGGAACATGATCTAAGTTAAGCATCCACTAATGATACTCAAGCTTCAAACCACAAGCTCTGATACCATGTTGTAACACCCCTCCCGATCCCAGAAATGCCACGTCAACCCAATATCATATGTGGAAATAACGCAAAGAATCTATAACACACATGTCATAGGATAATGCAGATTATGGCTAATTTAAAACTTTAAACTTTATACACAAAGTTAAACGCAATACAGTACATTCGCAATCCCAGATTAAACTAGACATATTATCCCAGAATATCAGATCCACATACTGATTACATTATCCCAGAACGACTATCATAAATAGTTCTAACAAAACACGGAACTATTACAGGTCTTCAAATCAATCTCGAACCTATCTCGGCGGCGGCTGAGATCCCTTCTGATTCCCTGAACATGTTAGACTCGAAAACATGAGCTATAAAGCCCGTGAGAACACGAAGGTTGACACTGCACATAAGCACATAACACATACCGTACACAATCCCTGTCCAAGTCCCTGTCCCGGTTACCCCGCACACATCTCAGGTATATAAACATAACTATGAGATCTGAATAGTAACACAAGCCCTGTGGGGACCCTTCCCCGGCCGACACACCGCACACAGCAGTGAGTGGCAATAACCTTGTAGCACAGGAGCGACCCAGCTACAGGCCCTGCCGTATATATACGCCCCGAGGACTATTAGGGACAGTCAACCCGCGCGATCCCTTTCGCGACTCACTGTCCGTATGGATCACATCACGGACCCCTGGAATCAATCTCATAGCTCATACATAATCACGTATAAGAATAGAATATACCTGAGGTTCACGTCCCTGTCTCATATATAAAACACGCACAATATAGCTACACGGCTAAACATAAAAGACGGTGCACATTTAGAAAACAACTCGAGTACTCACCTGACTGATTTTGCCGAACCGTGAACACCCAGATCGAATCCTGCCCGCTGTCCGCTAGTCCCTGTAATCACACGGAGATCCCAATAGGTCAATTACAATTCCGACTAGCACATATCACATATCACAATAACCCGGACTCGATTCGAACCCGACAACCCCACGGAACCGAAACCCGATCAATACCCAAAACCCGACTCAAAGTAACCCTAACGAGACCCCCAAACCCAAACAAAACCCAACCCGATCAATCCCGAAGGAACCCGATACCCATTCGACCCACAACCCTTAAATGAGACTTAATTCAGATTTTCCCCGCAAGTCCTTGGTCGCGCCGCGGGCCCTTCTGGTGGTCGCGCCGCGACGAAGCGAAAACTTGAACCATGACCTGCGATTTTTAGCTCTGCCCTGGAGTAATACTCCTCAAGTACACGAATTACAGCTCCAATCAACACATAAAATCAGTACATAGAAACCTCTAATAACATGAAAACCATTTCACACATCCTCCACAATACATAACTCAATCTAAACCCTCAATTGAAGATACCTTACCTCTTGAAGCTCAAGAACACTAAAGGAATGAAGATGGTGAAGTTTAATTCAAGGTTCAGCACTCCCTTCCTTGAATTCCAGATGAAATCTTGCTGCTGGAGTCTCACAATCACACACACAAACACCTTAGGGCTTTCTCAATTTGGATAAGGGTGGAAAGGAGATAACACGTATGTACGCTTCTATTTTTAGGCCGGTCAAGAACCCATTAACCCGAACCCGATATCACATTTTCACTATTAATGCCCATTTAACCCATTTAATCCCGTGATCCCAAAAATATTATCCATCCGCTAAAACTATGACCCGATGACACGCAAGCCCAATCCAGACACGTATCAATCCACGAAACGGGATATAATTGGACTAACATAATATTAATTAAATAATTATCCACTAAAATAATTCCACGTACCAGGTCTAAAATGAGACTTAGTGCTCATTTCTACTAATTTGAGTCTCCTGCTCTTTATTATCAAGTAAGTTATCCTCGTTTTCTCTCCTTCTATGAACGACTTAATCTCCAAAGTTAAATCCATCAAGAATCATCATCAAGAAATTGCAACCAAAATCATGATTTAAATCAAGAAATCATCAAATTATACTCAAGCAACAAGATTATGCCAAGATACATGGTAAATTTCAAGGTTTTTAATATATATATGCTACGGTTTCAGTGAATTGAGAATACAAATTTCAGCTTCAAAATCATGAAATTAAGCAATCTTTAAGTGTTTAAAAATCAGATTTTAACACATGCATGTTATATTCATATGGTTAATCAAGCATATGTGCAAATATATAACTTAATTCCATAGTTTGAAAATGAAACTAAATGTGCTGCTGTATTCCTTATTTGTGTTTCTGCCATAAACGAGAAGGCCAAGAAACCAGTGGCCTTCGGCCATAGTTTGAGTACTATTGTGTGTGTTTTGCATGGGTTAGAAACCTCAATTAAACCTACACACTTGTTGTGTGATGCTGGAAATTAAAGAAAACAGGAAGAAAGATGAGTGTAGATTGGTGTTGTGTGTGTTTAGCATGTACCGAATCCACAAGGGGGGGGGGGTACCGAAACCTTATGGTTTCTGTATATTCATTACCGAAACAACTATGAAACTGTTGGGAAATAATCTAAGTATGTCAAGCTGTTAGTTAGTATTTCTCAAGCTGTCAGTAGTATTTCTGTGTAATTACAAAGTTTGAGCTGCTAGTTCAACAAACTCGAGCTGCTAGTTCAAAAGTTCAAGCTGCCAGAGTTACAGGTTCAAGCTGCTCAACAGATAAATAAAAGAAAGTGCTAAAATTCAGGAAGTGATTTATATTTCAAGATTTGAAGATCTTCCAAGCATATCTACTACCAGAGAAATCAGAGTCCGTCAAGAAAACAAATCAGAAGGCTATAAATATAAATAGACTAGGTCTTTCTATTGTAATCGTGGTGCTTAAGTCTTTCATATTGTAATTGCATTCTGATATAAGTTTCTAAAGCCTCTAAGGTTGTAAAAACCCTAAGAACAGTATGTGTTCTTCGTCTAACGAAAATAGATTAGAGGTGATTGTAATTAGAGATTTGGCAATATAAAGGTTTTGATTACTTGTTCTTTATAATTCTGAAAGTTTTCTTAAAACAATTAAGTGTTATTCCGCAAACTTCTTAATTGGACTTTGACTCAAAACAAGGTTATTGGTTTAAACTCTGATCTGTTAAAACAAGTTAATCTTAGGTGATTTTGATCTTGACAGAAACCCCCCCACAGAAATTGAAAACTACCGAGACCCACTAAACAATACCGAAACCTTGAAAAGGTTTCGGTAATTCCCAACCAACTGAAACCAATTGAGACTACCGAGACCTTTATGTTACCTACCGAAACCATGCAGCAGCCTGCAATCTAAACTAGTTACATAAGGCTCTCGTATGTGTGTTGATGCATAACCTGAAACCAGTGACAACAACCATTTTCTAATTCTTTGCATGAATAAGGTATGTGTGTGTGCAGTGTGTGATAGAAATAAAAAAGCAAACATCATCCTTTTTCCATTTTTCTTGTGTGTGTTGTATGTATATATTTATGCTGCCAAACAGGAACTAATATCTAAAACCTTGAAGGTTTCGGTAATTCCTTTACACCGAAACAATATATCACAGCAACTGATAGCCTTTCTATTTCCTTTTTGAATTGCATGAAATTAGTAAGTGTGTGCAGAATTATAAAGAAACAAAAATTAAGTTGTGTGCAATACATAGCAAAGATTATATATATATATATATAGAATCAGGTTCATCAGCGTACCTGTAAGATTTCTGTGTACCCAGCATACCCTAATGTGAATGATCATTCACATATTTTTTTTAATAGACATGTATAAGACAACATTATAAGACTTTTTTTCAAAAGAAGCAACATCATAAATCTTGTGAATGGTAAAAAAAGATCATGTGAATGGTCATTCACACCATTCACATGGTGTGAAATGACCATTCACATGGATGACCATTCACATAAATATGCATTGAGCATTCACATAATTTTTAAGGATACAGAAAGTGTGAATGTATGTGAAATTCATATATCATGCGTATAACATTAAATTAAACATAGTTATGAGAAAAAAAATTTAAAAAAAGTTTTTTAAGGTTGGTACCTTCGGGTACACTTGATTTCGAGAGGTACCTTTTTGAACCTGATTGTATATATACATATACATATACATATATATATATATATATATATATATATATATATATATATTCATGTATTGTCTTGAGTGTGTATGTACAATCTTAGGTGTGTGTGTGCCAACAACTAGTTAAATCCATTTTTGTTACACTATATTGAAACTATACAAGCATATATGGGTGTGAAGGGTAAAGCTTTTATACATCACAACTATGTATTAATTAAATTAAGGAGTGTAATTAGGAATATAGATATATACATATATTAACATATGTGTATGAATGGGTAATCATATGATAGAAAAGTATGTTCAATAAGCACAAGACTTATAATTAATAGCACATGGATTATATTCACATAAACTGCTGAGGCTTGAATGTGCAACAACAAGTGATACATTCACACATTTATAATAGCCTAAATAAAATTATGTGTTGTTGTTTAGTTTCAAGTATGAATGTGTATGTATACAACCATATTAAATGATTATTCGAGCCTAAGTTAGTAAATATAACAAATTTACATGATAATTTCATAATTGTGAAACACACTTGTAAATGAATATGTTTAATTTATGTGCAACATTATGAACATATATGCATCAGTTAAATTTATGGTATGTTTTTACATGCCTTTATGTGAATTTAATGTGCAAATGCAAGATTAAATGACTTGAGGAAGTCACACATGTCCATGAAAAAGGACATAAATGCTTACAAGTCATTCAAATCATGTTCATATTCCATATATGACAAGCAAAACCATTGAACCTTGAATGAAAGATTCTAATGAAGACTAATAAATATCACAAATGATATGATTAACAGATTGAGCAATGCAAGATAGCTAAAAGACATTAAAGAGCATCAGTGAAGGCTGTAGCAAAGTGGCAAGCTATCTGTAAGTCTGATATAAGTCAGATAGTGGTTCTAACCCACTACAGATTATCAGCAACAGAGCCAGAGCCGGAAAGTGCAAAATAACCATTAACTGTGAGTTGTAGAATTTACTTTAACTGCAAATTATGTTAATTGAGACTTTTGTTGCTTTATTTTGATTTTATTGGCATTCTGATCCTGAGCATATTGATAAATTATCATGATTACTATGATTTGTTGAGCCGATCATTTCTTCTTCTAGCTTCTATTCATTGACGAGTCATTTTATTGTTAAGCTTAACACCAACACTATTGCTCGGTGTTGGGTTAATGTTAGGCTTATGATGTGGTGATTTACATGATGAATGCACAGAGGGTAGCTAGAGCTGAGCATTCTGATGATACCCATACAACAATTACTGGTAGCTAACACAGTACGTGGCTGATCCCCACTAATGATGCGTGTGTATGGTGTTACCATTTTCCGAGCATTCCTTATGAAATTGTCTAAAAGTCTCAAGAGTAACAACAATTTTATAACTGGGAGCTGAGCAAAGACCCGCATCAAAGAGAATTTAATTGGCCAATGTCCCTTCGAGATTTGAGCTGTGCATGAGCCTAGTGCAGTGCATGAGCAACAGAGCTGAGTTGTGCATGAGTCGAGTGCAGTGCATGAGCTTTTCGCGTTCATAATTGCATGTTAAATGTGAAATTCTACATTCTCACTAAGCAAATAAGCTTACCCCATTGTTGCATTATTTTTAAGGTAAAGGTATAGGATTGGCTGGACCTAGTTTATATGTCAGGACTATGAAAGAGCTTGAAGTGGCTTAGATCCTATTTCAACACCTTGGTATTGTCAGATGATAGAGCTTTGGGGTTCAGGGCTAGTCTATATTATGTGATTTGATGTAATAGTCTAGAAGTTTGTACCTTTCTACTTAAATTTGTCTCTGTTTGTAATTAACTTTAATTCCGCACTGTTAATTATTATATTACTTTCCTGATTGATATTGTATTGCTACTGGGGCCTAGACTTAAGACCTTTGAGAAATCTTGGGTCTTACGGGATGGTATCAGAGCAAATAGGTTGAGTGAATCATTGTATTACGTGTAATACATGGTCTCAAACTTGTGCAATGCTATAGTATCAATCATGACAGGATGACTTGAACTAAGATAGGTTTTCAGAGACTAGTAGGACGGGGTATGAAAGGGTACAATGTGCTAGACTAATGAACTAAATATTTAGTGATTTGAATTTCAGAGCTATGTCAGGAGAAGGTGGACCATCAGGTGGCATGACCCTAGAGCAAGTCCTGGAAATGATGCAACAACTAATAACCCAGAATAATGATCAACAAAACAAGTTTATGTTAGAACAAATTGAATCAATAAAGAAAACTGAAAAAAGAAATAAACATAAAAAGAAGCAAACTGAATAGTCAAGCGAATCTGATTCTGATAACGTGAATGTAAATCAACGAGTTGAGCAGCCAAAAGGCTGTAGATTTAACGACTTCAAAGCGAGTGGTGCCATAACGTTTGAAGGCACAGTAAACCCAATACAAGCGTTAGATTGGATAAGTCATACTGAAGAGATCTTCAGTATCTCAGAATCTCTGGACAGAAATAGAGTTAAGTTTGCTACAGCACTATTCGTTGGAGCTGCTAGAGCCTGGTGGAAGACGCAAAAGAGCATCTATCATGACGAAGCAATTATGACACTGGACTGGGAGCATTTTTTGGAAATGTTCAACGCCAAATACTGTCCAACGGATAAACAAGACGAACTCGAGATGCAGTTGATGCAATTGAAACAAGGAACTAAGACCGTTGTTGAATACGAGCATGAGTTCTCAAGACTTTGCGGCTACTCGTCATATCAAGTAGCAACAGAAGAACGTTAGATAAACCAATTCAGACTGGGTCTGAATCCAACATATAGAAGACAAATGAGTAGAATAAAGTTTAAAACGTATCTCAGCATAGTAGAAGCAGCAAGAATGGTGGAGCGGGAATTCACATATTCTAGTTGTGAACCCGATATGATGGCTATAAGTCCTACTTGTCCATCTCCACCTAAGAAACCGAAATCTAGTAGATTCTTCAGTTCATCAAAGTTCAGTCAGGAACAGTCACGAGCATCCTCTACACCTCAAAAGACTAGAGTCTATTCCATACAGTTAGAAGCATGATCGTGTAAGCGCTGTAGTAAATTTCATAGTGGACGCTGCAACCCTAGAGATGTGATCTGTTACACCTGTAAACAGATTGGACATGGAAGTGATGAATACCGAGAAAGAAACGATGTATGCTACGACTGTGGTGAGCGTGGACATTATGCCAAGCGTTGCTCAAATGCATGCATGCTTACTAATCAGGAACAACCAGTTGGCAGAGCAATCCTACAGAGTACTACAATGATACCTACAGCAAAGGCACGAGCTTTCCATATAACCGCCGAGGATGCCGAGGAGACACCAGAAACGCCAAAAGACCACAATGGTAACTAATAATAAGTTTCTTATATGATAAAATGATTTAATTTTGTTGCCAGATGAATTTCAATTCCAACATAAGTATTGAGTTAACTGTACAACCCTATCATCGATAGTGAATAATGCTGATGACATATGGGTTGTATCAGTTGAAGTTACGATGCAAATGTCTTTCTAATCAGAATTTATACCTATAAACAATATAGGTATTGTAATCTGAATCGTGTATGATTCAAAAGCCTAAGAAAATTGATAATTTAGTCCTAAACACAAGTTACTTCATAAATCCTAGTAATCTGAATGATTATAGCGTGTCTCGTAATGCGACAGAGGTAGAAGTTGTTAATTCAAATAAAATTAAATGACAAGAGAATCTTTGAAACAAATTTTCAAGCATTCAAGTGTGAACTTGAATAAGAATCAAAGAAGTCAGAGGCACAAAGCGAGAGTGGCAAGGAAAAAAATTGAAATTTTATAAGATTAAGCGTTTGGTCATAAATGGCCAATGAAAAGCCTATTAAATGTCAATATAATTGTAAGTGATGGATTCTCATTATGTCGACGCGAGACTAGTGCTGGCCTAAAATTTTATTTATTCTTAATTATTATATATAAAAATATATATAATTGAGATATAAATAAAAAGATTCATTGTCTTTTAACCTGCTGTTCTTCTTTGTCAACGCTAGATGTCCAATGTGGAAATTCTTATTACACCTAATTGAGCATAAAAATTAAAAGTTTCTGCCAAAAGAGTGAAGTAATCTTAAATTCAGAGATTCACTCATGAAAAGTCAAACATAAGTCTGTACATATAATTAAATGGAATTCTTATTCCATTTGCTTGTCAGAGCAAAGATATTATAAGTCTTCACAACAGTCAGCACAAATCAGAAATTAGCTAAGAGATTGATGATTGTAACCTCATCAATAAAAGAAATTGTTTCATAAAGTACAAATATCAGACCTCCAAAAGCTCTTTAGCTAGTTCGAGATCAAACGAAAGAGAGATATGAGCTAATTAAAGTATTGAGTTGCTACCCAAATTGATTGAAGCATATTTTAAATCTCAAAGCATAAGTCCACATAGTAAATGTATTATTGATAAGTTAGAGTTCCAAAAATGCATTAAAGTCAGTGCATATGTCAGCTATTAACTGGTATAATGCCGAAAGAATCAGTGAATGTATCAGTTATAAAAGCCAAAGAGGCAAAAAGTTATGAAAAGACAGATGGTGCTCATTCAATAATCACCAGCATGTTTGTGTCAGATATTTGGAATTCATGCCCACTTTGAAATTCCTAATGACATATATCTAAACATAGACAACTTCGGGGACGAAGTTACGTGGTGGAGCCCATTCTGTAACGACCTAAACATTAATCAACTGCAGTTAATAAGCTTAAAGTTAACTGTAAGCTAAATGATAATTACTTTAAGAGATTTAAAATATAAATTTGTAAAGCAAGTAATAAATTGTTATTTAGTTAATATAAGTCAAGTGGACCAAATTAGAAATGTGTTAGATTGATTTAAAATAAAAGCAACTTTTGGGGATTAAATTATAAAGAATGAGACTTGGGATTTTATAAATATTTAAAATGAGACTTAGTGCTCATTTCTACTGATTTGAGTCTCCTGCTCTTTATTATCAAATAAGTTATCCTCCTTTTCTCTCCTTCTATGAACGACTTCATCTCCAAACTCAAATCCATCAAGAATCATCATCAAGAAATTGCAACCAAAATCATGATTTAAATCAAGAAATCATCAAATTATACTCAAGCAACAAGATTATGCCAAGATACAAGGTAAATTTCAAGCTTTTTAATATATAATATATATATATATATATATATATATATATATATATATATATATATATATATGCTACGGTTTCAATGAATTGAGAATCCAAATATCAGCTTCAAAATCATGAAATTAATCAATCTTTAAGTGTTAAAAAATCAAATTTTAACACATGCATGGTATTTTCATATGGTTAATCAAGCATATGTGCAAATCTATAACTTAATTCCATAGTTTGAAAATGAAACTAAATGTGCTGCTGTATTCTTTATTTGTGTTTCTACCGTAAACGAGAAGGCCAAGAAACCAGTGGCCTTCGGCCATAGTTTGAGTACAATTGTGTGTGTTTGGCATGGATTACAAACCCCAATTAAACCTATAAACTTGTTGTGTGATGCTGGAAATTAAAGAAAATAGGAAGAAAGATGAGTGCAGATGGGTGTTGTGTGTGCTTAGCATGTACCGAAACCACAAGGGGGGGGGGGGGGGACCCAAACCTTATGGTTTTGGTATACTACTCATTATAATAAACAGCCATTAACGCCCCCCCCCCCCCCCACATGAAACTTAAAACTACCGAGACCCACCAAATAATACCGAAACGTTTTCAAGGTTTCGGTAATTCCAAACCAACTGAAACCAATTGAGACTACCGAGACCTTTATGTTACCTACCGAAACCATGCAGCAGCCTGCAATCTAAACTAGTTACATAAGTCTCTCGTATGTGTGTTGATGCATAACCTGAAACCAGTGACAACAACCATTTTCTAATTCTTTGCATGAATAAGGTATGTGTGTGTGTGCAGTGTGTGATAGAAATAGAAAAGCAAACAACATCCTTTTTCCATTTTTCTTGTGTGTGCTGTATGTATATATTTATGCTGCCAAACAGGAACTAATACCGAAACCTTGAAGGTTTCGGTAATTCCTTTACACCGAAACAATATATTACAGCAACTGATAGCCTTTCTATTTCCTTTTTCAATTGAATGAATTTAGTAAGTGTGTGCATAATTATGTGTGAAGTGTGCAGCTTTGTATAAACAAAATAGTCACAACAACCTTTTGTTAATAATTTTGGATGTATATATATGTGTGTGGTCAGTTGCAAAACAGAGGCATAGTGTAGTCAACATACGACTGGTATAGCATACCAGCTTGGGAATCCATGTGATGTCGGACTCCCTCCCAGTAAGCCAAGTTATGCTGCTGGTAAAAGGCTTTTTGATATGACATCACTCTCTGTCCCTCATATATTTGGTCTGCCCTATCCTGGATATAATCAACCCTGTCATAGACATGGGTCTATCTACCGCTCATATCCTCTAATCTCTGAGTCACATCCTCACGGAAATCCCCATGACTCACCACAAGATCGTCTAACTATCGCATAATGCGGTTGACATCAATATCGTCATTACCTTGATTTTGCAAAGTAGAAGCTCCCCTGTTCGGCTCTTCATGCCGAACTCCCGCTTCATTCACGGCTTTTTGCTCTCTTTCTCTCTATCTCTCTCTCTCTCTCTTCTCTCTCATCCTCAGTATAGGCCTCAATATACGACTCGTGGGTCTCCTTGTCGTATATCTCGAAACCCACGTCAATCTCCCTAAGAACTAAAGTAGGAAACATGGCGGTAGTAATATATACTGTCGAGGCTGTAGTGGACAACTACTCGGGTGAAAGTGCACTCATCCTTTCAAGGAAAGTAGAAATTAGCCATCCGTGGGGGATGATCGTTCTCTCTCTCGAAATTGTACATGGCCCGTATATCATTCATTTATGTCCATGCAAAGCATAGTCTAGGCCTTCCCTTGAGAAGGGCATAAAGGATTGTAATGTCGCGATGTCTGACCTTTGAAAGGTTACTGTCTCGTGGAAAAATGTTGTTCACGGGAATCTTATAAAGTACCTTGGTACGCGGAGACAAGTCCTTCCTATTATAGGCAACATATTTCTCTGCTGCCTCCGTGGTACAATTTAACACCTTACAAACTTGTTCAACCTACTCCCCGGTCTAAGTCTGGTCGGTAAAAGCCAACTGGGACTCCGACCTATATTCATACCCAAGTTAGGTAGATCCCTCATTCCCTACTCCAGTGTCTAAATTAAATAATTGGCGAATAATTCTAGCATCCATCGCCACATCCCTCCCGTGCACAGTGCCTATAAGCTTAAAGTCGTCATATGTACGACCCGTTTCTTTCCTAAGGGTCGACATCCACTCTACTACATCCAATCGATAAATCTGAGACCTACCTAAGTCAAACACTCCCTCCCATCCTAAGAAATCAAAAAGATATGGAAAACCATAATCTTCAAAGTCCTCTCTCCTCACCCTTTTTTTTTATCAAAACTCTCTTACTATATTTATTATAAAGAAATAACGTCGGTCTCATTTCTGTCGGGTGTTGGGAAAGCTAAAGGTTTGGTATCAAATCCACCGGTTGTCACACCCCGTTACCCCAGTTGGCAACGAAGCGTGACGTCGTGGAAGCATAACCATAATCATAACGAACGACCACTATATGGATGTTTTCAAAAATACATCGATAAAACTTTAAAAGATAGAAATGTTTTACATAGTCTGATATAAGGAAAAGTAGTTCGCATGGTACAGATATTTAAATACAAAATTAAATGATCAAAATAATGCAACTAAATCTCCGGGGATTTTGAAAATGCATGCGACTCCTTAAGTGCGGAAGCTTGAAAAATACTTCTGATGTGGCACACTTCCCTTAATTCCCTGAAAATACACGCTAAAATACGTCAACAAAAATTGTTGGTGAGCTCATAGGTTTACACGTAAATCTGACTTGTATGGACAACAACAGTTAAGTTTGAATCAATAAAATCATAAATTCCATGTTATGTATTACATATAAACCATCATGCAACCGAAGCTTAATTAAATGAGTTTGCCCTATGTAGTATTCCCATACGTAATACCGTGTGTTGAATATATATGCACCCGCTGTTAGCCGAGCCGAACTAACCCGAATGGGGGACATGACTCCCGATAGATCTATCCACAATATATTCGCGCTTACAAATAATACAATTAACGGTTCATGATATAAGGGCTGATGGAACCACATGTGTAATACATAATAAAAATGCAATTGTTTTCGTGTCCATATGAAAACGTAGCATGTATTTCACCCCAAAGCATAACAGTGTAAAATACGGGCTATGAAGACTCACCGAGCTTGTGATGGCAAAATATGTGCAAAAATGCAAGTTTGCGTTGTTTGATGGGTGATGAAACCGAATGTGTTTAACCGAGTCCTAAATGATAATAAGGACTTAATATCTCTAATATATGATAATATGTATATTTATAGATTTTTATGTCTTAAATCACCCAACATTACATGTTTATAAATAAAACCCACTTAAAACGTCAAGTTTATATATATACATATATAATTTTCCAGCTTTTTCGAAGGTTTTTCGGCCTACTTTGAGGCTGTTTTTGACCAAGCTCCAAAACGTTTTAGGCTTTGGTTTTCTTGGACATCAAACTACTATATACAAATAATTTTTAAAGTCAAGAACGGCCATTTTTCGAGATGTTTAGGTTGGAGAAAAAGCTTGTTGAAAACCCTATGTTGGCCATTTTTGAGCTGTCAAACTTTCGGTTTCCCAAATAATTTCTGGGGGTCTTAAACTCCAAAATAAATTATGAAACCTTCCAGATTTATAGTTAAGACATAGATCTAACTTTTGAGATAAGAATCAACTCATTTCGTTAAGTTATGAAATAGTTATGATTTTTCAAAGTCGATGTAATTTTTCTGCCGAAAATCCGTAGTTTGAAATAAGTAGTGATTCTTGTTGTTTATTCAAAGACTACTTGTATAAAAGTTATAAAACACATATATATCACTTGTTTTCATAATATTTACACTTTTATAATGTGTTTATATATTTATAAACACATTTGAAAGAAACAACTTAAAAACAAAAACTAGTGATTTATAAAGCTGAGTTTTTATGTAACTTGTTGTTGTTGGTGATTATATATATTATGCAAGACTTATATAAAAATAAATATAAGATGAAATAAGTTAGTATTTACTTACTTATTTAGAGAATGAAAGTGTGTAGAAAGTTGGATCTTCAAAAATATCACCAAGAACACTTGAAGACTGGAAGAACACTTGGAAAAATGATGTGTGCACTATGTGTGTGTGTGTGGCCGGTTTTGAGAGGAGAGAAAGGAGAGTTTTGGTGTGATTAAAATGAATGAAGAACTCTCTATTTATAGAGGGTGAAAATATTTTTGCAATGATGGTGGATGTGAAGGTGGAGTGTAAGATTTTCTTTGAAATGAAAGAAGGATGGTGAAGGAGGATTTGATTTTTGATGGGTTATGGAGTTTTGGAATAAAAAAATTGAAGTCAAAACCTACACATGTACCACCCTATGGCCGGCCATGTGAGGTATTTCTATGTATTTTTATTTTTATTTTTTTTGTATAAAAGTATTTAGAAATGTATTTTTGTATTTCCCTTTTCTTGTAAATTCATAAATACTTTTGGATGCATTGTTTTAATGAATTGTATTAGTCTTGCATAATTAATGTTAAGTAATTTTATAGTGTATGATTAGTGTCACTAATCATAATTTAATTATGTACTTAGTTGAATTAATCTCTCATATCGTAAATCTATCGGATTAATTGATTTCCGGATTCATCGCACCGATGAATTTGATTCAAATTGAGTTGAATTTCCTAATGAACATTGTTAATCACTTTTATTAATTGCTAATGACCATTGATTAGGTTATAATTGGCTATTAATTACAGAATAGGTCATAGTTGCTAACCTGATTTAATGCCGGATGTTACACCGGTGCAGCGGCCGCATGGGTGCATTGACGGGTCCTTCTTGACATCTACACATCATCAAGTAATGCATGAGGAAAAATTTTAACAATGTAATTAGACTACTATATATATATATATATATATATATATATATATATATATATATATATATATATATATATATATATATATATATATATATATATATATATATATATATATCGTATTTGTTATTATATTATGCAACTAAATATGTACCTAATATCTCGATAAAAATTCATACCCACTTAGCGCATAATATTAAAATTCTAGTTAATTACCTAAACTTATAGATTATAAACGTATATGCATATTTAGGCAACCAACTTTTATAAATCTAATTATTTTGTAAGATTTAGTAATGGCAACTTAATTCATATACTATCTAAACATGAACCTCATACTAGATTATCCAAGATTAGCATCAAATACATGCAATTTTATCAAACTTTAACTCTAAAAGTCAAAATCATCATGAAAACTCCATGGATGACCAGGAAGCTCCATACTTTCTTTCTACCCAAATATTATGAAATAACCATGCATTTGAAGAAAATAACACCAACCTTGATGATTGATGACTCAAAGATGAACAAAAACTTTGATTTATCCTCCAACCCCTTTCTACCCAAAAATTTCTCAAATGGGTGAAAATAACCACAATGAGGGCAAATCAAGCCTAGATCTAGGTTATTGATGATGGTAGAAGTGTTTATGTTGGTACACTCTGTGTGACGATAGCAGTCTAGGTATGTAATAGATAGTCATTTGTAATAGATCAGGCTTTGTTAATACAAGTCATATATGTTTGATCATGATTGTGTATAATGTTTACATTTACATGATAAGTTCAAAGATAAGTTCTAGATTTAGTTCAAAGGCTAGGGTTCGAACTTATCCAATCTCGTCGAACTTAGCGGAACTAAGTTCGAAGGGTATTCTTGATCAGTTAAGTTCGAACTTAATAAAAATAATTATGTGTTAATCCGTTTTATTACGAGACTTTTGGAGAAATTCGTTTTCAGAGCTTGTATTCGTGCACGTACGAGCTAGAGTTGATTTCTCTGAGTCTTTCGGAGAAATACACCGTGTCGGGCCGTTCGTTGTATCGGCTATCATCGTGTTCGTCTCCGGGTTCCGTGCGTGATCGATCCGTTAAGCCACTTACGAGGATTCCGCACTCGTTGGACGGCGTCGCGTCAAGATTAGATCCGTCACAGAGGTGACCTTACAAGTGGTATCAAACCATAACGAGTGTTCTTCGTCTTCTTCACGTTTCTACGAACATTCTTGGTTTCTTGACGTTTTAGCGGATAAATCACCATTTTTGAAGTTTTCAGAGTTCTACAAGCAAGGTTACGGGGAAAAATTCATATTAGTTCATTTTTTCAATCGAAATCATTGTTTTTAATATTAAAAAAATTGGTTTAATCTGAAATCTTGAAAAAATCGAATTTTTGGCCGTTTCTCGAACTTGCGGCGCTCGAACTTAAGGGGTGTCTTCTTCGAACATATCAGAATACGCTCCTCACGAAGTTATTCTAGGGTTTCTTCGAATTTAACTGGGTTTCGAACTTGTCAGAGCATTCGAAGTTGTCAGAGGTTTCGAACTTGCTGGGATTCGAACTTACTTGGGACACGAATTTGTGCTGATTCGAACTTGTCAGAAGTTCGTTGGGTTTCTCGAACTTGATTTGGTTCGAATTTGTCAGAATATCTAGGGTTTCTCGAACTTGCATACTTTCAAACTTGTTGAGTTCGAACATAAAACATTTCGAATTTAATTTACAAAACGAATTTAATTTACAAAACGATTTTAATTTACAAAACGAATTTAAATTTAAAATTATTGGGATTTATTTTAATTCATTTTGAGATTAGATAATTTAACTTCGAAAACAAAAAGTTTTTACAGAATGTTGAGTTTGCACAAATTTCTAGAAATGGACCGTGAGGTTGGCAAAGCAAATTCTCCACCCAAGCTAATGAAGTTGGAAGATTACCACTGGTGGAAGGATAGGTTTCCTGACTTTGCAAGATTCAACGACATGCGTATGTAGATATGCATTGACGAGGGATACATTCCTCCTACGAAAAAGATTGAAGGCCGATTAAAACTCTTGACGTATCAGAACATGAAAGACGACGACAAGAAAATTTATGAGGCCGAGAACCGAGCTTTCTCCTCTATTAGAATGGCACTACCTCAAGAGGTCCTGCACACACTGAGAAATCATAGGACTTCTAAAGTGCTTTGGGATGCTCTAGAGAAGCGGTGTGAGAGAAATTCCAGGGTACGTAAGGGGAGAACAGAAATGTTTAAGCAACAGTTTGCACTATTCAAGGCATTGAAGAATGAGACGCTGATGAGACGATTACTAAATTCTATCATCTACTGACTGAACTTGATAATCACAATGTTGAATATCAAGAAACTGAAAAGATTGAGAAGCTTCTGGATGCTTTACCTGCTAAGTGGGAAATGTACACGGCGCTAATAAAGCATGATGAAGAGAAATTTGAGACTCTTACTCTTGAAGAGGTTATTGGAACATTGAGGGCCAACAACTTCAACCTGTAGAAGAAGGAACGGGAATTCGATCAAGTACAAGATCTAGAAATTTACTTCTGGAAGTCAAAGCCGTCAACTTCAAGTGAACCGAGGTCAAGGGCCACAGCATCTTTCTCGGGAGAAGAGCCTATACCAGTTGAGTCAGAGGATTCCAGTAATAGGGCGTTCTTAGGGTTCTCCAAACCAGAAGAAAAACCACAGCACTCAGCGTCTACATCTCAAGGCTATACTAAGATGCCTATGAGCGCAAAATCAGCTGAAGCTCATCTAAATCTTCTAGCTTCATTTCTCGTAGCTTACGGCAATTGCGTTCAAGGTAAAATAAATGATCCAGCTCTGTGACAAGAAGACTACGACCAGGTTGATCCCGACGACTTGGAACAGATGGACCTACAATGGCAACTGGCCATGGTGACACAATGGGTAAAGCGATTTATGAAGAGGACGGGAAGGAATTTGAGTGTAAGCAATAACATTGGTTTCGACAAGTCAAAAGTAAAGTGCTACAATTGTCAAGGATTGGGACACTTTGCCAGAGAGTGTCAACGACCGAAAGTGGAGAGTTATCAGAATCAAAACCAAGGGAGACCACACTCTAGTGGTTCTGGGAATCAAGAAGCCATAGTTGGTTTGTTAACAAAGGTGTCATCCAACAGACAGCTAGATGGCACATATGATTGGAGCACTCATCCGGAGTTGAATGTCAGACCCTTTATGGCTGAGGTAACTGAGACTGGGGGGACAGAGCTGAAGAAGAAGCAGAGGACACCTTGCAGTCAGATACAAGTCCTTTGTTGGTGGAAAAGTCAGAGGAGCAAACCATTCTGGAGTTTGCAGCTCAAATGACCAATGTGGAATCGGACCGCAAAAAGGTAACTCTAAACTTTTCTACATTCCATGACTTATGTGTTTTAAGTGCTACTATAAATGATAGATTAAATCTAGTACTAGAGACACATAACACCTTAACAGCTCAGGTCCAATCATTAAAATCTAATAATGCTAGTCTTCTAGATATTAAGGAGGATTTAAGGAACAAGATGAACTCAGATGCTCAGGATGTGATAGTTCTAAAAGAAAAGTTAAGTGAACAATGTGTCAGGTTAGAACTCATGTACGAGCATGTCGAATCGTTAACCAAAGAACTCACCCTTAAAGATGTAGAGCTAGTTGAATCTAGAGTTAAGGTTGCAGAGGCCAATAGCAAGCTTGAAAAGTTTAGGAACTCATCCCTAAATCTAGGAATAATCTTAGAAGCTCGAAGGCAGTCTAAGAAATCAGTAGGCCTAGGTTATCAGGAGAGTCATCCACCATTCAACAACAACTATGTGCCTCAACCTCAGGATAAAACCACTGAACCGGTTGAATCAGAGGTAGCAAATGGAACTGAACCTGAAAAGGATAATTCAACTAAGGTGTCTACCACAACCCCTAACATTAAGAAAGTCAAGTTTGTGCAGTCTACTAGTGACACTAAACTAGGAGAAGCCGAAACTGAAAGTGATAATCAGCAAGGGGGTGAAGTCTACTGTAGTTGAATCGAAAGAACATGACACTAGTGAGACACCTAAATCAAAGGGTACTTATAATTAGTCGATTGATAAAATGGCATGCTTTAGATGTCAAGAGAAAGGTCATGTTGCGTCTAGCTATCCTTATAAGAAAATAGAGTCTACGCCAATAGTAGGGAAGCCAGACCAACCAGCCTCAAAATCAGTACCTAGTATTGCTAGCACAAGTAGTTCTCAACATACTGAGAAGAACTTGAATGCAACACCTGGGGTAGCTGCTAAACAAATACCGGTGACGGTCAGACAGAATGAAGTGATTAGGACAAATTCTCCGAATAGAGTCCCTAGTCAATCTAGGTCAGGACCACAACAAGGCTATAGGAGTACAACACCTAGGAGGACTTACACTCCAGTTTGGTCACATACCCCTAATAGACAACAGACACCAGGTAGAGTCCAGGGATATAACAATGAAATGCACTATAATAGAAACTATTCTAGGGCTCAACCGCAAATGACAGCCCAAAGGCCAAGAGTGAATGTTAATCACTCAACACCATAACAAGTTCTCAATCAAAAACCCAAGTCACCTGAAAGGAGAGATGGGTATTATAAGGAGTTCAATTATGTGGATGAGAATGGTATTACCAAGTCAGTCATGGCTTGGGTTCCCTGTGATAACTAACTTATTTTCTTTCATGTGTAGGAGCTAACTACAGGTCTTAACAACAAGTGGTTCATTGACAGTGGTTGCTCTCGTCACATGAATGGGGAAAGGAGTCTACTGACAGACTTCATGGGAGGGAACAAGGGCTTTGTGTAATTTGCTGGGAACAAGGGAGGAAATATCACTGGAACTAGAGTGATCACTAATGGGACAATCACACTTGATAAAGTTTAACATGTCGATAAACTTGATCACAATCTCATTAGTGTATCTCAGATCTGTGATAAGAAGAATTCAGTTATTTTTATTGAAAATGAAGCGTTAGTGCTGAAGCCGGGATTCAAAATACCTGAAGAGTGGATCATGATGAGAGCCCTCAAGGGTGAATGATCTGTACATGATGGACATGAATGTATCAGACTCATCGACAGGAACGATTTGTCTACTATCTAAAACTTCAGAATTCGAATCTCTACTGTGGCACAGATGCACGACACACTTGCAACTCAGGAAAATGAACTACATCACGAAAAATGGACTGGTGCAAGGTGTTCCACTGAAGAGTTTTCCATTCGAAGACAAGTGTGTACCGTGCAAAAAGGGAAAACAACATTAAAAGTCACTCAAGTCCAAGACTCAAAACTCGATCGCTTCCACCTTCGATTTTGCTGCATATGGATCTCTTCGGTCCAATCAACAAAAGGAGCATAGGTGGTAGTTGGTTTTGTTTAGTTATTACTGATGATTACTCACGTTTCTCTTGGGTTTTCTTTTTAGGTACAAAGGACGAAACAACAAGCACGCTGATTAGGTTCTTAGACCAGGTCGAGAACTCTTATGGGACAAGGGTAAAACGTATCAGGAGTGCTAACGGAACAGAATTTAAGAATGCAGTAATTGGTGTATATTACCTAACTAAAGGCATATTACATAAATTTAGTGCACCTTATGAGCCACAACAAAATGGGGTGGCAGAACGTAAGAACAGGACTTTGATTGAGGCAGCAAGGACCATGCTCTCGTATTCAAAGATTCCTACCATGTTTTGGGGGGAGGAAGAGAATACCGCGTGTCATCTTTTAAACCGGGTCCTTACTGTCAAATCATTGTACAAAACCTGTTATGAAGTTCTGAATAAAAGACCACCAAATTTGATTGGCTTTGAACTGTTTGGGGTAACGTGTACTTTATTGAAAACAAAACATCAACCTAAGTTTGGTGAACAATAGGGTTTTTAACAAAACAAATGGTACGGTTGAAATTGTGTTTAACATTGACGTAACAAGTTAATCACATGAACCCCAAACTAGTCCTGAATGGTTATTTGATTATGACTTTATGTTTGAATCATTTAACATACCGTTTAGTGGAAATGCAGGTTCTGTGGAAAATGACTTCTCATCATTGAATCTCAACGACGAGTGTAGAGGTTTTCCAAGATCAAGCATTCCTTCAACATCTGAAACTACAATGACAGAAGATATGTCTCCAGAAGAGAATGAACCTAAATTACCTGCGGATGAGAATCAGACAAGTGATTCTACATCCGAAGATAGTGATCATGAGGAAGAAGTTACTCCGTCTGAAGTCATAACCCCAGTAGGTGAAATATGATCGAATTTGGGAGACAATTTTCAGGTCGATGAGATTGAAACATCGAGAATAAATAAGGATCATCCAATAGAGGGTATCATATGGAATCCACATGCCAGTGTGAGAACTAGGAGTAGTGTGACTAATAACACAGTGCTATTATCGATGATCAACGACTCCGAGGCATTTCACACATGTTTATACTCATGTTTCATCTCACAAATAGATCCAAAGAATGTGCAAATGGCTCTGAAAGACAATTCTTGGGTTGAAGTTATGCAAGAGGAACTGTAACAGTTCAGAAAGCTTGAAGTATGGGAGTTAGTGTCTGTGCCTCAAGGAGAAATTGCAATAGGGACCAAATGGGTCTGTAATTGCAAACGGGATGAACGGGGTATATTTACTCGTAACAAGGAAAGACTCGTGGTAAAAGGGTTCAACCAGGAAGAGGGGATAAACTATAACGAAGTGTTTGCACTAGTGGCGAGGCTTGAGGCGATTTGATTGTTTCTGGCTTTGGCGTCCTTCAAAGGGTTTAAAGTATATCAACTAGACGTCAAGAGTGCCTTCTTGTACGGCAAGGTGAAGGAATTGGTGTATGTCGAGCAACCGCTAGGGTTTACTGATCCCAAGTATCCCGACAGAGTGTATCGACTTGATAAGGCTCTGTATGGATTGCATCAGGCACCTAGGGCTTGGTATAAGACACTGTCAACTCACCTATTAGATAATGGGTTTGAGAAAGGGAGAATTGATAGTATACTAATCGTGAAAAGTAAAGGTGAAGATTTTATTCTGGAACAAGTGTACGTGGACGACATCATCTTCGGGTCGTCTAACGGGCAAATGTGCAAGGATTTTGAAAATGTAATGAAGTCGAAGTTTGAGATGAGTGCTATCGGAGAGCTAAACTTCTTTCTCGGTTTACAAATTAAACAAAGGAAAGAAGGAATGTTTATTCATCAGACGAAGTATGTCAACGACATTTTAGAACGCTTCGGGATGGAAGGAACAAAGCCGACCACGCATTTCAGTACTCCGATTCCAGTATATCATAATCTCGGACCGGGTACAGATAGTGATACTGATGTAGATCCGACTTTATATCAGGCCATGATCGGGTCACTTATGTATTTAACTGCGTCTAGACCTGACATAATGTTTGTTGTGTGTATTTGTGTCAGGTTTCAAGCTAATCCAAAAGATATGCATAAGAAAGCCATGAAGTGGATTCTAAGATACCTGAAGTCGAAACCAAAGCTGGGACATTGGTATCAAGTTGAGGGAGATCTGGAATTGGAGGCGTACACGGATTCAGACTATGGAGAATGTAGCTTGAACCGAAAGTCAACGACCGGAGGTTGTCAGTTCCTTGGAGGGAGGCTCGTATCCTGGCAATGCAAGAAACAAACTTCGGTAGCAGTATCAACGTGCGAGGCCGAGTATGTAGCTGCGGGTAGTTGCTGTTCACAGGTTCTATGGATTGAACAACAATTGCTGGAATATGGTTTGACTTATATTCATACTCCTATTAGGATAGACAATCAGTCTACTATTGCTATAACAAATAATCCAGTTAAACACAGTAAGACTAAGCACATAGACATAAGACATCATTTTATACGTGATTGTGCTGAAAAGAACTTGATAAAACTGGTAAAAGTGTCAACGGAAGACAATAATGCGGATCTTTTCACAAAAGCATTTGATAGGTCACGCTTTGAATTGTTAGTTCAACTAAATGGCATCCGTAATCCAAAGTAACTTGACCTTAGTAGTTTTTTCTTTCTTTTTAGTCGTAACTTATTAGTTTAGTTTCTTAGTGTATTTTACTGAAAAGCGAAAAACAAAAGAAAACAGAGAGAAAACCATAAAAAAAATTTTTTTTAAAAAGAGAATATTAAAAAATGAGATGAGTCTTAGAGTCATAGGACTAAAGTGACGAAAATTAGCACAGTCTAACAAACTCTAAGTGTTAATCTTTCACACATAATGCACCATAAAATCTAAGTGATATACACATTCTTGTCTGATGTGTTGGTAGGCATAATACATGAAGGAACTCCTAAAAGCTAATAAAATAATCAAGAAAATGTCATATGTGTAACTAACTTAGATGTACGACCAAAAGGTCTTAATTTCTATGTTAGAGACATAGAGACAATGATTATGAATGAGGTATGCAAATTTATATGGGGGATGTATAGCTTCGTCAAAATACGTCTTAAACAAAGAAAGAAATGGTTTTGAAAAGTAAAGGAAGTCAAACCAAGTCGCTTTGTTGGTGAGTACAGACCTGTCACCACTGTTTTGACTTAAACTAGCAAGATATGTCGCTTTGTTGTACGTGAGTATAGACCTGTCACTGCTGTCTTGCTAACATATGATGAACTCTAAGACAAACTAAGACACTCTGTTCTATGTAAATACAGAACTGTGTTTGCCGTTTGCCTTTTAAATATAATTTACAAATACCAAAAATTCATAATCATTGTGTGTCTGCCTTGATACCAAAAAGTGACTTAGGAATTTTTATACCTTACGTGTCCCATACATAGACATACTTCTATGATCAAGGCAGACACACAATGATTATGACTTATTGGTATTGCAAATTTTCTTTAAAAGGCAAATGTCGGGCACAGTTCTGTATTTACATACAACAGAGTGTCTTAGTTTGTCTTTGAGTTCCTCTTATGTTAGCAAGACAGCGGTGACAGGTCTGTACTCACGTACAACAAAGCGACTTATCTTGCTAGTTTAAGTCAAAACAGCTGTGACTGGTCTGTACTCACGTACAACAAAGCGACTTGTTTTGACTTCCCTTTTCTTTACAAAACCTTTTCTTTCTTTGTTTAAGATGTATTTTGATGTTGCTATACATCCCCCAGATAAAATTTCATACCTCATTCATAAACATTGTCTGAATGTCTCTGACATTGAAATTAAGACCTTTTGGTCGTACATCTAAGTTAGTTACACATATGACGTTTTCTTGATTATTTTATTACCTGTTAGGATTTCCTTAATGTATTATGCCTACCAACATATCAGACAAGAGTGTGCATATCACTTAGATTTTAAGGTATATTATGTGTGAAAGCTTAACACTTAGAGTTTGTTAGACTGTGCTAATTTTCGTCACTTTGAACCTATGACTCTAAGACTTCTCAAATTTTTCTGTATTCACTTTTTTTAAAATTTTTATGGTTTTCTCTCTTTTTTCTTTTGTTTTTCATTTTTCAGTAAAATACACTAAGAAACTAAACTAATAAGTTACCATTAAAAAGAAAGAAAAAATACTAAGGTCAAGTTACTCTGGATTACGCATGCCATTTAGTTGAACTAACAATTCAAAGCGTGATTTATCAAATGCTTTTGTGAATAAATCTGCATTATTGTCTTTTGTTGCAACTTTTACCAGTTTTATCAAAGTCTTTTCAGCACAATCACGTATAAAATGATGCCTTATGTCTATGTGCTTTGTCTTATTGTGTTTAACTGGATTATTTGTTATAGCAATTGTTGATTGATTGTCTATCCTAATGGGAGTATGAGTATAAGTCAAACCGTGATCCCGTAATTGTTGTTGGATCCACAGAACCTGTGAACAGCAACTACCAGCAGCTACATACTCGGCCTCGCACGTTGATATGGCTACCGAAGTTTGTTTCTTGCATTACCATGATACGAGCCTCCCTCCAATGAACTGACAACCTCCAGTTGTTGATTTCCGGTTTAAGCTACATCCACCATAGTCATAGTCCGTGTACGCCTCCAATTCCAGATCTCCATCAGCATGATACCAAAGTCCCAGCTTCGGTTTCGACTTCAGGTATCTCAGAATCCACTTCACGTATTTCATATGCATCTCCTTTGGATTTGCTTGAAACCTTGCACAAATACACACATCAAACATAATGTCAGGTCTAGAAGCAATTAAGTACATAAGTGACCCGATCATGGCCTGATATAAGGTCGGATCCACATCAGTATCACTATTTGTACCTGGTCCGAGATTATGATTCACCTGAATCGGAGTACTAAAATGTGCGGTCAGCTTTGTTCCTTCCATCCCGAAGCGCTCCAAAATGTCGTAGACATACTTCGTCTGATGAATAAACATTCCTTGTTTCCTTTGTTCAACTTGTAAACCAAGAAAGAAGTTCAGCTCTCCCATAGCACTCATCTCAAACTTCGACTTCATAACCTTTTCAAAATCCATGCACATCTGCTCGTTTGACGAACCGAAAATGATGTCGTCCACGTACACTTGTACTAAGATAAAATCTTCGCCTTTCCTTTTCACGAATAGTGTACTATCAATTCTCCATCTCTCAAACCCATTGTCTAAAAGATGAGTTGACAGTGTCTCATACCAAGCCCTAGGTGCCTGATGCAATCCATACAGAGCCTTATCTAGTCGATATACTCTGTCGGGATACTTTAGATCAGTAAACCCTGGCGATTGTTCGACATACACCAATACCTTCACCTTGGCGTACAAGAATGCACTCTTGACGTCGAGTTGATATACTTTAAACCCTTTGAAGGACACGAAAGCAAGAAACAAACGAATCGCCTCAAGCCTCGCCATTGGTGCAAACACTTCGTTATAATCTATTCCTTCTTCCTGGTTGAACCCTTTTACCACGAGTCTTGCCTTGTTGCGAGTAACTATACCCCGATCATCCCTTTTGCACTTAAAGACCCATTTGGTTCCTATAGCAACTTCTCCTCGAGGTAACGACACTAACTCCCATACTTCAAGTTTTCTGAACTGTGATAGTTCCTCTTGCATGGCTTCAACCCAAGAATTGTCTTTCCGTGCCATTTGCACGTTTTTCGGCTCTAATTGTGAGATAAAACACGAGTATAAACACGTGTGCAACGCCTCGGAGTCATTGATCATCGATAACAGGACCGTGTTATTATTCACACTACTCCTAGTTCTCACACCGATATTTGGATTTCCTATGATACTCTCAATTGGAAGATCCTTGTTTATTCTTGATGTCTCAATCTCATCGACCTGAAGATTATCTCCCAAGTTTGATCCTATTTCACCTAACGGAGGTATGACTTCAGACGGTATATTCTCTTCCTCATGATCACTATCTGCGGAGTTAGAATTATTCGTCTGATTCTTATTTGTATGTAATTCAGGTTCATTCTATGTTGGAGACCCATCTTCCGTCATTGTAGGTTCAGATGTTGATGGAATGCTTGATTTTGGAAAACCTTGGTACTCATCATTAAGGTTTAATGATGAGAAGTCATATTCCACGGTACCTACATTTCCACTAAACGGTATGTTAAATGATTCAAACAAAGAGTCATAATCAAATAACCATTCTGGACCAGTTTGGGGAAAATGTGAATAACTTGTTATATCAATGTTAAACACAATCTCAACCGTTCCATTTGTTTTGTTAAAAACCCCTTTGTTTGGTAAATTAGGAACATAACCTAGGAAGTATCCTTCGTCTGCCTTTTCACCAAACTTAGGTTGATATTTTGTTTTCAGTAAAGTACACGGTACCCCAAACGGTTCAAAGCCAGTTAAATTTTGTGGTCTTTTATTCAGAACTTCATAACAAGTTTTGTTCAGTGATTTGACAGTAAGGACCCGGTTTAAAACATGACAAGCGGTATTCACTGTCTCCCCCCAAAACATGATAGGATGCTTTGAATCCGAGAGGATGGTCCTTGCTGCCTCAATCAGAGTCCTGTTCTTACGTTCTGCCACCCCATTTTGTTGTGGCTCATAAGGTGCACTAAATTGATGCACTATGCCTTTAGTCAGACAATATACACCAATTACTGCATTCTTAAATTCAGTTCCGTTATCAATCCTGATACGTTTTACCCTTGTCCCGTATGAGTTCTCGACTTGGTCTAAAAACCCAATCAGCTTTCCAGCTGTTTCGTCCTTTGTGTGACTTCTTATGTTTTTTTCCTTTCTTGCACGGGACACACTTGTCATCGAACTGAAAACTCTTCAGTGGAACACCTTGCACCAAACCATTTTTCATAATGTAGTTCATTTTCCTTAGGTGCAAGTGTGCCATGCGTCTGTGCCATTTTATAGATTCGGATTCTGAAGCTTTAGATAGAAGACAAATTGTTCCCATCGAAGAGTCTGATACATTCATATCCATCATGTACAGATCATTCTTCCTTGGGGCTCTCATCATGATCCACTCTTCAGGAATTTTAAATCCCGGCTTCAGCAATAACGCTTCAGTTTCAGTAAAAATAACTGAATGCTTCTTATCACAGATTTGAGATACCCTAATGAGATTGTGATCAAGTTTATTGACATGATAAACTTGATCAAGTGTGATTGTCCCATTAGTGACCACTTCTGTTCCAGTGATATGACCTCCCTTGTTCCCAGCGAATGATACAAATCCCTTGTTCCCTCCCTTGAAGTCTGTGAGTAGACTCCTTTCCACAGTCATGTGACGAGAACAACCACTGTCGACGAACCATTTGTTGTTTAGACCTGTAGTTAGCTCATGCACATGAAAGAAAACAAGTTAGTTATCACGGGGAACCCAAGCCATGACTGACTTGGTAATACCATTCTCACCCACATACGTGAACTCCTTCAAATACCCATCTCTCCTTTCAGGTGACTTGGGTTTTTGATTGAGAACCTGTTGTGGTGCTGAGTGATTAAGATTCACCCTTGGCCTTTGGGCTATCATTTGCGGTTGAGCCCTAGAATAGTTTCTATTATAATGCATTTCATTCTGATATCCCTAGGCTCTACCTGGTGTCTGATGTCTTTGAGGAGTATGTAACCTAACTGGAGTGTAAGTCTTTCTAGATGTTGTACTCCTATATTCTTGTTGTGGTCCTGACATAGACTGACTAGGAACTCTATTCGGAGAATTAGTCCTAATCACTTCTTGTTGTCTAACCGACACCGTTATTTGTTTAACAGTTATCCTAGGTGTTGCATTCACATTCTTCTCGAAATGTTGAGTACTACTAGTGCTGGCAATACTAGGTACTGGTCTTGGTTGATTTTACTTTCCTACAGTAGGTCTAGACTCTGATTTAGAGGGTGTAGACTCCACTTTCTTATATGGACAGCTAGACGCAACATGTCCTTTCTCATGACATCTAAAGCATGACATCTTATCAATCGGCTTCTTATAAGTACCCTTTGATTTAGGTGTCTCACTAGTGTCATTTTATTTCGATTCAACTACAGTGATTACTTCCTCTTGCTGATTATCAATAACAGGTTTAGCTTATCCTAGTATAGTATCACTAGTAGACTGCACAAACTTGACTTTTTTAATCTTAGAGGTAGTGTTAGATAGCTTAGTTGAATTTTCCTTTCCAGATTCAGTTACTGTTGCTACCTCTGATTCAACCGGTTCAGTGGTTTTATCCTGAGGTTGAGGCACGTAGTTATTGTTGAACGGTGGGGGACTCTCTTGATAACCTAGGCCTACTGGCTTCTTAGACTGCCGTTGAGCTTCTAAGATCTTTCCTAGGTTTACAGATGAGTTCCTAAACTTTTCAAGCTTGCTATTTGCCTCAGCAACTTTAACCCTAGATTCGGCTAGCTCTACATCTTTAAGAGTGAGTTCTTTGGTTAAAGCTTCAACATGCTCATACATGAGTTCTATCCTGAAACATTTTTCACTTAACTAGTCTTTTAGAACTATCACGTCCTGAGCATATGCTTTCAGCTTATTCCTTAATATCTAGAAGACTAGCATTATCCGATTTTAATGATTGAACTTGAGCTGTTAATGTGTTATGTATCTCTAGAACTAGATTTAATATATCATTTAAAGTTGCACTTAAAACACATAAATCGTGGAATGTAGAAAAGTTAAGAGTTACCTTTTTGCGGTCCGACTCCACATTCGCCATTTGAGCTGCAAACTATAGAATGGTTTGCTCCTCTGTCTTTTCCACCAATAAAGGACTTGAATCTATCTGCTGAGTGTCCTCTGCTTCCTCTTCAGCTCTATCATCCCCGGTCTCAGTTACTTCTGCCATAAATGCTCTGGCATTCGACTCCGGATGAGTACTCCAATCATATGTTCCATCAAGCTGTCTTTAAGATGACACATTGGTCAACAGTCCAGCGATGGCTGCTAGATTCCCAGAACCACTATATTGATATCTCCCTTGGTTCTGATTCTGATAGGTTTCCACTTTTTGTCTTTGACACTCTCTTGCAAAGTGTCCCAATCCTTGGCAATTGTAGTACTTTACCTTAGATTTGTCAAACCCAACCTTGTTGTTGTTAACGTTCAGATTTCCTCCTGTCCTCTTCATGAACCGCTTGACCCTTTGAGTCACCATGGCCAGTTGCCATTGTAGGTCCATCTCTTCCAAGTCATCAGGATCTACCTGATGTAGTCTTCTTCCCAGAACGCTGGATCGTTTATTTTTCCCTGAACGCAATTGTCGTACGCTGTGACAAATGAAGCTAGAAGATTTAGATGATCTTTAGCTGATTTTGCGCTCATCGGCATCTTGGTATATCCTTGAGACGTAGATGTTGTATGATTTGGTTTTTCTTCTGGTTTGGAAAACCCTAAGAACGCTCTGCTACTAGAATCCTCTGTCTCAACTGGAGTGGATTCTTCTCCCTAGAAAAATGTTGTGGCCCCTAACTTCAATTCACTAGCGATTGACGGTTTTGATTTTCCAAAATACATCTCTGGATCTTGAACCTAATCAAATTCCCGTTCCTTCTTCTGTAACTTGAAGTTATATGCCCTCAACATTCCAATCACCCCTTCTAGAGTAAGAGTCTCAAACTTCTCTTCATCATGTTTTATTAGCGTCGTGTACATCTCCCACTTTGCCGGTAAAGCATCCAAAAGTTTTTCTATCTTCTCAGTCTCTTGATACTCGACACTGTGATTGTCAAGTTCAGTTAGCAGATGATAGAATCTAGTGATTGTCTCATCTAGCATCTCATTCTTCAGTGATTTGAAGATGGCAAATTGCTGCTTCAGCATCTCAGTTCTTCCCTTGCGTACCCTGGGATTTCCCTCACATCTCTTCTCAGAGCATCCCAAAGCTCTTTAGAAGTCCTATGATTCCTTAGTGTGTGCAGGATTTCCTGAGGTAACGTCATTCTGATAATTGAGAAAGCTCGATTCTCGGCCTCATAGATTTTCTTGTCGTCATCTTTCATGTTCTGATACGTCAAGACTCTTTGACGGCCTTCAAGTTCTTGCGTAGGAGGAACATATCCCTCATCGATGCATATCCACATACACATGGCGTTGAATCGTGCAAAGTCAGCAAACCTATCCTTCCACCAATAGTAATCTTCCAGTTTCATCAGCTTTGGCGGAGAATTTGCTTTGCCGACCTCATGGTCCATTTCCAGGAATTTTTGCAAACTCAACATTCTTTCTAAACTTTTTGTTTTTGGACTTAAATAATTTAATTTAAAAATTAATTTAAAATAAATCCTTCAAACTTATGCAAGTTCGAATAATTTAAATTTAAGTTCGTTTGTAAATTAAATTCGAATTGGCTTAAGTTCAAACTCAACAAGTTCGAATGAGTGTAAGTTCGAGAAAACCCTAGAAACTCTGACAACTTCGAACTTTAGGTAAGTTCGAGAGAACCCTAGTTTTTCTGACAACTTCAAATCTGACAAGTTTGAATTCTGACAACTTCGAATTCCAGTTAAATTCGAATGAAGCCCTAAAACAACTTCGAGTGGAGCGTATTCTGATAAGTTCAAAGAACCCTAATACCCCTTAAGTTCGAGCGCCGCAAGTTCGAGAAACGGCCAAAAATTTGATTTTTTCAAGATTTCATATTAAACCAATGTTTTTAAGATTAAAAACACTGATTTCGACTGAAAAAGTGAACTAATGTGAATTTTTCCCCGTTACCTTGCTTGTAGAACTTAGAAAAACTTAGAAAAACGGTGATTTTTCCGGTAAAAACGTCAAGAAACCGAGAATGTTCGTATGAACAAAAAGAACACGTAGAACACTCGAATGTCTCTGATACCACTTCTAAGGTCACCTGTAGCACGGATCTGATCTTGACGCGACACCTTCCAACGAGTGCGGAATCCTCGTTAGGGGTTTAACGGATCGATCACACATGAAAACCCTGAGACGAACACAATGATAGCCGATATGGCGAACGACCCGACACGTGTATTTCTACGAAACGAGTCTCTGAAATCTCACAAGTTCGTACGTGCTTTGATACCAGCTCTCTATGTTAATTTCTGCATAAGTCCTTAATTCAAACTGATTAACTCTTAATTATAGAGATTAAGTTCGAACTTGACTTAAACAAGTTCGTTTAGGCCCAAGCCCACGAAGTTGTCCACTACTATTCGAACATAGCTTCACTAAGTTCAAACCCTAGCCTTTGTACTTGTTCTAGAACTTATCTTTGAACTTATGTTTGAACTTATGTTTGAACTTATGTTTGAACTTATCTTTGAATTTATGTAAACATCATACACAAACAAGATCAAACATATATAATCAAGATCAAACATATATAACTTGTAATTGCAAAGCCTGATCTATTACAAAAGACTATCTAAACCTAGACGGCTATCGTCACACAGGGTGCACTAACAGAAGATGTTCCGGAATAGAAGTCAGATGATGAAGTCGTAGTTGATGAAGAAGACGAGGCTGATGATATTGTCATTCAGGGACAACCAGTTACAGAACAATATGTAAATACAGACCAGAATCCGATAGATCTAGACATACTGAAGTCGACAATTAATGTTGAATCGGATGATGATGTAACTCAAGACACAGATAAGGAGCAAACCAAAGAATAAAATTGGAACCTTTGATTCAAGAAAGAGGAGAAGAAGACTGAATTAACTTTAAAATAGAAAATAAGATTGCCAAGCCCAGGAAAACTATCCAGAGGCATTCTTGCTGGTTCTTTGATAGGGAATTGCAGCTTTTTGTGCTTAAAAGAAGAGATGGGCTCCTGTATCTAAAGAGAAAACTTAAATTCTTCAATACATTGCCCAAATGTGAAGTGAAGGAACTGGCATGAAAAAATTTGATCAACCTAGGAGAAGACCAGTATGCTGAAGTGATAGCAAGGATAATCAGAAAAGAAGGTCGGTCTGGAAGGTTCGATAGAATTAAGCCAAGGTCAGGAAAGAGAGTCATGGATGAATCGAGAATAGATCCATTGACCGGGAAGCCATGGATGAAGATATTCTACAAACCGGTTCGATGCCTAAAGAAGGTTCCTTTAAAGCCAATGACACAGAATGTTTTGAATAATATGAAATGGTGGTATGTTGATAATGAGACAGCCGAGGCAGTAATGGAAGATCAATATGAAAGGGTAATTTTGAAAGTATATGATCCTTTGCAACTTGTCAATCTTTCCAAGAGTGACCTGAAGAAGCTTCATGATCAACCAATTTTCTATCATGAAGGCTGGAGATTTGAAGGAAGGAAGTTTCAGAATATTGTCAAAGTTTGTGTAAAGCAACGTCTGTATGCAGGTAGTATTTTGAATAAGCCTTGTTCTATAGATTAGTGAGTATCTTACTAGAATCTATCATCAAGGGGGAGTCTCTTGGTACACCCTGTGTGACGATAGCAGTCTAGGTATGTAATAGATAGTCATTTGTAATAGATCATGCTTTGTTAATACAAGTCACATATGTTTGATCATGATTGTGCATAATGTTTACATTTACATGATAAGTTGAAAGATAAGTTCTAGAATAAGTTCAAAGGCTAGGGTTCGAACTTATCCAATCTAGTCGAACTTAGTGGAACTAAGTTCGAAGGGTATTGGACAAGTTCGTGGGCTTGAGCCTAAACGAACTTGATCAGTTAAGTTAAAACTTAATTGATATAATTATGTGTTAATCCGTTTTATTAGGATACTTTTGGAGAAATTCATTTTCAGAGTTTGTATTCGTGCACGTACGAGCTAGAGTTGATTTTAGAGAGTCTTTCAGAGAAATACACCACGTCGGGCCGTTCGTTGTATTGGCTATCATCGTGTTCGTCTCCGGGTTCCGTGCGTGATCGATCCGTTAAGCCACTAACGAGGATTCCGCACTCGTTGGATGGCATCGCGTCAAGATTAGATCCGTGACAGAGGTGATCTTACAGTTTATAAGCTTAAAATTGTGAATTTTGGCAAGAGATCGGGATTAAGAGGGGCAGCCGCACAGCAACTGTAGGTGAGAAGGGTGTCTAGGGTTTGTAGAATGAACAAGAAGGTTGTTCTCTGCCATTTATCCTCGATGGGGTGCAGGCCAGGCGTAGCCCTGCACCCAGCTTTTCAGAAATTTGATTTTTAAACTGTTTTTAGTGCGTAGGGCAGTGTATCCCTCTGTTTTGTGGTGAAAAGTCGGTCTAAAAATTTTTTATGGAGGCTAATTAATTAATTAAAACAATTCTTTGAAACTACCCTCCTCAACTTAGTCCATTGTGACGTCCTCGTCACACAAAATATTAGAATGACTAAAAATGAGAGAAAAAATCAATAGGTAACTTTCCTTTCTCAAATTAAAATAAACTCAAACACTTTATTATTCAAAACTCAAACAAATACTTAAAATAAAAGGAAAGAAAATACTAAGTTCAATCACATCAGAAATGGAAATTAAACAAATAACTTGTACTGTTGCGCACTTATTCACTCAAAATTGAACTTAAATTAAAATGTCTTTGGAGGAACGATGATCTCTTCAAGTTTGTCCACCGCCAATTGGAGATTCGTGATCCAATCGGATTGCACTTCGAACAATTGCTTGTTCTTCTTCTAATCCGCTCGTAGTGTCTCGATGTCTTTCAGCAGAATCTTGTTTGTGTTGACAAGTCCTCCCATGACATCTCTCAAGATCTCTTTTGCGGTCTTTCATCAACCACGTCGACGTCCATCTTTGCTTTTCCCTTATTGTTTGGTTTCTTCTATGGGTATTCGGGTGTAACAAATGGGATTTGTCTAACTTTGGTGGATTTAGGGCAACGGATTTGGAATCCTAACTCGGTCTTCTCAAAAACTAACCCTAACATCGTTAGTCTAGTGAACCATATCTCATTCGGATTGAGATATTTAATGGGCAACTCCTCTGACACTGCTCTCTCTATAACAAATAATTCAGTTAGCATCCTACAGTGCGGGTAGTTCGTACCCTGACCCATAACGTTATATTCCCATAAGTTTTGCATAATAATGTACCCTAAGGATGTGGTTGGATAGCCCGTCATAAGTGCATGAACTAATAGGACCTCTTGAGGTCTAACAGTAGTTGTGTCTTGGTGTCATGGAATCAAGTTAAAACAATAAACTTCCACAGGACCTTAGCTAGTGGACACAGATCCCCTCTGTAGAAATTGACATAGGTCTGTGCGTCTGTTGGTACACCATGTGTGACGATAGCAGTCTAGATATGTAATAGGTAGTCAAATGTTATAGACAAAGTCTTATTAATACAAGTCACATATGTGTGATCATGATTGTGCATGATGTTTACATTTGCATGATAAGTTCAAAGATAAGTTCTAGAATAAGTTCAAAGGCTAGGGTTCGAACTTATCCATACCCAGACGAACTTAGTGAAGCTAAGTTCGTAGGGTATTGGACAAGTTCGTGGGCTTAGGCCTAAACAAACTTAATCTGTTAAGTTCGAACCTAATCACTATAATTATGTGTTAATCCGTTTTGTTTTGAGACTTTTTTGAAATTAGTATTCGGAGCTCGTATTTGTGTACGTACAAGCTAGAACTGATTTCAGAGAGTGTTTAGGAGAAATATACAGTGTCAGGAAGTTCGTTGTAGCGGCTATCATTGTGTCAGTCTCCGGTTTCCGTGCGTGATCGATCCGTTAAGCCACTAACGAGGATTCCACACTCGTTGGATGGCGTCGCGTCAAGATTTGATCCGTGCTATATGTTACCTTACAAGTGGTATGAGAGGAATAATGAGTGTTCTTCTTGTTGCTACGAACATTCTTGGTTTCTTGATGTCTTTACCGAATAAATCATCATTTCTGAAGTTTTTCAGAGTTCTACAAGCAAGGCTACGGGGAAAAGTTCATATTAATTCACTTTTTCACACGAAATCAGTGTTTTTAATATTAAAAACATTGGTTTAATCTGAAAACCTAAAAAAATCGAATTTTTGGCCGTTTCTCGAACTTGCGGCGCTAGAAATTAAGGGGTGCAGTAGGGTTATTCGAACTTGCCAGAATACGCTCCTCATGAAGTTGTTCTAGGGTTTCTTCGAATTTAACTGGTTTCGAAGTTCTCAAAGGTTTCGAACTTGCTGGGATTCGAACTTAGTTGGGATTCGAATTCGTGCTGATTCGAACTTGTCAGAAGTTCGTAGGGTTTCTCGAACTTGATTTGGTTCGAATTTATCAGAATATCTAGGGTTTCTCGAACTTGTTCAGTTCGTACTTAAAACATTTCGAATTTAATTTACAAAACGAATTTAAATTTAAAATTATTCGAACTTAGATAAGTTCGAGGGATTTACTTTAATTCATTTAGAGATTAAATAATTTAAGTTCGAAAACAAAAAGTTTTTAAAGAATGTCGAGTTTGCACAAATTTCTAGAAATGGACCATGAGGTTGGCAAAGCAAATTCTCCACCCAAGCTAATGAAGTTGGAAGATTACTACTGGTGGAAGGATAGGTTTGCTGACTTTGCAAGATTTAACGACATGCGTATGTGGATATGCATTGACGAGGGATACATTCCTACTATGCAAGAGCTTGAAGGCCGATTAAAAGTCTTGACGTATCAGAACATGAATGACGACGACACAAAAATTTATGAGGTCAAGAACCGAGCTTTCTCCTTTATTAGAATGGCACTACCTCAGGAGATCCTGCACACACTGAGAAATCACAGGATTTCTAAAGAGCTTTGCGATGCTCTAGAGAAGCGGTGTGAGGGAAATCCCGGGGTATGTAAGGGAAGAAGAGAAATGCTGAAGCAACAGTTTGCCATCTTCAAAGCACTGAAGAATGAGATGCTAGATGAGACGATTACTAGATTCTATCATTTGCTGACTGAACTTGATAATCACAATGTTGAATATCAAGAAACTGAAAAGATTGAAAAGCTTTTGGATGCTTTACCTGCTAAGTGGGAGATGTACACGACGCTAATAAAGCATGACGAAGACAAATTCGAGACGCTCACTCTGGAAGAGGTCAGTGGAATGCTAAGGGCCTACAACTTCAAGTTACAGAAGAAGGAACAGGAATTTGATCAAGAACAAGATCAGGAAATGTACTTTGGGAAGTCAAAGCCGACGACTTCTAGTGAACTAAATGAAAGGTCTTGAACTACACAGATCTATCTAGATGCGACACACACCAACGAGTGCGGAATCCTTCGTTAGCGGCTTGACGGATATAACACTCACACAAAACACGGAGACTACCACAACGTTGTACAATCGACCACGAACGAACCTACGCATTGATTCTCTCCGAAAACACTCACTATCAGCTGATAAACTCGAGATCGCCTTTTGCTAATTGCTCACACGAATTCTGCAAAAGTCTGCTAATGATTCGAGTTAATCCCTAATTATAGAGGCTCATTCGAGTTTGTCATGGGCCAAACTCGAAACAGGCCCAACGCCCATTCGAATTTGTCCCCTTGACAAATTCGAAACTGCCTCATTCGAATTTGTACCAAATTCGAATCTTCCTTATGTGTAAATTCGAATATGCACTAAATTCGAATTTCACAAGTCAAACTTTTACTTGAACATATGTTTAACTTATGTTTGAATTAATCTTTGGACTTTATGTTTGAACTTCTTGTAATACATTACATCAAGTTCAAACATACAATTAATAACTATCAAACACATATAAACGCATATATAAACACTAGTTAGTATTCAATACTTTGTAACATGACTTAGACAAAATGTTAATACGACTTAGACTGCTATCGTCACACAGGGTGTACCAACAGACTCCCCCTTGACGATAGCTTCTAACTATTTACATTTTGATTAAGAACAAGTTTTATTCAAGCTACTACCAGCATACAATCCTTGCTCAAAGCATACTTTAACTACATTCTGATACTTTCTAGCCTCAAACTCCATATGTGCATCACTCGAGATTTTATGAGTGTAAAGCACTTGCATGTCATCCTTGGAAAGATTCACAAGGTGCAGCGGATCGTACACTCTAAGAATCACTTTTTCTTCAAAGTCCTCCATCACTGCTTCACCTGGTTCACTTTCCACGTACCACCAATTGAGGTTTTTCAAAACAGTCTGTGGAAATTGCTTGAGAGGAACTTTCTTCAGACATCTAACTGGTTTATACTGAATTTTCATCCATGGTCTACCAGTTAGAGAATCAATTCGAGTATTGTCCATCACTCGTTTACAAACTCTTGGATTGAGCCTTTCAAATTTTCTCGACCTCCCTTCTTTTCTGATGATCTTAGCTATGACTTCAGCATAAGGGTTCGCCAATATTTATGAGCTCCTTCCATGCTAACGCCTTTATCTCAACCTTTGGCAAGGAGTTAAAATCTTTCAGTCTTCTTCTGAGATACTGGAGGCCATCCTTTCGCTTAATAATGAATAGCTGCAGTTCTCGATCAAAGAACCAGCTTAAAATATTTCCTGATAGCTCTCCAGCACCGGGCACGCGCATCTTTTTCTTCATCTCTAAATCCTTTTTCTCTGCCCTGAACCACAACTTCATTTTTTCTTCATTGGTAAGCTCTCTGGCAAGCTCTTCAATTGATGATTCAGCATTTAAAGCAGCTTTGACTACTTCTATGTCAATCACATTATTTCCTTCCGACACATATGTATCTGTGATAGGGTTTTGTTGAACGATGATCTCATTCGCCTCATCTTCTTCATCAACATAGACCTCATCATCAGATTTCCAGTCTGCTATGTCTTCAGGCACGAACTCCCCCTCTTCAAGGTCATCAATTTCATCTTCAAAATCAAAACCAAAGTCTAGGGGCTCTTCCTCAATATCCATTAATGCTTCAATCATTTCATGTATTTCACTCTCTGTGACCTTTGAGGAGCTTGCTTCTCCTCCTTCTCCTCCTTGAACATCAGGCTGACTAGGCTCCCCCTGAATTTCAGCGTATAGAGCAGCAGGAAAATCAATCGGCCCATTCTCTTGTTCTTGAGATCCCAGCTGCAACACTTGGCGTAATATATCCACTGAAAATACTAGAAGGTGTCCAGCGACCCTCGTCCTTAGTACTGTCGATGTAACAGTACAGTCTACTTGCAAATGATCCCCAAACTGACGACCGTAAGGGATGACTATCTGAATATTGTGGGAAAGAGCATATGCAATCCTTGATCCATTCAAAAAATCCACCATCTGGCGGTAGGCTTGAGCCTCTGGAATCGCATGGTCAGGAGAGATGACCATGTTATGCTTAGGAACAAAAATTCTATCAGCCATGTCTGCACAATACAGCATATAAGATATTAGAATTATTAAAAAGAAATAAACTTGTTTAAATTCAAATTTGTTTTATTTTGAACTTGTATAAGTACAAAATCCAACACTTATGAATTTCTACAAGTTTAATTTAAATTTTAATCAAATAATTCGAATATAAAGACAAATTCGAACAATAAATTCGAACAACAAATTCGAAGCACTCATTCGAGTTTAATAACTTATTCGAGTTTAGTGACAAACTCGAATCTATCCAAGAACAAACTCGAATGTGTCGGTCATTTGAATCCCAATATTCCAAGATTTTAACCTTTTTAGACGTAGAAAATCACATCTATTAGTCCTAATAGGTTCTAATCAAAGATATTTATTATCAATTTGACTTTTCACCGGTTCAAAGTTTAGAATTTTGAAAAACGAACTTTCCACCAATAAAACTTCAAAATCCGTTAATTTTTGGCTCAAATGGAGTCTAAATCCACTTAAATCTCGTACAATACTATTGATTATACCTAGATATGTTGGTAATCTCGAACACAAATGGACAAAAGTTATCAAACAGTGTGAAATTCGAAAATCGGCAAATTCGAATGAATAAACTCGAGATCGCTGGTGATAAACTCGAAGGGTCAAAGTCGAAGGTAGGTGATTTATGACTATCACTGTTGACCTATTTATACCAACCTTCTTCAAGTTTGATACCTTTCTCGAGTTTACTGACAAACTCGAGGCCCTGCCAAATTCGAATTTATATTCGAATTTAGCTTAGACTCGAATTTAATCTGAAATTTTTTTTGAAAATTTCGAAAATCTTTGAAATAAATTCAACTGTTTCAACTTTTTCAACCTTTTCGTGTAACGGAATAAACTATGCCAAATCTTTTACCCTAAGCACAAGATTTTCACGCAATGTTTATTTTATCCAACTAGGAATGCACACTCAGTAAATTTTGACATTTTTCCTAAGTAACAAATAAAATAAAATAAAATAAAAATAAAAGTAAAATAAAATAAAATAAAAGGAAATAAAATTCTAAAAGTAAAATAAACTAAGATAACTTAAAGTAAAAATTGTGAACAAAAATTAAACTTAGATTAAACTACATTATTTTAAAATTTACAACCTATACTAAACACTTAACAGAGTATTTTTGACGAGCATAGTCAAAGAAAGGTTCAATCAGATAGCGGCGTCAAATACGCACTGTCAGTACTTAAACTTTCACACTTGGGAATTTTTGATTCCTTTGATTGTTTGTCGTGACATACATTTCTAGCCGATTGTTGGTATTATTTTCCCTTTAAACATGTTACATTTCGGAATATCTTTGGCCTTTTTATTTTTCATGAAATTATCTTACGTGACTCATACATAGACATACTTTTATGATCAACGCATACACACAATGATTTTAACTTTTTGGTATTTGCAAACTTTCTTTAAAAGGCAAACATCGGACACAGGTCTGTATTTACATATAACAAAGTGTCTTAGTTTGTCTTAAGGTTTATTTTTAAAGCTAGCAAGACAGCGGTGACAGGTCTGTACCGACGTACAACAAAGCGACATATCTTGCTAACTCGAATCAAAACAGAGGCAACAGGTCTGTACTTACGTACAACAGAGTTACTTGTTTTTGACTCTCAACTCAGTATGATTTTTCTATGCTTTTTATTATACGATGTATATGATGTTGCTATACATCCCCAGAAAGTTTGCATACCTCATTTATAATCAAAGTTTGTATGTCTCGTACATAAAATTTAAGACCGATTGGTCATACATCTAAGTTAGTGACACATTTGACTTTTTCTTGATTATTTTATTAGCCTTGAGACACCCTATATGTATTATGCCTACCAACATATCAAACCAGATAATGTATTACATTTAGAGTATTAGGTGCATTATTTGTGAAACCTAAATACTTAGAGCTTGTATTAACTATGCTAATTTTCGTCACTTTGAACCTATGCATCTAAGACTTTAACTCTTTTTCCGATATTCTCTTTTTTTTTTTTTACTAATTTTTTATGGTTTTCTCTCTTTTTTCTTTTTGTTTTTCATAAGTAATAGCAAGAAAATACTACAACCTACTAACTTATTAAAAATAGAAACTATCCTAAGTTACTAAACTTACTATAAGAAAAAAGAAAGACTACTGCTATAAAAGGAAATAAAATTCTACTAAGGTCAATTCACTCTGGGTTATGCATTCCATTTAATTGAATCAAATACTCAAACTGTGACTTATCAAAAGCTTTGGTAAATAAATCAGCATTATTATCATCCGTTGCCACTTTTACCAGCTTTATTAAGTTCTTATCAGCACAATCACGTATAAAATGATGCCTTATGTCTATGTGCTTGGTTTTATTATGTTTAACTAGATTATTAGTTATAGCAATTGTAGACTGGTCATCTATCCTAATAGGAGTATGAGTATAAGTCAAACCGTAATCCCGCAATTGTTGTTGTATCCACAGAACCTATGAACAGCAACCACCAGCAGCAACGTATTCGGCCTCGCACGTTGACACGGCTAACGAAGTCTGTTTCTTGCATTGCCAGGAAACGAGTCTCCCTCCTAGGAACTGACAACCTCCAGTTGTTGACTTGCGCGTCAAGCTGCATCCTCCGTAGTCTGAATCCGTGAACGCTTCCAATTCCTGATCGCCCTCCGCATGATACCAAAGTCCCAGCTTCGGTTTCGACATGAGGTATCGTAGAATCCGCTTCACAGCTTTCATGTGCATCTATTTCGGATTAGCTTGAAACCTAGCACAAATACAAACAGCAAACATAATGTCAGGTCTTGAAGCAGTTAAATACATAAGTGACCCGATCATGGCCCGATATAACGTCGGATCCACATCGGTATCACTTTCAGTATCCGGTCCGAGATTGTGATTCACTTGAATCGGCGTGCTGAAATGAGTTGTCAGTTTTGTCCCTTCCATCCCGAAGCGCTCTAATATGTCGTAGACATACTTCGTCTGATGGATAAACATCCCCTCCTTCTTCTGGTCAACTTGCAAACCCAAAAAGAAGTTCAACTCACCCATTACACTCATCTCGAATTTTGACTTCATCACCTTCTCAAAATCCTTGCACATTTGCTCGTCTGATGATCCAAAGATGATATCATCGACGTACACTTGTACCAAGATGAAGTGTTCTCCCTTTCGCTTTACGAACAGCGTACTGTCTATCCTTCCTCTTCCAAACCCATTCTCTAACAGATGGTTGGACAGAGTCTCGTACCACGCCCTTGGTGCTTGATGCAATCCATACAGAGCCTTATCTAATCGATATACTCTGTCCGGATATTTTGGATCTGTAAACCCGGGCGGCTGTTCCACATACACTAGCTCCTTCACTTTCCTATAAAGGAAAGCGCTCTTCACGTCTAGCTGATAAACCTTAAAGCCCTTGAAGGAAGCAAAAGCCATAAACAAACGAATTGCTTCCAACCTTGCTACTGGCGCGAACACCTCATTGTAATCGATTCCCTCCTCTTGGTTGAAACCCTTTACAACTAACCTTGCCTTGTTGCGAGTGACTATACCCCGACCGTCTCTTTTGCACTTAAAAACCCATTTGGTTCCTATTGCTATCTCCCCTCGAGGTAATGGAACTAACTCCCACACTTCTAGTTTCCTAAATTGTGAGAGTTCTTCCTGCATCGCTTCAACCCAAGAGTTATCTTTTAGTGCCATTTGCACGTTTTTCGGCTCTACTTGCGAGATAAAACAATAATAGAGGAAGGTATGAAAGGCCTCGGAGTCATTTATCATCGACAACAACACAGTGTTGTTATTTAAACAACTCCTTGTCCTCACACCCGCATTAGGATTTCCTATGATGCTTTCTATAGGATGGTTCTTGTTGATCCTAGATGTCTCAATCTCGTCAACTCTCATATTATCTCCTAAATTTGATCCTATTTCACCTAACGGGGGAACGACCTCAGACTCCACATTTTCTTCCTCGTGGACAGTTTCCTCAGAGTTGGAATTTGTCGTCTGATTTTCGTTTGTAGGTGCTTCAGAATCAGTGACTTCTAGAGATCCATCTTCAGTTGAAGTAGGCTCGGATGTTGATTGAAAAGTGGTACTCGGAAAGCTATGACCCTCGTCATTCAGATTCAACGACGCTATGTCCTTTTCGATAGTACCTGCATTTTCATCCAAAGGAATGTTAAATGACTCAAACAGTTTTTCATAGTCAAATATCCATTTCGGACCTGTTTGGGGTTCATGTGTATAACTTGTGACTTCAATGTTATACACAATCTCTATTGTACCATTAGTTTTGTTAAAAACCCGTTTGTTTGGTGAGTTCGGCACATAACCTAGGAAGTATCCTTCGTCAGCCTTTTCACCAAACTTAGGTTGATGTCTTGTTCTCAATAAAGTACATGGTACCCCAAAAGGTTCGAAGCCAGTTAAATTAGGTGGCCGTTTGTTCAAAATTTCATAACAGGTTTTGTTCAAAGATTTGACAGTAAGGACCCGGTTTAAAATATGACATGCGGTATGTTGGGTTTCCTATACCCTTGCTAGGTTAAATTAAAACTCTGCGGAAAATTAAATAACCTAACTATGCAAGAATATAAAACCTTAAGGATCTAACCAAACAAGCTAAGCAACTAATTATTAAAAAAAAAGAGATGAATAAGAAAAACTAACCTTGAGAAAATTCGCAATTTTCTCCACGAAGAACGATTTCACGAACAGCCTCTGAATCGAGCAACAAGCGTCTAAAGCAAGATCGCCTCTAGTTGTTCACACCCAATGAACAAAAGAAAAGATAATTATAACTTTTCTAAGCTCAGATCTCAGAGTCCCAAAAACTGGTATCCCTTGTGATCATTAGAGAACTTAGAATCGAATGAGCGAGGAATGAAGCAGGCAGGGGCTGCCTATTTATAGGTTTTAGAAACCTACAAATTTTTGATCCCAAATCCATGTGGGATGGATTGGTGGCCGGCCCCCCTATTAGGGTTTAGTGGGTGCCCTGTTGACTATCAACTAATTGCAGTTTAGCCCCTGTACTTCCTCAATTAATTCTATTAGCTTCCGGTTAATTTATTAACTATTAATAAATTAACAAACTAACCCATTAATCAAATATAATCAATTATTTAGTTTCTAATTAATTTATTAAACATAATAAATTAACAAACTGATTAACATTATATATTTAAGTTAATCATCTTCTCTTTACAATTCATTGCATGCACCCAAGAAGGATCCAGCCTGATAACAATATGTTTACAAATAATTGTGACTTGGACACTAATTCCAACAGTCTCCCACTTGGACAAGTTGACAACTATTTGTCTAAACACATTCTATTACCAGCCTTCCTAGCTACTCGATACAGCTGTCGAACTCTGAATCATATCAGAGCTAATCCTTTAGATAAGGGATCAACTATTCCTTTGTTCTCTGATATCGTATGAAACTAAGACATGGATTATAATCAATCTTTGGTTTCAAAATTATGTTTCTGATTTCAGATTAATATGACTATATGAGACTTATTAATTGGACACTTCAATTTTGTCTCGGTCGGGCCCGACACTCTAGAGTCAACGTTTAATCATCAGAGGGCCCATAGATATCGCTTTTCCGTATAGGCAAAAGGAACGAATAAACTTCGCATACACAGCGCTAGCTAACTAATAAAATCGTAACTAGATACATCCGTTATAACTGGCAGTCACGCACAGCGTTTGAATGCACTAAGGTATGACGGACTAGAAAACCGCAACTTCAATGTATCTCCGTCTGAAGAATAGAGGATATTATCATCTTGGAAATACTTATGATTTGATCCATGAAGTATCTTTGCAAGTGCGAGTGCCCTATACTTAAATCTCCATTAAGTACCCATGAATGTTGCAGCAATCTCTATGCTATGTCAAACTCTTGACAGTCTACTAACATTCCATGACAGTCTTTATTCAATACTAACTCCCGGTAGTACGAACGATTGAGGTATTTGAATAAAATTAATTACTCTGGGAGTTGGTTCTAAACATGCAAAAGGAAACACAACGATAAATTAATAGAAGATGGCAGCACTTTGCAAATAAATAAATCCCCATTATTTAATCACCAAATCCATTAAAATTTCAAATCATTGTTACAATGTTTCAAATTCAAAACTAACTACTAAACTTTACATTATCTCGTAATCCTATGCTAACAGCATGACTAAGTGTTTCGGTTGAGAAAGTGGCTTTGTGAACGGATCAGCTGGATTCTCATCTGATCGCACTCTTTTCACAATCACATGTCCTTCTTCAACCTTGCTACGAACAAAGTGGTACTTCCGATCAATATGCTTGGACTTTCCATGATCCTTGGGTTCTTTAGTCAACGAAACAACACTTTCGTTGTCGCAGAATATTTCGATGGGGTCTTGAACCGTTGGGACAACTCCAAGATCTCCAATGAAATTCTTGAACCAGATGGCTTCCTTTGAGGCTTCTGAGGCCGCAATATATTCTGACTCGCAGGTAGAGTCTGCCACGGTTTCCTGCTTCGAACTCTTCCACGTAACGGCTCCCCTGTTCAATAAGAACACCCAACCAGATTGTGACCGACAGTCATCTCTATCCGTTTGGAAACTCGCATCGCAATAACCGGTTACTTTGAGTTCATCCTGTCCACTGTAAACCAAGAACATGTCTTTAGTATTTCTTAAATACTTAAGAATATTCTTGACCGCCGTCCAATGACCTTCACCAGGGTCTTGCTGATGTCAACTCACCATGCTTAAAGAAAATGTGACATCAGGCCTCGTACATGTCATGGCATACATTATGGATCCTATGGCCGAAGCATATGGAACTCGACTCATTCTGTCTCGTTCCTCCTGTGTCTTCGGGCTCATGTCTTTACTAATCTTTATGCCATGAGCAAAGGGAAGGTTCCCCTTCTTAGACTTCTCCATACTGAACCTTTTCAGTATTTTGTCCAAGTACGTATCCTGACTTAGTCCTATTAGACGTCTCGTTCTATCTCTATAAATCTTTATACCCAGAATAAAAGTTGCATCTCCTAGATCCTTCATAGCGAAACATCTTCCCAACCAATCTTTTACACTCTGTAATGTTGGGATGTCGTTTCCTATAAGTAATATGTCATCGACATATAATACCAGGAAGACTACATTGCTCCCACTGACCTTGACATATATGCAGGACTCATCTTCGCTTCTAGAAAATCCAAACTCTGTGATTTTCTCATGAAAGCGAAGATTCCAGCTTCGAGAAACTTGCTTAAGTCCATAAATGGACTTCTGAAGCTTACACACTTTCTTAGGATACTTGGTGTCTACAAAACCTTCAGGTTATGTCATAAACACATCCTCTGTCAATTTCCCGTTAAGGAAAGCGGTTTTGACATCCATCTGCCAGATTTCATAGTCATGAAGCGCAGCTATGGCCAGAACTATCCTTATGGATTTAATCTTAGCTACCGGTGAAAAGGTCTCCTCATAGTCAATCCCGTAGGTTTGAGTATAGCCCTTTGCCACCAGCCTAGCTTTGTAAGTGTGTACTTTCCCGTTCATATCCGTTTTCTTCTTGAATATCCACTTACAACCCACCATCTTTAGAACGGGTGTGGGATCAACCAAGTTCCAAACTTGGTTGCCATACATGGATTCAATCTCGCTATCCATAGCTTCCTTCCATTTGGCTGCCTCAGGGCCTGCCATCGCTTCCCGGTAGTTAGCTGGTTCATCTAAGTCGACTAGTGTACTATCACTAATCATATCATCCTGTTCAATATGGAAACCATAGTAGAACTCAGGAGGATTGCTAACTCTACCGGATCTGCGCAAAGGTAAGGATATGTCATTGGGTTCAACAGGCATCTCAGCCTCATGTTGATGGTCAGTGTTTTCAGTTGGTTCTTCATCGGTAGTATCTTGAATCTCATCAAGATCGATCTTACTCCCACTGTCCTCTTTAGATATTATCTCCTTCTCGAGGAACACTCCTCTTCGAGATACAAACACTACGTTTTCACGTGGTTTGTAAAATAGATATCCAAATGACTCTTGTGGGTAACCGACGAATAGACACTTTTCAGATCTTTGACTGAGTTTGTCAGAGGTCTCTCGTCCAACGAAGACTTCACAACCCCAGATCTTGATATGACCAAGGGAAGGACGTTTTCCCTTCCACATCTCGTATGGTGTCTTTGAAACTTTCTTGGTGGGTACTAGATTTAGAATATGTGTCGCAGTTTCTAATGCATAACCCCAGAAACTTACTGGAAGTGTTGCTCGACTCATCATAGATCGGACCATGTCTAACAATGTCCTGTTTCTCCTCTCCGCAACTCCGTTGAGTTGTGGTGTTCTAGGAGGAGTTAACTGGGAAACTATTCCACAGCTTCTAAGATGATCGAGAAACTCGATACTAAGGTACTCTCCTCCCCTGTCGGAGCGGAGAACCTTTATCTTTCTGCCTGGTTGATTCTCTACTTCACTTTGATATCTTTTGAATGTCTCAAAAGTGTCGGACCTATGTTTAATTAAATAAACATATCCAAATCTACTATAGTCATCTGTAAAGGTGACATAGTACCGATTTTCCCCTTTTGTAGCACATCAGAATGGCCCACATACATCTGTGTGGACCAAATCCAATAGTCCTTCACCTCTTTCACACGTTCCTGTGAATGGTGATTTTGTCATCTTGCCCAGTAAACAGGATTCGCATACATCATCCGATTTTAGTTCGAATAATTCCAACACTCCATCCTTTTGGAGTTAGGCGATGCGTTTCTTGTTAATGTGCCCAAGGCGACAGTGCCACAATTTGGACTTATCAATTTCGTTAGAATCAAAATTAAATAATAGGTTGTTATCACACTCAACAGTTTCATATATGCCATTATAAGGACAAGCTTTGAATATAAAAACATCATTCAAATAAACCAAAATACTTCCATTATTATTATCAAAGCTGAAATTGTATCCATCCTTATACAAGGCAAACAAAGAAATGATGTTCCGATTCATATCGGGTGAATAACAACAATTATTTAAGCTAATCTCTACTCCTGATCTAAGCACGAGCTGGAACCTTCCGACTTTCTTCACAGGCGTGATCTTTCGATTCCCCATGGTTAGGTTCAGCTCTCCATGCTTCAAGCTTCTACTTTCCCTTAGTCCCTACAATACAGAGCAAATGTGAGTACCACATCCTGTATCAAGAACCCATGAATTAGAGATAGAAGTGTTATGGAGTTCGATCATGAACATACCTGAGGAGCTGGCCTTTTCGACTTTGCCGTCTTTAAGGTCCTTCAGATATGATGGGCAGCTTCGCTTCCAGTGCCCCTTGCCATTGCAGTAAAAGCATACTGCTTCCTTCGGATCTTTAGTAGGCACAATACCGGACTCTGTTCTCCCTTGAGACCCTTTCTTGGACTTTCCTTTTGGGGCCTTCCAGGATGACTTCCGTTTCTTTGAGGCCTTACCGACAGTAAGCACAGGGGCCACAGGGGTCTCATCTTTCTTGATGCCCTGTTCAGCGGTTCAGAGCAGATTATGCATTTCCATAGTTGACGTCTCCTTCTGATTCATGTTAATCTGATAGGAGAGTACGAACTGATTACAGATGGTGGGCAGTCCAGAAAGAATGATATTGGTGGAGAACTCAGAGTCAAACACCATATTGAGAGCCTCCAGCCGGTCGAAGTACCCCTTCATCTCAAGGACGAAAGTGCAGATAGATGTTCCAGGTTTTGGTTTGCAGGCCATGAGGGATCTTACCACATCAAGGCACTCTTTGCTCGCCTTAGCCTCAAACATCTCTCGGAGCTGCTGATTCATCTCAAAGGCGCATGTATTCTCGAAGGCTTTAGCAAGCTCAGGAACCATGGATGACGCCATGATGCAGGACACTTTGTTTGCATCATCGTAATGTTTCTGGTGTGCGTCCATTTCCTCCTGGGTGGGATTCTCATTCAGTGTGGGAATTTGTTCATCGAGAACATACTCCTTGTTCTCGTACCTCAGCGTAAACCTGAGGTTTCTCATCCAGTCCACATAGTTCGGACCGGATAGTTTTTCCCTACCCAGAACGGAAAGGAGTGAGAAGTTGGATGCGTGGTTGGGAGCAAGAGTGGGAGTACCAGTAGAAGTAGACATCTGTGAGATAAAGTTTTAGTTAGTATGAAGTATTCCTTAAACAATTTACCCAATTTGAATTAAGGCTAGGATCCATATTTTCGATTCGTTTTATGAAAAGGGTCGCCGTAATCACGCCACGAATTTATTTTAGGTGGACAAACTCTTGTCGATTTCAATCTCTATGAAATTCCTAGATCTTTTGAGATTCAGTGAATCTTATCAATGGCATGTTAATCTCGGTTATGCTCAACTACTATCCGTGACTGGGTTGCCGAGGATCACGGACAAGATGGTGAATCTAACAATGCAAAACTGCGTAAGACCCGGCACGGATCAGTCCGGGAATCGCGAGTCCTACATCACCTCCTAATATGTCTCTCATTAGTGTGCCGGTCAATACACACGCTCCACTAACAGTGCATATAGGAGATGTGCATTTTTCATGGATTTGCATACTAATTCACTTTTGATATATCTAAAACGGGATTTTTTTTTTGTTTTAGTACTTTAGATTATACTTTTAATCTGGACACCATCCTATCAAAAGTCCTCGGTAGCTCCATTGAACGCACAGCGAAGCGGAGGAGGTAGGTCAGCGCGAAGCTGTTAAAAACCTACTCCTTTAGGGAAGCAGAGCGACCCGCCTTATACCTCGTTTATAGTTTGTTCACTATGGGTGAGCCGATTTATCAATTGACTGACGATGTAATTAGATTTAAATGATATATATATATATATATATATATATATATATATATATATATATATATATATATATATATATATATATATATATATAATCAATAATACATATATAAATTTCTTTTAAATCTTAGGGGTTTAATTTTAAACTTTTAAAATTAAAGGGTCTATTTTAAACATTTTAAAATTCAGGGTATATTTTAAACAATTTAAAATATTAGGGTTTAAATTAATATTTATTTTTTATATATATATATATATATATATATATTTCGGTTTCAATATTTAAATAAAATAAGAAACATTTAATTATTAAATATATATATTAAATCCGAAACCTATATATATAACCATATAAATCCTCAAAATTTAAACCTAGGATAATACAAGTTTATCCTAATAAATTATGATATTCTAAAACCTTTAGGATAAGCACTTAATTGAAATTAAGGTAATTTCTAGATAAACAGGATTTAGGATAAACCTAGAAAATCAAGCTTATCTCTAAGGCATGTTTATCTAAAACCCCAAAAATCAAACCCTTAATTAAATTAATAAAATCCTAAATTAATAAATAATAATTTATTTAATATTTCAGATTTATCCATTTAAAACCTTTTAAAAATCCAAAAATTTGAAGATAAATATGAAAAACAATTTTCAAAATTTAGACAATTAATTTAATATTTAAAAAATATTTTAAAAAATATTTTAAAAATTAAATAATTTTTAAAAAATATTTTAAAAATTAAATAATTATCAAAATTTAGACAATTAATTTAATATTAAATAATTTTCGGATTTATTTAATATTTAAAAATTAATTTTAAGTTTAAACAATTTAATTTAAAATTAAAAATACCATTAAAATTAAATCAAAATTCCGAAAATTAATCAAAACAAATTTCGAAATTTAAGAACAAGATTATCCTCTCAAAATTAGTGCAAAGCTCGTTAGGTTAACCTGGCTCTGATACCACTGTTGGGTGTCCTATACCCTTGTAGGTTAAATTAAAACTTTGCGGAAAATTAAATAACCTAACTAAGCAAGAATATAAAACCTTAAGGATCTAACCAAACAAGCTAAGCAACTAATTATTAAAAAAAAGAGATGAATAAGAAAAACTAACCTTGAGAAAATTCGCAATTTTCTCCACGAAGAACGATTTCACGAACAGCCTCTGAATCGAGCAACAAGCGTCTAAAGCAATATCGCCTCTAGTTGTTCACACCCAATGAACAAAAGAAAAGATAATTATAACTTTTCTAAGCTCAGATCTCAGAGTCCCAAAAACTGGTATCCCTTGTGATCGTTAGAGAACTTAGAATCGAATGAGCGAGGAATGAAGCAGGCAGGGGCTGCCTATTTATAGGTTTTAGAAACCTACAAATTTTTGATCCCAAATCCATGTGGGATGGATTGGTGGCCGGCCCCCTATTAGGGTTTAGGGGGTGCCCTGTTGACTATCAACTAATTGCAGTTAGCCCCTGTACTTCCTCAATTAATTCTATTAGCTTCCGGTTAATTTATTAACTATTAATAAATTAACAAACTAACCCATTAATCAAATATAATCAATTATTTAGTTTCATATTAATTTATTAAACATAATAAATTAACAAACTAATTAACTATATATATTTAAGTTAATCATCTTCTCTTTACAATTCATTGCATGCACCCAAAAAGGATCCAACCTGATAACAATATGTTTACAAATAATTGTGACTTGGACACTAATTCCAACACGGTATTCACTGCCTCCCCCCAAAACATGGTAGGAAGCTTTGAATCAGAAAGCATGGTCCTTGCTGCCTCAATCAATGTCATGTTCTTTCGTTCGGCCACCCCATTTTGTTGTGGCTCATAGGGTGCACTAAATTGATGCACTATGCCCTTTGATAGGCAATATACACCAATTACAGTGTTTTTAAACTCAGTTCCGTTATCACTACGAAGCCGTTTAACCCTTGTTCCATATGAATTCTCCCCTTGGTCTAAGAACCCGATGAGCTTGGAAGCCGTCTCGTCCTTTGTACCTAGAAAGAAAACCCAAGAAAAACGTGAGTAATCGTCAGTAATAACTAAACAATACCAACTACCACCTATGCTCCTTTTGTTGATTGGTCCGAAGAGGTCCATATGCAACAAATCGAATGTGGCAGTGATGGAGTTCTGAGTCTTGGACTTATCTGCCTTGTTGCATGGTAGAGAATAGATCCTCATACAGGTAGACACTTATCCTCGAACTGAAAACTCTTCATAGGCAAACCTTGCACCAATCCATTTTTCGTTATATAGTTCATTTTCCTCAGGTGCAAATGTGCCATACGTCTGTGCCATAAAACCGATTCAGTCTCCGAAGCTTTAAATAACAGACAGATTTGACCCATCGAAGTTTCCGGTTTGTTCATATCGAGTATGTACAAGTCATTCTTCCTTGGTGCCCTCATCAGATACCACTCTTCAGGTATCTTGAAACCCGGTTTTAGCACCAACACCTCAGTATCAGTGAACAGCACTGAATTCTTCTTATCACAGATTTGAGATACACTAATGAGATTATGAACCAGTTTATCAACGTGATAAACTTGATCCAATTTGATCGTCTCATTAGTGACCACTCCAGTACCCCTGATGTTTCCTCCCTTATTTCCCGCGAATGATACAAATCCCCGATTCCCTCCCTTAAAGTCTGTAAGTAGACTTCTTTCCCCTGTCATGTGCCTGGAGCATCCACTGTCGACGAACCATTTGTTGTTTAGACCTGTGGCTATCTCCTGCAAATGAAAGAAAATAGGTTAGTTATTAGGGGGAACCCAAGCCATAACTGACTTGGTTATACCATTCTCGTCCACATACTTAAACTCTTTCAAATACCCATCTCTCCTTTCAGGTGACTTGGGTCTTTGAACTGGAGTTTGTTGTGGTGCCGAGTGATTTAAGTTCACTCTTTGCCTTTGAGTAGGCATTTGCTGTGGAGCTCTTGAATAATTACGATTATAATTCATTTCAGACTGGTATCCTTGAGCTCTACCCGGTGTGTGATGTCTAACAGGAGTGTGTGACCTAACCGGAGTGTAAGATCTGCTAGGTGTTGTGCTCCTATATAGTTGTTGTGGTCTAGACCTAGATTGATTGATGACTCGATTTGGTGAATTAGTCCTAATCACTTCTTTTGGTCCACCTTTCACCGGTATTTGTTTCACAGCCGTTTTTGGTGTAGTTTGCACAGCTTTCTCGGTACTCTGAGAACTACTAGTGCTCGCAACACTTGTAGAAGGCTTAACTTGTTCTAGCTTCCCTGTCTTAGGTGTATTGTCTACTTTCCTATGCGGACAGTTAGAAGCAACGTGCCCCCTTTCGTGACATCTAAAGCAAGACATTTTGTCAATAGTCTTCTTGTGTGTGCCCTTTGACTTAGGTGACTCACTAGTGTCTGGTTCTTTTGGTGCATCTATAGTGACTGGTTCATCATCATGATCATTAAAATCAATTTTGTGTTTTCCTACAGGTGTATCACTAGAGGAAGGCACAAATTTAACTTTCTTAATATTGACATTAGTATCAGTCACCTTAGGTGTATTTTCCTTTACAGGTTCAGACACTGGTTCTGGTATTTCCTCTAAGTTTACTGATTTCTCAGTTTTCTCCTGAGGTTGAGGCACATAGTTGTCATTAAAAGGCGGAGGACTCTCATGATATCCCAGACCTACAGGCTTTTTAGATTGACGTTGAGCATCTAAAATTTTCCCTAGGTTAAGACTTGAGTTCCTAAACTTTTCAAGTTTACTATTTGCCTCAGCTACCTTCACCTTAGACTCGGCTAGCTCTATGTCTTTGGTTTTTAGCTCCTTGGTTAATGCCTCAACATGTTCATACATGAGTTCTAACCTAACACATTGTTCGCTCAGTTTGTCCTTTAGAACTATAACATCTTGTGCGTCAGCCTTAAGCTTATCCCTAAGATCTTGCTTTATATCTATCAGGCTAGCATTATCTGATTTTAAAGATTCATTTTGAGCATATATATTTTGATGTGATTCTAGTACTAAAATTAACCTATCGTTAGAAGTAGCACATAAAACACACAATTCATGGAAAAGATGGAAATTCAGACTTACCTTTGAATGATCTGATTCTACGTTGGCCATCTGAGCGGCAAACTCCAAAATCGTCTGATCATCCGACTTCTCCACCCCATCGGACTGCTTTCTTTTTGACTGTTGTCCCCTGTGTTCTGCTCTACTCCTTCACATCCACTCTCAGTCACTTCAGCCATAAAGGTTCTAGCGTTCGTTTCTGGATGTGTACTCCAGTCATAAGTACCGTCTAGCTGTCTGTCTTATGTGACGTTAGATAACAGACCAGCTATATTTGCTTGACTGGTTGATGTACTCGGAAGATATCGCTGTTGTGATTGGTTCTGATATTGTCCATGATTCTGATTCTGCCTTTGGTAATTCTCTACCTTCGGTCTCTGACACTCTCTGGCGAAGTGTCCTAACCCTTGACAGTTGTAGCATTTTACCTTGGACTTATCGAAGCCAATCCTGTTGTTACTCATATTCAGATTTCTTCCCGTCCGTTTGATGAACCTCTTAACCCGTTGAGTTACCATGGCCAGTTGCCATTGGAGATCCATCTCTTCAAGGTCATCAGGGTCTACCTGATCGTAATCTTCATCCCAGAGTGCAGGATCGTTGATTTTACCCTGAACACAATTTCCATATGCGGCCACGAATGAAGCCAATAGATTAAGATGGTCTTCACCCGATTTAGCGCTCATAGGCATCTTAGAATAACCCTGAGATGTAGATGCCGGTGAAGCCTGATGTTGCTGTTCTTCTGGTCTACTAAACCCTAAGAAAGCCTACTCTGTGCGTCCTCTGGCTCAGCTGGTGACGATGTTTCTCCCGAGAAGAAGGCTGTGGCTGTCTTCATTTCGGCTGCCACTGAAGGTTTTGAATTTCCAAAATACATTGCTGGATTTTGAACTTGTTCATAATCCGTTTCTTCCTTCAGTAGTTCAAAATGATACGCCCTCAGCGTTCCTACCACATTCTCCAGAGTCAGAGTATAGTATTTATCCTCATCATGCTTAATCAAGGCCACGTACATCGCCCATTTGGCCGGTAAAGCATCCAGAAGCTTATTATTCTTTTCTGTGTCACTATACTCAATATCATGACTGTCTAATTCAGTCAGCAGATGATAGAAATGCGTGACAGTGTCCTCCAGCTTTTCATCCTTCAATGCCTTGAAGATAGCGAACTGCTGCTTGAGCATCTCCATACGTTTCCTTCTAACCCTCGGGTTACCCTCACACCTAATTTCCAATGCCTCCCACAGCTCTTTTGTTGTCTTCTGATTTCGGAAAGTGTGTAGTATGTCCTGAGGTAACGTCATTCTGATGATAGCGTAAGCATGATTCTCTGCTTCAAACAGCTTTTTGTCATCATCCTTCATTTTAGAATAAGGAACAACCTTTTGTCGTCCCTCGATCTCAGCTGTCGGTGGAATGTATCCCTCCTCGATACATATCCACATGCGCATATCGTTAAAACGCGCGAAGTCGGCAAACCGATCCTTCCACCAGTAATAATCTTCAAGTTTCATCAATTTTGGCGGAGTATTTGCTTTTCCGACCTCGTGATCCATTTCCAGAAACCATTGTAGACTTGTCATTGTTTCAAAGATAATTGAATCTAAACTTAATTAATTTAATTCGAAATTAATTTAAATTAATTCTTTCGAATTTAGGTAAATTCGAATCTAATTAACTTCAAATCTATTTGGGATTAAATTCGAGTTAAGTTTTTAAATCCAATTAAAGTCGAATGTGATGACAATGTCGAAGGTCTCTAATGTCGAAATTCCAGTTAAATTCGAACACTAATCAAACTCGAAACCCAGATAAACTCGAAGCCCCCCTATTCGACTTTAGTGCAAAGTCGAAGCCTAAAGTAAATTCGAAACGTCCAAACTCGAAACCACTTTGTAGGAAACTCGAAAGGAGCGTATTTTGGTCAAACTCGAGAATGAGCAAAACCCTAATTTCTCCTTAACAAAGTCGAGCGCCGCAAATTCGAGAAACGGCTAATACCTCGAGTTTTTCACGTTTTTCAGATTAAATCAATATTTTTACAAGTAAAAATATTGATTTTGACCAAAAACGTGAACTACAACAAAGTATTTCCCGGATTCCAATTTGATAAGCTCGAAAAATCCAAAAACAAGTGAGATTAACCGTCTAAAAGCGTCAAGAAACCTAGGATGTATCTTTATGAACACGAAGAACACCCCTTAGGCTCTAATACCACTTGAAAGGTCTTGCACTACAAAGATCTATCTAGACGCGACACACACCAACGAGTGCGGAATCCTCGTTAGCGGCTTGACGGATATAACACTCACACGAAACACGGAGACTACCACACGTTGTACGATCGACCACGAATGAACCTACGCAATGATTCTCTCCGAAAACACTCACTATCAGCTGATAAACTCGAGATCGCCTTTTGCTAATTGATCACACGAATTCTGCAAAAGTCTGCTAATGATTCGAGTTAATCCCTAATTATAGAGGCTCATTCGAGTTTGTCATGGGCCAAACTCGAAACAGGCCCAAGGCCCATTCGAATTTGTCCCCTTGACAAATTCGAAACTGCCTCATTCGAATTTGTACCAAATTCGAATCTTCCTTATGTGTAAATTCGAATATGCACTAAATTCGAATTTCACAAGTCAAACTTTTACTTGAACATATGTTTAACTTATGTTTGAATTAATCTTTGGACTTTATGTTTGAACTTCTTGTAATACATTACATCAAGTTCAAACATACAATTAATAACTATCAAACACATATAAACACATATATCAAACACTAGTTAGTATTCAATACTTTGTAACATGACTTAGACAAAATGCTAATACGACTTAGACTGCTATCGTCACACAGGGTGTACCAACACTAAAGTCAGGGGCCACAGCATTCTATTCGGGAGAAGAGCCTATACCTGTTGCAGCGGAAGAATCAAGCAATATGTAGTTCTTAGGGTTTTCTAAACCAGAAGAAAAACCACAACACTCAGCATCTACTTCTCAAGCCTATACCAAGATGCCTATGAGCGCAAAATCAGCTGAAGATCATCTAAATCTTCTAGCTTTGTTTGTCGCAGCTTACGACAATTGTGTTCAAGGAAAAATAAACGATCCAGCTCTGTGGGAAGATGACTACGATCAAGTAGATCCCGACGACTTGGAACAGATGGACCTACAATGGCAACTGGCCATGGTGACACAAAGGGTCAAGAGATTTATGAAGAGGACAGGAAGGAATTTGAGTGTAAGCAACAACGTTGGTTTCGACAAGTCAAAAGTAAAGTGCTACAATTGTCAAGGATTGGGACACTTTGCCAGAGAATGTCAACGACCAAAAGTGGAAAATTATCAGAATCAGATACAAGGGAGACAATACTCTAGTGGTTCTGGGAATCAAGCAGCCATAGCTGGTCTGTTAACAAACGTGTCATCCAACAGACAGCTAGATGGCACATATGATTGGAGCACTCATCTGGAGTCGAATGCCAGAACCTTTATGGCTGAGGTAACTGAGACTGGGGGGGACAGAGCTGAAGAAGAAGCAGAGGACACCCTGCAGTCAGATACAAGTCCTTTGTTGGTGGAAAAGTCAGAGGAGCAAACCATTCTGGAGTTTACATCTCAAATGGCCAATGTGGAATCGGACCGCAAAAAGGTAACTCTAAACTTTTCTATATTCCATGACTTATGTGTTTTAAGTGCTACTCTAAATGATAGATTAAATCTAGTACTAGAGACACATAACACCTTAACAGCTCATGTCCAATCATTAAAATCTGATAATGCTAGTCTTCTAGATATTAAAGAGGATTTAAGGAACAAGATGAAAGCGGATGCTCAGGATGTGATAGTTCTAAAACAAAAGTTAAGTGAACAATGTGTCAGGTTAGAACTCATGTATGAGCATGTCGAATCTTTAACCAAAGAACTCACCCTTAAAGAATGTAGAGCTAGCTGAATCTAGAGTTAAGGTTACAGAGGCCAATAGCAAGCTTGAAAAGTTTAGGAACTTATCCCTAAATCTAGGAAAAATCTTAGAAGCTCAAAGGCATTCTAAGAAACCAGTAGGCCTAGGTTATCAGGAGAGTCCTCTACCGTTCAACAACAACTATGTGCCTCAACCTCAGGATAAAACCACTGAACCGGTTGAATCTGAGGTAGCAAATGTAACTGAACCTGAAAAGGATAATTCAACTAAGGTGTCTACCACAACCCCTAAGATTAAAAAAGTCAAGTTTGTGCAGTCTACTAGGGACACTAAACTAGGAGAAGCCAAAACTAAAAGTGATAATCAGCAAGGGGGTGTAAGTACTGTAGTTGAATCGAAAGAACATGACAGTAGTGAGACACCTATATCAAAGGGTACTTATAAGAATCCGATTGATAAAATGTCATGCTTTAGATGTCATGAGAAAGGTCACGTTGCGTCTAGCTGTCCTTATAAGAAAATAGAGTCTACAACAACAGTAGGGAAGCCAGACCAACCAACCTCAAAACCAGTATCTAGTATTGCTAGCACAAGTAGTTCTCAACATACTGAGAAGAACTTGAATGCAACTCCTAGGGTAGCTGCTAAACAAATACCAGTGTCAGTCAGACAGAATGAAGTGATTAGGACTAATTCTCCGAATAATGTCCCTAGTCAATCTAGGTCAGGACCGCAACAAGGCTATAGGAGTACAACACCTAGGAGGACTTACACTCTAGTTAGGTTACATACCCGTAATAGACAACAGACACCCGGTAGAGCCCAGGGATACAACAATGAAATGCACTATAATGATAACTATTCTAGGGCTCAACCGCAAATGACAACCCAAAGGCCAAGAGTGAATATTAATCATTCAGCTCCACAACAAGTTCTCAATCAAAAACCCAAGTCAACTGAAAGGAGAGATAGGTATTTGAAGGAGTTCAAGTATGTGGATGAGAATGGTATTACCAAGTCAGTCATCGCTTGGGTTCCTCGTGATAACTAACTTGTTTTCTTTCATGTGCAGGAGCTATCTACAGGTCTTAACAACAAGTGGTTCATCGACAGTTGTTGCTCTCGTCACATGACTGGGGGAAAGGAGTCTACTGACAGACTTCAAGGGAGGGAACAAGGGCTTTGTGTCATTTGCTGGGAACACGGGAGGAAATATCACTGGAACAGGAGTGGTTACTAATGGGACAATCACACTTGATCAAGTTTACCATGTCGATGAAATTGATCACAATCTCATTGTCATTTGCTGGGAACAAGTGTTAGTGCTGAAGAGTGGATCATGATGAGAGCCCCAAGGGTGAATGATATGTAAATGATAGACATGAATGTATCAGACTCATCGATGGGAATGATTTGTCTACTATCTAAAGCTTCAGAATCTGAATCTCTACTGTGGCACAGACGCATGGCACACTTGCACCTCAGGAAATGAACTACATCACGAAAAATGGACTGGTGCAAGGTGTTCCACTGAAGAGTTTTTAGTTCGAAGACAAGTGTGTACCGTGCAAAAAGGGAAACCAAAATAAAAAGTCACACCAGTCCAAGACTCAAAACTCGATCGCTTCCACCTTCGATTTGCTGCATATGGATCTCTTCGGTCTGATCAACAAAAGGAGCATAGGTGGTTGTTGGTTTTGTTTAGTTATTATTGATGATTACTCACGTTTCTCTTGGGTTTTGTTTTTAGGTACAAAGGACGAAACAGCAGGCACGCTGATTAGGTTCTTAGACCAAGTCGAGAACTCTTATGGTATCAGGAGTTATAACAGAACAAAACTTAAGAATGCAGTAATTGGTGTATATTGCCAAACTAAAGGCATAGTGCATCAATTTAGTGCACCTTATGAGCCACAACAAAATGGGGTGGCAGAACGTAAGAACAGGACTTTGATTGAGGCAGCAAGGACCATGCTCTCGGATTCAAAGCTTCCTATCATGTTTTGGGGGGAGGCAGTGAATACCGCGTGTCATGTTTTAAACAGGGTCTTTACTGTCAAATCACTGAACAAAACATGTTATGAAGTTTTGAATAAAAGACCACCAAATTTGACTGGCTTTAAACCATTTGGGGTACCGTGTACTTTATTGAAAACAAAACATCAACCTAAGTTTGGTGAAAAGGCTGACGAAGGATACTTCCTAGGTTATGTTCCTAGTTCACCAAACAAGAGGGTTTTAACAAAACAAATGGTACGGTTGAAATTGTGTTCAACATTGACATAACAATTTATTCACATGAACCCCAAACTGGTCCTGAATGGTTCTTTAATTATGACTCTGTGTTGGAATCATTTAACATATCATTTAGTGGAAATGCAGGTTCTGTGGAAAATGAATTCTCATCATTGAATCTCAACGACGAGTGTAGTGGTTTTCCAAGATCAAGTATTCCATCAACATCTGAGACTACAACGACAGAAGACGGGTCTCCAGCCAATAATGAACCTGAATTACCTACGAATGAGAATCAGACAAGTCATCCTACTTCCGAAGATAGTGATCATGAGGAAGAAGTTACTCCATCTGAAGTCATACCCCCAATAGGTGAAATAGGATCGAAATTGGGATATAATCTTCAGGTCGATGTGATTGAAACATCGAGAATAAATAAGGATCATCCAATTGAGGGTATCATAGATAATCCACATGCTAGTGTGAGAACTAGGAATAGTGTGAATAATAACACAATGCTGTTATCGATTATCAATGACTCAAAGGCGTTTCACACGTGTTTATATGTGTGTTTCATTTCACAAGTAGAGCCAAAGAATGTGCAAATGGCTCTAAAAGACAATTCTTGGGTTGAAGCTATGCAAGAGGAACTGTCACATTTCAGAAAGCTTGAAGTGTGGGAGTTAGTGTCGTTGTCTCGAGGAGAAGTTGCTATAGGGACCAAATAGTTACTCATAACAAGGAAAGACTCGTGGTAAGAGGGTTCAACCAGGAAGAAGGTATAGATTATAACGAAGTGTTTTCAATAGTGGCGAAGCTTGAGGCAATTCGATTGTTTCTGGCTTTCGCGTCCTTCAAAGGGTTTAAGGTACATCAACTCGACGTAAAGAGTGCCTTCTTATACGGAAAGGTGAATGAATTGGTGTATGTCAAACAACCGCCAGGGTTTACAGAACCCAAATATCCCGACAGAGTATATCGACTTGATAAGGCTATGTATGGATTGCATCAGGCACCTAGGGCTTGGTATGAGACATTGTCAACTCACCTCTTAGACAATGGGTTTGAGAGACGGAGAATTGATAGTACACTATTCGTGAAAAGAAAAGGTGAAGATATTATTCTGGTACAAGTGTACGTGGAGGACATCATCTTTGGGTCGTCCAACGAGCAAATGTGCAAGGATTTTGAAGAGGTTATGAAGTCGAAGTTTGAGATGAGTGCTATGGGAGACAATAATGCGGATCTTTTCACAAAAGCATTTGATAGGTCACGCTTTGAATTGTTAGTTCAACTAAATGGCATGACTAATCCAGAGTAACTTGACCTTAGTAGTTTTTCTTTCTTTTTAGTAGTAACATATTAGTTTAGTTTCTTAGTGTATTTTACTGAAAAATGAAAAACAACAGAAAAAAGAGAGAAAACCATAAAAAATTTCAAAAAAAAGAGAGAATATTAAAAAAAAATGAGATAAGTCTTAGAGTCATAGGTTCAAAGTGACGAAAATTAGCACAGTCTAACAAACTCTAAGTGTTAAGCTTCCACACATAATGCACCATAAAATCTACGTGATATACACATTCTTGTCTGATGTGTTGGTAGGCATAATACATGAAGGAACTCCTAAAAGCTAAAAAAATAATAAAAAAAATGTCATATGTGTAACTAACTTAGATGTACGACCAAAGGTCTTAATTTCTATGCTAGAGACATACAGACAATGATTGTGAATGAGGTATGTAAATTCATATGGGGGATGTATAGCTTCATCAAAATACATCTTAAACAAATAAAGAGAAGGTTTTGAAAAGTAACGGAAGTCAAAACAAGTCGCTTTGTTGTATGTGAGTACAAACCTGTCACCGCTGTTTTGACTTAAACTAGCAAGATATGTTGCTTTGTTGTACGAGAGTACAGACATGTCATAGATGTCTTGCTAACATAAGAGGAACATTAAGACAAACTAAGACACACTGTTGTATTTAAATACAGAACGGTGTCCGTTGTTTGCCTTTTAAAGATAATTTACAAATACCACAAAGTCATAATCATTGTGTGTCTGCCTTGATCGTAGAAGTATGTCTAAGTATGGGACACGTAAGGTAGTTTCTTGATAAATAGAAAGGCCAAAGGAAATTCCAAAGTGTTGAATGTTTAAAAGGAAAAACATACCAACAATCACCTTGAAATGTATGTTACGATAAACAATCAAAGAAATAAAAAAATTCCTAATTGTGAATGTGAAATACTGAAAGTGCGTTTGACACTACTATCTGATTGAACCTTCTTTGACTATCTCGCAAAAATATTATGTTGGTGTATTTTTATCCTTAAATTATTTTTGAGTTGATTTAATTTCATTTTATTTCATTTTGTTTAATTTAATTAATTGTAATTTATTTTAGCTTAAAGTATCTTAATTTTAATAAATAGGAACAAGGTCAAAGTTACTAGGATGCATTTTTAGTTAAAGAAACAAAATTGCGTGATAATCTATTGCTTAGTGTGAATGTCTCGCAAAGTTGAAAAAATTCCGTCAAGTGAAAAAGTTGGATTTTATTCAAAAATTTTCAAAATTTTCAATTATGTTCGAACATCAGCTAAGTTCGAAGTTACATTCGAACTTGCTGCAAGTTTGAACTTAACATAAGTTCGAAGTAGTTTGGATATAAATAGGTCAACAGTGTTCATTTAATGCACCTACATTTGAACTTGTACTCTCGAACTTATCCGGCGATTTCGAACTTCTTCTCGAACTTGTCGAGAATTCGAATTTGATCCCTATTTCACGAAGATTCAACTATTTGCACTCGACCTTACAAGATTTCACTTTAGGTTTACTTCTAAACAGAAAAGTAAGTACTTGTTGCGAGGTTAAATGGACGTTAATCATGTATTTTGGGTTTTAAATGACCGAAAACTATAGAGTTACCAACTATAAGTTTAAGTGTATAAAACTTAAAAAAGGAACCTCAATAAACTTGATTAGAACCTTTTAGGACTAGATTCATTGGCCATTTAAGTCTACAAAGGATAAAATCATGAGTTTTGATGTTCAACTAGCCGGCTTCGAACTTGTTCTTCATGTTCGAACTTGTTAGGACTTCGAACTTGTCAAAAATATCTATAAGTTCGAAGACAGACATGTTCGAAGAGAAATCTCGAACTTAAATAAGTTCAAAGGTCAAAAGATTGTTCGAACTTAAGTAAGTTCATAGGACTTATATTCTCAAATTTGAGTAAGTTCGAAGATATTCATATTCAAACTTAATCAAGTTCGAATAACTTAAATTTTTCCAACATTAATTTCTAACAATTTAAATGTTTGATTTGTGTGCAGATATGAGAGATCGTGCTTTTTTCAATAAGCACAGTATGATTATGGTTGTTGATCTTCAGCTGCCAGAGGCTCAGCCTTATAGACAGATGCTTGAATTCCTGTCACAGTCACGGGTGGCGTATGCGCTCACGCATAACCCGCAAATCATTCTCTCGTATGTTCGCCAATTCTGGCAATCGCTACATGTTGACTGCACCGCTGTTTCGACGCTTCTAAGGGCCACAGTTGGTGGACGACCAGTTGCGTTCTCAGCTGATCATCTGCGTACTATTCTGTAGTTGGGGACGATAGAACAAGAAGATGGTCCCATAGACTACCCAGCTCACATCAGGCAGGCGGCCTTCTTAAGGATGGGTTACGCCCAAGATATTACGAAGGCATCATATGTAAAGACTGGGCTTATAGGCCAATGACGCTATCTGGTGCACGTAATAATTGTATGCTTTACACCCAAGAAGGTAGGTTTTAACACAATGGTGTCTAAGCTACAATCAGCGATGATTTCTTTGGTGTACTACAAGCCTTACTGCTTTTCTTAGCTATTATTTGGGGAGTTTGTGCACCAAATCTCTGCTCCAACCCGTGAAAGGTTTTTGATGTATCCGAGGTTTATCATGATGATCATCAGACATTTTCTGCCAGAATTACTGACATTGCCAGAACAGACGTTAGTAGCCGTCATTGATAAGTGAATCTTCGTAGATTTCCAGTCCTACAACGCAAGAAGGGAAGAACAAGTAAGGCCCCAAGTGGCTCCGATAATTAGAGCAGTCATCGATCCAGATTTCTTAGTTCCAGAGGGAAAATATTGGATAAATGAAGTTCCTCCGTAACAAGCTCCACTGCAACAAGATCCGGCAAGGCAAGCACCGGTTGTTCGGGAAGTCCCTTCATCAAGTTCAATTGAAATTGTGTTTAACATTGACGTAACAAGTTATTCACATGAACCCCAAACTGGTCCTGATTGGTTATTTGATTATGACTCTGTGTTTGAATCATTTAACATACCGTTTAGTGGAAATGCAGGTTCTGTGGAAAATGACTTCTCATCATTGAATCTCAACGACGAGTGTAGAGGTGTTCCAAGATCAAGAATTCCATCAACAACTGAGACTACAACGACAGAAGATGGGTCTCCAGCCGATAATAAACCTGAATTACCTATGAATGAGAATCAGACAAGTCATCCTACTTCCGAAGATAGTGATCATGAGGAAGAAGTTACTCCATCTGAAGTCAAACCCCCAGTAGGTGACATAGGATCGAATTTGGGAGATTATCTTCAAGTCGATGAGATTGAAACATCGAGAATAAATAAGGATCATCCAATTGAGGGTATCATAGAGAATCCACTTGCCGGTGTGAGAACTAGGAGTAGTGTGAATAATAACACAGTGTTGTTATCGATGATCAACGACTCCGAGGCGTTTCACACGTGTTTATATTCGTGTTTCATCTCACAAGTAGAGCCAAAGAATGTGCAAATGGCTCTGAAAGACAATTCTTGGGTTGAAGCTATGCAAGAGGAACTGTCACAGTTCAAAAAGCTTGAACTGTGGGAGTTACTGTCGTTGTCTCGAGGAGAAGTTGCTATAGGGACCAAATGGGTCTTTAAGTGCAAACGGGATGATCGGGGCGTAGTTACTCGTAACAAGGCAAGACTCGTGGTAAGAGGGTTCAACCAGGAAGAGGGTATAGATTATTACGAAGTTTTTGCACCAGTGGCGAGGCTTGAGGCGATTCGATTGTTTCTGGCTTTCGCGTCCTTCATAGGGTTTAAGGTATATTGACTCGGCGTAAAGAGTGCCTTCTTATATGGTAAGGTGAAGGAATTGGTTTTATGTCGAACAACCGCGAGGGTTTACTGATCCCAAATATCCTGACAGAGTATATCGACTTGAGAAGGCTCTGTATGGATTGCCTCAGGCACCTAGGGCTTGGTATGAGACACTGTCAACTCACCTCTTAGACAATGGGTTTGAGAGAGGGAGAATTGATAGTACACTATTCGTGAAAAGGAAAGGTGAAGATATTATTCAGGTACAAGTGTACGTGGACGACATCATCTTCGGGTCGTCAAACGAGCAAATGTGCAAGGATTTTGAAAAGGTTATGAAGTCGAAGTTTGAGATGAGTGTTATGGGAGAGCTAAACTTCTTTCTCGGTTTACAAGTTGAACAAAGGAAAGAAGGAATGTTTATTAATCAGACGAAGTGTGTCTATGACATTTTGGAGCGCTTCGGGATGGAAGGAACAAAGGTTGGCCGCGCATTTCAGTACTCCGATTCAAGTAAATCATTATCTCGGATCGAGAATAGATAGTGATACTGATGTGGATCCAACTTTATATTGGGCCATGATCGGGTCACTTATGTATTTAACTGCATCTAGACATGACATAATGTTTGCTGTGTGTATTTGTGTCAGGTTTCAAGCTAATCCGAAATAATTGCATATGAAAGCCGTGAAGCAAATTCTGAGATACCTGAAGTCGAAACCGAAGCTAGGACTTTGGTATCATGCTGATGGAGATATGGAATTGGAGGCCTACACGGAATCTGACTATGGTGGATGTAGTTAGAACCAGAAATCAACGATTGGAGGTTGTCAGTTCCTTGGAAGGAGGCTCGTATCCTAGCAGTGCAAGAAACAAACTTCGGTAGCCGTATCAACATGTGAGGCCGAGTATGTAGCTGCTGGTAGTTGATGTTCACACATTCTGTGGATTCAACAACAATTGCGGGATTACGGTTTGACTTATACTCATACTCCCATTAAGATAGACAATCAGTCTACTATTGCCATAACAAATAAACCAGTTAAACACAGCAAGACTAAGCACATAGACATAAGACATCATTTTATACGTGATTGTGCTGAATAGAACTTGATAAAACTGGTAAAAGTTGCAACGGAAGACAATAATGCGGATCTTTTCACAAAAGCATTTGATAGGTCACGCTTTGAATTGTTAGTTCAACTAAATGGCATGAGTAATCCAGAGTAACTTGACCTTAGTACTTTTTCTTTCTTTTTAGTAGTAACTTATTAGTTTAGTTTCTTAGTGTATTTTACTGAAAAATGAAAAACAACAGAAAAAAGAGAGAAAACCATAAAAGATTTCAAAAAAAGAGAATATTAAAAAAAAATGAGATAAGTCATAGAGTCATGGGTTCTAAGTGACGAAAATTAGCACAGTCTAACAAACTCTAAGTGTTAAGCTTTCACACATAGTTCACCATAAAATCTACGTGATATACACATTCTTGTCTGATGTGTTGGTAGGCATAATACATGAAGGAACTCCTAAAAGCTAAAAAAATAATCAAAAAAATGTCATATGTGTAACTAACTTAGATGTACGACCAAAAGATCTTAATTTCTATGTTAGAGACATACAGACAATGATTATGAATGAGGCATGCAAATTTATATGGGGGATGTATATAGCTTCATCAAAATACATCTTAAACAAATAAAGAGAAGGTTTTGAAAAGTAACGGAAGTCAAAACAAGTCGCTTTGTTGTACGTGAGTACAGACCTGTCACTGCTGTTTTGACTTAAACTAGCAAGATATGTCGATTTGTTGTACGTGAGTACAGACCTATCACCGCTGTTTTACTAATGTAAGAGGAACTCTAAGACAAACTAAGACACTCTGTTGTATGTAAATACAGAACCGTGTCCGCCGTATGCCTTTTAAAGATAATTTGCAAATACCAAAAAGTCATAATCATTGTGTGTCTGCCTTAATCATAGAAGTATGTCTAAGTGTCGGACACGTAAAGTAGTTTCTTGATAAATAAAAAGGCCAAAGGAAATTCCAAAATGTTGAATGTTTAAAAGGAAAACATACCAACGATCACCTTGAAGTGTATGTTACGACAAACAATCAAAGGAATAAAAAAAATTCCTAATTGTGAAAGTGAAATACTGAAAGTGCGTTTGACACCACTATCTGACTGAACCTTCTTTGCTATCTCGTAAAAATATTCGGTTGGTGTATTTTTACCCTTAAATTACTTTTGAGTTAATTTAATTTCATTTTGTTTCATTTTGTTTAATTTTATTTAATTTTATTTTATTTTAGCTTAGAGTATCTTAATTTTAATAAATAGGAACAAGGTCAAAGTTACTAGGATGCATTTTTAGTTGAAAAAACAAAATTGTGTGATAATCTTTTGCTTAGTGTGAATGTCTCGCAAAGTTGAAAAAATTCCGTCAAGTTAAAAAGTTGGATTTTATTCAATAATTTTCAAAATTTTCAATTATGTTCGAACATCATCTAAGTTCGAAGTTACATTCGAACTTGCTGCAAGTTTGAACTTAACATAAGTTCGAAGTAGTTTGGATATAAATAGGTCAACAGTGTTCATTTAATGCACCTACATTCGAAATTGTACTCTCGAACTTATCCGGCGATTTCGAACTTCTTCTCGAACTTGTCAAGTTTTCAAATTTGATCCCTATTTCACGAAGATTCAACTATTTGCACTCGAACTTACAAGATTTCACTTTAGGTTTACTTCTAAACAGAAAAGTAAGTACTTGTTGCGAGGTTAAATGGACATTAATCGTGTATTTTGGGTTCTAAATGGCCGAAAACAATAGCGTTACCAACTATAAGTTTAAGTGTATAAAACTTAAAAGAGGAACCTCAATAAACTTGATTAGAACTTTTTAGGACTAGATTCATTGGCCATTTAAGTCTAAAAAGGTTAAAATCATGAGTTTTGATGTTCAACTAGCAGGCTTCGAACTTGTTCTTCATGTTCGAACTTGTCAGGACTTCGAACTTGTCAAAAATATCTATAAGTTCGAAGAAAGACATGTTCGAATAGAATCCTCGAACTTAAATAAGTTCGAAGGTCAAAAGACTGTTCGAACTTAAGTAAGTTCGAAGGACTTATATTCTCGAATTTAAGAAAGTTCGAAGATGTTCAAATTCGAATAACTTAAATTTTTCCAACATTAATTTCTAACATTTTAAATGTTTGATTTGTGTGCAGATATGGGAGATCGTGCTTTTTTCAATAAGCACAGTATGATTATGGCTGTTGATCTTCAGCTGCCAGAGGCTCAGCTTTATAGACAGATGCTTGAATTCCTGTCACAATCATGGGTGGCGTATGTGATCACGCATAACCCGCAGATCATTCTCTCGTATGTTCGCCAATTCTGGCAATCGCTACAAGTTGACTGCACCGCTGTTCCGACGCTTCTTAGGGCCACAGTTGGTGGACGACCAGTTGCGTTCTCAGCTGATCATCTGCGTACTATTCTGCAGTTGGGGACGATAGAATAAGAAGATGTTCCCATAGACTACCCAGCTCCCATCAGGCAGGCGCCCTTCTTAAGGATCGGTTACGCCCAAGATATTACGAATGCATCGTACGTAAAGATAATGTTATGCTTTGCACCCAAGAAGGTAGGTTTTGACATAATGGTGTCTAAGCTACAATCAGCGATGATTTCTTTGGTGTACAACAAGCCTTACAGCTTTTCTGAGCTATTATTTGGGGAGTTTGTGCACCAAATCTCTGCTCCAACCCGTGAAAGGTTTTTTATGTATCCGAGGTTTATCATGATGATCATCAGACATTTTCTGCCAGAATTACCGACATTGCCAGAACAGACGTTAGTAGCCGTCATTGATAAGCGAATCTTCGCAGATTGCAAGTCCCACAATGCAAGAAAGGCAGAACAAGTAAGGCCCCAAGTGGCTCTGATATTTGGAGCCATCATCGATCCGGATTTCGTAGTTCCAGAGGGAGAAGATTGGATAAATGAAGTTCCTCCGCAACAAGCTCCACAACAACAAGCTCCGGCAACGCAAGCACCGGTTGCTCGGGAAGTCCCTTCATCAAGTACAGCGACAGCGGCAGCTGGGCCTTCCACATCGGGACCCCAGACTGACCCGAGGGCTCAGACGTTCGAAGAAATTTTTGCCCAAGGCGCAGCAGCTCAAGAAAATATAACTAAGGAGCTTGTACAAGATATTTTGGAGACTTCTGACATGGATGATATATTCATGCAATGATTATCAGCCTCCAGTAGCTGCAACTGAAGGATCAGAGGGTCAAGAAGCGACAGAAGGTAATGTTGAGACAACTTCTGAATCTGATTCAGATTAAAGCTCAGAAGAAGAGTTAAGGGAAGCTGCCAATCCACCAATTTCCTTTGAAAGACATGGTTCTAGGCTTGTTGTGAGCAGATGTAAATTAACACGTCCTGCTCTCAGAGACGAAGACGAAGGTGATGCAGATTTTGTGTTAGAAGAGGAAGCCTTGATTACAAGCCAACAAAAGGCAAAGCGTCAAAGAATAAGTCAAGAAGCTCCATCCACCTCAACTGTCGTTCCGTCTGCCGTAACCATCGCTCCATCTACATCAACCTCAATGCCATCAACATCCATTCCATCTATAGACAACCAAAGCTTCTTGGACTTGAAAGCAAAGGTAGACCTCCAGATAGTCCAATTCTTTCAGCTTTCGCAAGCTGTGAATGAGCTTCAACAGCACAAAGATTGGAGCTGCAAAATGTTCAACTTCAGCGAACGGTCTCTTCCCAACAAGAAACTATAACTGCCCAGTAAACTCAGATACTGACTCGTGAGACCCTTGTACAGCAAATATTGAAAGATCTTCAAGCTCAGGGGGAGAGTAGTTGTCGGGGCGATGAGTTGAGGGAAGTTCGTAGAGATGGGGATGATGAAGGAGGTGACCCAGATACTCAAAAGAAAGACAGTGAGCTAGCAGATCTTCCACATGAGACTTCTCAGAAAGCTGAACTTCAGGGGGAGCCTGGATCATCGGGATCAGAAGGAGATAAAGAAAAAGGTAAGGCTCCCGGAACGTCAGAGCTCATTGAGCAAGAAATGATTGGAGCCTTATCCGGAATAGATGATTATGAGGAAGTGAACTTTGACTTTGAAGACGATCTGGAAGAACTTGAAGAATGAGAGTTTGTGCCAGAAAATGTTCCAGATTGGAAATCAGATAATGAAGTCCTAGTTGATGAAGAACACGAGGCTGATGAGATTGTTATCCAGAAACAACCTATCACAGAGGCGTATACGACTGCGGAACAGAATTTGATTGACATCGAGGTGCTTAAAGCTGCCTTGAATGTTGAATCAGAATCTGAAGTGCCTGATAGGGAACTCACAGCTGAAGAAAAGAAAAAGTTGTGGTTTAGGACAGAGAAGAAGGCTTTGTCATTAAAAGAGAAAATGAAAGTACCTGGTTCTGGAAAGCTGTCTGGGAGCATATTTAGCTGGTTCTATAATCGAGAACTGTAGCTATTTATTATTAAAAGAAAGGATGGTCTACAATATCTGAGGAGAAGATTGAAGGACTTCAACTCCTTACCTAAAGTTGAGATCTTAGCCTGGAAAGAGCTCGTCAACATCGGAGACGATCCCTACGCTGAAGTGATTGCCAAGATTATCAGAAGGGAAGGGAGGTCTAGGAAGTTTGAAAGGCTGAATCCAAGAATGGGCAAGAGAGTAATGGACCATAAAAGAATAGATCCTCTAACTGGCAGGCCTTGGATGAAGATGTATTACAAGCCAGTTAGATGCTTAAAGAAAGTGTCACTAAAGCCAATGCCTCAAGATGTCTTAGGTAAACTCAACGGGTGGTATGTTGATGTCACACCCCGTTACCCCGGTTGGCAACGAAGCGTGATGTTGCGGAAGCGTAACCATAATCATAACGAACGACCACTATATGGACGTTTTCAAAATACATTGATATAACTTCAAAATATAGAAATATTTTACAAAGCCCGAAAATGATAAAGAGTAGTTCGCAAGATACAGAGATTTAAATACATAATTAAATTAACCAAAATAATGCAAATAAATCTCCGATGGTTTGAAAATTTATGCGACGCCAAAAGTACGGAAGCCTTTGAAATACTTCCGATGCGATGCACTTGCCTTAATTTCCTGAAAATATACGCTAAAATACGTCAACAAAATTGTTGATGAGCTCATAGGTTTGCACGTAAATATGACTTGGATGGACATCAACAGTTGAGTTTGAATTTATAAAATCATAAATTCCATGTTATGTATTACATAAAAACTATCATGCAACCGAAACTTAATTATGAGTTTGCCCTATGCAGTATTCCCATACGTAATACCGTAATGTTAAATATATATGCATTCCGCCGTTAGCCGGTAAGACTAACCCGAATGGGGGACATGACTCCCGATAGATCTATCCACAATATATTCGCGCTTACAAATAAATGTAACTAACGGTTCATGATTTGAGGGCTGATGGAACCAAATGTGTAATACATAATAGAAATGAAGTAGTTTCCGTGTCCATATGAAAACGTAGCATGTATTTCAACCCAAAACGTTACAGTGTGAAAATAGGGGCTATGAAGACTCACCGAGAGTGTGATGGCAAAATATGCGCGTAAAATGCAAGTTTGCGTTGATTGATGGGTGATGAACCGGATGTGATTAACCAAGTCCTAAATGATATAAGGGACTTAATAATATCCCATATATGATAATATGTATATATAAAGGTTTTTATGTCTTAAATCACCCAATATTACAAGTTTATAAATAAAGCCCACTTAAAACGTCAAGTTTATATATATATATAATTTTCCAGCTTTTTGAAGGTTTTTCGACCTACTTTGAGGTTATTTTTGACTAAGTTCCAAAACGGTTATGGCTTTGGTTTTCTTAGACATTAAACTACTATATACAAAGAATTTTTAAAGTCAAGAATGGTCATTTTTCGAGGTGTTTAGGTTAGGGAAAAAGCTCGTTAAAAACCCTATGTTGGCCATTTTTGAGCTGTCAAATTTTCGGGTTCCCAAATAATATCAGGGGGTTCTAAACTCCATAATAAATTATGAAAACTTCTAGATTTTTAGTTAAGACATAGATCTAACTTTTGAGATAAGAATCAACTCATTTCGTTAAGTTATGAATTAGTTATGATTTTTCAAAGTCGATTCCGTATTCCATAAACTTGAAATAACTTGTGATTCTTGTTGTTTATTCAAAAACTACTTGTATAAAAGGTTGTAAAACACATCTATATAACGTGTTTTCATAATATTTACACTTACATGATGTGTTTATATATTTATAAACACATTTGAAGAAACAACTTACAAACAAAACTAGAGATTTATAAACTTGAGTTTTTATGAAACTTGTTGTTGGTGGTGATTATATATATTATGCAAGACTTATACAAACATAAATATAAGATGTTATAAGTTAGTATTTACTTACTTTGATGTATTTAGAGTATGAATTTGAGGAGAAGTTGAAACTCTTGCAAGGTTGCACCCAAGAACACATGAATTTTTGCAAGAACACAAAGTTGCAAGTCTTTGCTTTGTGAGGGCCTTGTGGCCGGTTTTTACAAGGGAGAAAGAGAGAATTTTTGGCTTTTGAATGTGTGGAAATGAATGAGAAGGAACCCTATATTTATAGAGGAGGAAAAGATCTTGAAAAGATGGTGAAAGTGGAGGTTGAGTGTGAGATTTTTATGAAATGAAAGAGGATGCTGAAGGAGCTTGCGATCTGCCACAGTGATTCAAAAGGGGGAGATTGTTAGATATTAAATTTCAATCCTGTGGTTCCATTTTGTAATAGATAGTTTTTATTTCAATTCTATGTAATTCCATTTCCTTATTATGTAATCTTTTCTTTTATATAGAAGTTGAGGGATGTGATTTGTAAACTCCTCAAACTTCCCTTAATATTTAAAGGAAACTCACGCCTAGGTTTCCCAATCTTTTGTCATTATTCAAATCAAAAGTGGCGGCTGCATTTTATCATTCTCTGACAGTTCTTGCAAAGATTGAGTTTTCATTCTCTTTGTTTATTGATTATATCATTGTTTATGTGTGTGAGTGTTTGAATATTGATTGGGACTACTACAAAACAGCCAACAACTACAAGATGAAACAGCAAAAGCAGCCACAGAAAACTCCTAGCAAACCAGATTTTTGGACCAAATTAGCAAATAAAAAATCACAAAATATCACTCATGAATCTGCCTCTTTCAAATCCATTAACAAACGTTCTTAAACTAACCAAATAAAACGACACCACTGACATATAGGCTATATAAATTTCAAAGAAAAACAAACCCCAAACCACAAAAGCTGATAGTAACCTGCACAAAAAAAGCCCATGGCTCGAACCAAATTGCAACCATTTTTGAGGAAAACAAGCAATACAAAATAATGCAGTAAAAGTGCAACACTTCAAATGCTCACCTTGTGAAAAGAAAAGAACAAACTATTTTAAAATCTATGATATGCTATACTGAATTTCAAAATAGGAAAAACTCTACTCATAGTCCCATGCGATTACTAATACCATTTAAGCACATTTCTGATTTCTTTTATAGAATTCATCAAACATGTTATGCCATTGTAGGCACACCCTCTAAATCATCAACTGTTTAGCCATTACCATTCACCAAAACTCAAATCAACAACATCCAAAACAAACACATTTAAAGTAGCAAGAACACGGACATTGGATCATAGCCATAAAGCTAACGCATGATGATTCAAATCTAAATGAAAATTTAGGCCATGTTACCTCTAATTCCTCAGTCAAGATCTCTTAAGAAACTCCTGATTTTGTAAAAGTTTCTTTTACTTCAACCCTTTTTTCAGTCAATGCATGCTACATGAGGAGATAATAAAAACCACAATGTGTGAAGGCAAGAAACACTACTAATAAGCATGATCATATTTCGGTAAAGGATTTAAAAGCACAGACATGAATCTTCATCACATATACAATTGCAGTCTACGGTATGTCAAAATCCTGACCCAAAAGATATATAACAATTACCGTAAGCAAAACCAGTTATGATAAACTATGTGTAACCTTTCAAGTCGATCAATTAAAGAGGCATCCTTGTCTGAAACACATTCTTTATCGAAAAGAAGCACAGACAACCGGATACTCCTTGTTAAAGTAGGAGCGATCCCGATAGTTCTTGCCAACGTTGTACCTTCAATAGTACAGCTCCTTCGACCCGGAAGCATGGAAACAAGAGAAAATGCAGCCACTACCCATTTTAGCGTGTCACTTGCAAACGAGAATGGAAGCAACAGAGGAAAGGAAGAGTCTGCTAGGGTTCTTACTGGTGGCAAATGTAGCGTGGGAAGAAAAGGAAGAGTCTACGTAGGCTTGCGCGCACAATTCTCAACATTCAAAAGCTGAGTTTAAATTGTGTATGTACATGATGCTTCAAATACTTGTATGTCGTAAAAGTCAAGAATGTGCATTGTCTACTTGTATCTTATACAATGTAACTTGCAAACAAGCTAAATGCTTTATTAGTAGTAGATACATACATACATACGTGTATATATATATATATATATATATATATATATATATATATATATATATATGTGTGTGTGTGTGTGTGTGTGTGTGTGTATTTGTGTGTGTGTGTACATATATATATATATATATATATATATATATATATATATATATATATATATATATGTTAGGCACAAAAAGGCCTCAGTCAAACCTGTTCTTCATCTGAGGGGGAGATTATTAATCAAACCTGTTGATGCTTTTGAAGGTTGAATTTAAGGCATGTTATATGCCTTATTGAAACCTGAAAAATGATTTGCAATATCAGCCTGAAGCTGTTCTATGTGTTGCATGTGTTGCAACAAAGGCAGTTTTTGCCCAAGCTGTTCAGTCTGCTGAACAGGCTGGACATAAACTGTCTACGCTGCTCTACACTGGTGAGCAGCTTGGGTAGTTTACAAGTGTTCTGTTCTTTGTGAACAGAACCTGTTCTTTGTGAACAGGCTAAACACTTTATGGAATATGTTTCCAAGTCCTCATGTATTGTTTTTTACTACAAGATCAGTTTACAAAGTCGAAGACAAAGTGGAAATCAGAACTGCTCAGCCTGCCCAAGTTGTTCTGTTACATGAAGACAAAAGGATATTTGAAAAAGGGTGACAGACCTTTTTTATATCAAAATAGGCCTTAACAAGGGAAGAAAAACACAAAGTTGACATTCCTTATTTAGTTAAAGGCAATACAACAGTAGACAAAGTGAAAAGACAAAAGTTCTGCCCACATGAAGACAAGTCTGCTTTTCAGAATGTGCAGAAAAGGTTATGTTGTCTTTTCAACAAGACTTTCCCTTTTTCATTCCGTCCAATGAAGAAGCTTCACTTAGATCCTCTGAGTGAGTATAAAAAGAAACTTCCAAGGATGGAAAGATTAAGCCAAAAAGCTAAGTGCTGAAACCAAGAGTGAACGTGCATTCAAGCGTGTCTTTCATGCATGCAAGTCTACTTGAATAAAACAGTGCTCAGTGTCTAAGCTGTTCTTGTTCACGCTGTTCCTCAGAGTCTTGTAAACACAGTGAGTGATTCTTAGTGAGTGTATTCATTGTAACCAGTTTAAGTCTGTCTTAGACTAGTTAAACATACTGTTGTATCTGTCATCTCAGCTTGAACCTTTCCGCATTCAAGCTCGTTTGTAATTAACATTTGTTGATAATACATACAAATATTGAGAAAATTGTGTGTAGTTTTTAAATAGCTGTATTCACCCCCCCCCCCTCTACAGCTTAAGGCTATATACTTGGGATATCTTTTGGGACCTACAACTGGTATCAAAGCAGTTTAGAGTGTGTGTCATTCTAGATCTCTCATTCTCCCAAAGTTTCCATGGACAACAGTGCTGCAAGTTCCTCATACTATGACAATGGCTCAATGGGCAAACCTCCAAAGTTCAATCATCAGAACTTTTCTGGTTGGAAGTGCAGAATGATGCTCTACTTAGAGAATCTAGATGTGCAACTACCAGAGATTGTAATGGAGGGTCCCTATGTGCCAACATCTGTTACAACCATAACTCCCGCTGTTGAAGGAGCTGCTCCTGAAATCAGAACATTTGAGAAAGCAAAAGCTCAATGGTCTGATGAAGACAAAAGACTGGTGGCTCTTGATGCAAAAGCCAGAAACAACCTGGTCATCTCTCTACCTGATGATGTGTTCAAACAGGTTGAGAAGATGAAGACTGCAAAGGAGATGTGGGATACTTTGTGTACCGTCTATGATGGACCCACAATCACACTTGTCAACAGGATTAATAATCTTGTTAGACAGTATGAACTCTTCTTTGCAAAACCATAGGAGACTCTCACTGAAACCTACACCAGGTTTACTGCTCTTGTAAATGATCTCAAAGCTGTTGGGATCACCAAGGACAGCCTGACTTTGGTAAACAAATTCTTAGACGTCCTGCCTGAAGAATTACTTTTCTACAATCTTAAGGAATTCAGGTACCATCAGAAGTATGGATCTAGTTAACCTGTATGGATCCTTACTGAATGATGAGCAGTCAAGGCAACAAAAGAGAAATGCCTTGGAAATATCTAAGAAAGGTGCAGCCTTTGTGGCCAGTGTGAGACAACCTGTAAATCAAGTGAGTGATGTGTTCACTCAACCTGATCAACAGGCTGATGATAAGGAGGAAATGTCTGATGAGGAAGACAATGCAGATATTGCTGAACTGGATGATGAGCAAATGATAGCCATGCTTGTCAAAAGGTTCAACAAGAAAAGGTTTGGAAGAAACATGCTGCAGGGAAGCTCAAATGCTGTTAAAAAGAAGGCATTTGATAAGACCAAAGCAGAGTGCTTTAAATGTGGCAAACCTGGCCACATAGCTGCTGACTGTGTGTCAAAAGCTGTTGGTCAGTCATCCATACCACACAAGACAAACAGGGATGATGGCTACAGGGTTAAGTACCTTATGGCTATGGCTAAGCTAAGGAAGTTGGAAAACTCAGTGGTTTCCAACCGGCAAAAGGGACTTATGGCAGAGACTTGTGACTGGGAGTAGTCTGATTCATCGTCTAATGAAGAAGACAATCACTGTCTGATGGCCAACACTGATGTCCCATCAACAAGCAACTTCAAACAGGACCTGGCTGAAGCTGAAGCCTTTAGCAGCTTGGAGAACTGGAACCCTACAATGATGTATAAGGTACAAAATTTTATGGATTACAGTTCTGAAGAAAAAGTTAAAATGTTTGAATATATGCTTCTTGATCTGAAAGCTGCTGTTGAGAAGCATACTGTTTTATTATCTGAAATCTCTAAGCTTAAAACTGATCTTGAAACAAAATCCAGTAAACTGGACAGTTTCCATAAGTTGGAAACTGAGCTTGATGAATTAAAACACATCAATTCCATTTTACTGGAAGAGAAGAAAGAAACAGATATAAAACATGCTAAGCTTCAAAAGATAGTTGACTCTTGGTGTCAAGCTGCACAAAAAGTCAGCCACTGCATAAGTCAGCAGATTCCTGCACAAATCCAAGCCAATCTTGGAGGGGATCTTGACACAGCAGCTTCCATTGTTGAGGTTAATAATTTAAAAGAAGACTTGTCCACTCTTGGTGAGCTTCCAAACACTTTTATTCAAAAAGTGAATGGTAAATTAATCTCAACAAACAGGTTTGTCAGGCCTCAAAACACTGACAGCTCGTGTGAACCTAGCTCAAAAGCTGCTGATGAAATAAGTTTTACATCAAATAAGCTTGCTAAGTGCTCTGCTGATTCACACAAGCAAAAGAAAGGAAAGCATGTTCAAACTGCAGCTGTGGACACCAAACCTGTTGACAAAACAGGCTTTAGGTCTAAAGCTGATGTAAAAAGGCATACTAATCCTTTTAATGCTGAACATTTTGAAAATAAGTTTTCAAAAGATAAGCAGTCTGCCTTTAACAAGAGTAAGTCTCAGGTTGAAGGCAAACCTGCTGTGATTTCAAATAAGTTTTCTAATCATAGTGGTAAACTGGTTTTAAAAGAGAATAAGTCTTTCAAAACCAGAAATAATGATTATGTTGATAGGCAACATCAATCACATCTCAGGAAGGACAAAGGCAAAGCCATTGCTCAGTCTGAAAGATTTGGGAATAAGTTTCCTAAACCTGTGGAAATTCAAAAGCCAATTAAGCTTCCTATCTTTGACATCTGTCCTCCTAAAAAGAGGAAAGAAGAGACAGGCAAAGCTGTTGCTATTGAACTTTCCACTCAAGCTGTTGATTCATCAAATAGTAATAAGTTTGCTAAAACTACTGGTAAAATCAACAGAAATAACTCAGAATGTGTTTCTGAAAGGTCTTCTTCCAAAAATGCTAAAAGAAGAAAATGTTATAAATGTGGAATGAAGACACATCTGGCTAAAGATTGTCCTGAAACTGAGGACATAAGGCCTGCTGACTCTGATGGTCCCTTCACAAGAAGTGTTGGAAACATCTTAGTCAATGAAAGTGGTATCCAAACTGATACCATTCAAATAGGGAATATTAGTGTTGATATCACAAGTCCATCAACAAATGTTCATGAAGTAGGAGAACTCATCTTTGTGATGAGTTCCCCTAAAAATGACTAATATTCTTCTTGTCACTCTGCAGGAAAAACAACCATACCAGGTTTGGTACTTGGACAGTGGCTGCTCAGGGCACATGACAGGTTGTAAGGACCTGCTGAGTGATCTCAGGCCTGAAAAAGGGCCAAAAGTCACATTTGGTGACAATGTACAGGGATCCACTGAGGGATATGGAACTCTTAAAGCTGGTGCTGCAGTGTTCAAAAGAGTAGCCTATGTGGTTGGACTAAAACATAACCTTGTTAGCATAAGTCAACTGTGTGATGCTGGCTATAAGGTTAACTTTGATGAGCACCTGGGTTACATATTGGATTCCTAAGGCAAAGTTGTGCTTTGTGCTCAACGAAAGAAAGGTGTGTATGTTGTGGACATGCAATCTGCTGATCCCACAACTGAAACCTGTTTTCTCACAAGAACAAATGCGTACTTAAACTGATTATGGCACAAAAGGCCGTCAAACCTGAACTTCAAGAACATCAACAAACTCTGTAAGAAAGAGTTGGTGACAGGTTTGCCTTCTATGACCTTTGTTAAGGATAAGCTCTGCACAGCTTGTGAGAAAGGCAAGCAGAGGAAATCATCATTTAAATCCAAACATAACTTTTCTATTGATACTCCTCTCTTCTAAATCCATATGGACTTGTTTGGACCTGTTAATGTCCCAAGTCTAGGAGGAAGAAGATACACTCTAGTAATGGTTGATGAGTTCTCCAGGTACACATGGGTTATCTTCTTGAAGAGCAAAGGAGAGGCTGCTAGAGAAATTATTGGATTTGTGAAAAAGATGGAAATGCTGAATTCAGCCCAAGTGAAGCAGCTTAGAAGTGATCATGGTACTGAATTCAGAAACAGTACTCTTGAAGACTTCTGTGAAGAGAAAGGAATCACTCAAAACTTTTCAGCTGTAAGAACTCCACAACAAAATGGAGTTGCTGAAAGGAGAAACAGAACTCTTATTGAAGCTGCTAGAACCATACTGTGTGCATCTGGTTTACCTTCATCATTCTAGGCTGAAGCTGTTAACACTGCCTGCTTCACCCAAAACAGATCCTTAGTGGTGAAAAGGTTCAACAAGACCCCCTATGAGCTGCTCAAAGGGAGGAAGCCAAATGTCAGTTACTTCCATGTGTTTGGGTGTCCCTGCTTCATTCTGAATCAAAGGGACCAACTGGCAAAGTTTGAACCAAAAGCTGATGAAGGTGTGTTTGTTGGCTACTCTGCTATCTCCAAAGCCTATAAAGTGTACAACAACAAAAGAAAGGTGATAGATGAATCTATCAATGTCACCTTTGAAGAGTCCAAGAATGCTTCCACCAAAGCTGTTCCTGAATCAGTTTCAGGAGAATTAAACTTTGATGATCTCATACATTCAAACAGTGAAGAGGACTCAAAAGCTTCCACTACACCCAGTGTGGAACCTACTAATCATGATGGGCATGATGACGATTATGTCAATACACCCTGTGTGAATAAGTGTACTGACCTAATTATAACTGCATGTCTTGAACCTATCAATGCTGATTTCCTGGTTCCTCTGCTGATATGTTCAACAGTGGTCAGTCATGTTCAACAAGTGAACAGGCTCAAGACAACAGTGTGTCTGAAAATCTTGAGAGCTGTTCAACAGGATCTGCTGAAGCTGCTGATAACTCAGGAGAATCCTCATTGAAGACTGATCCTAAGTAGATCAGATGTCACCCCAATGATCAAATAATTGGTGACATCAGCAAAGGGGTACAAACAAGGTGGGACAGCTTAGGGAACTTCTGTATGTTCTCTAGTTTTGTTTCACTAATGGAGCCAAAGAAAGTGGATGAAGCACTAAAAGATGCCAATTGGATCACTGCCATGCAAGAAGAACTCAATCAGTTTGAGAGAAACAAGGTATGGAAGCTGGTCCCTGCTCCTAAGGTAAAACTATAATTGGCACTAAATGGGTTTTCAGGAATAAAATGGATGAGCAAGGTCATGTCATTAGAAATAAGGCAAGACTGGTTGCTCAAGGTTATAGACAGGAGGAAGGAATTGACTATGAAGAGACATTTGCTCCTGTGGCCAGGCTAGAAGCAATTCGTTTGTATCTAGCCTACGCTGCTCATAAGAGCATAAGGTATTTCAAATGGATGTGAAGAATGCATTTTTGAATGGGAAGCTGCAAGAAGAAGTTTATGTCAAGCAGCCTGCAGGTTTTGAAAATGAACAATATCCAGGTTTTGTCTATAAGTTGGACAAAGCACTCTATGGTCTCAAACAAGCCCCTAGAGCCTGGTATGACACTCTTACTGAATTCCTTATGAGCAATGGGTATTCCAGAGGTAAAGTGGATACCACACTGTTCATAAAGAAGGTGAAATCTGATATTATGCTTGTTCAAATTTATGTGGATGATATAATATTCGGTTCTACTAATGAGCAGTTATGCAAGAATTTTTCATTACTCATGAAATCCAAATATGAAATGAGTATGATGGGAGAACTTACTTTCTTTTTAGGATTACAGGTTAAACAAACCTCAACTGGAATCTTTATAAATCAAAGAAAGTATACCTTAGATCTCTTGAAAAAGTTTAAACTTGATCAGAGTTCTCCTATTAAAACCCCAATGGCAACCAATGTAAAATTGGATGCTGATGCCAGTGGCAAAGCTGTTTCAGTAACAGCTTATAGAGGTATGATTGGGAGCCTGCTATATTTAACTGCTAGTAGACCTGATATTATGTTTGCCACCTGTTTGTGTGCTAGGTTCCAAGCTGACCCAAAGGAATCTCATCTAGCTGCTGTTAAAAGAATCTTCGATTACCTGAAGGGCACATCAGGTTTGGGTCTTTGGTATCCCAAAGACTCAAGTCTTGAACTAACAGGTTATTCAGATTCTGATTTTGCAGGCTGCAGGCTAGATAGGAAAAGCACAACAGGTGGATGTCAACTCCTTGGTGGAAAGTTGATAAGTTGGTGTAGCAAGAAGCAGAACTCAGTGTCTACTTCTACCGCTGAAGCTGAGTATATTGCTGCTGTGGGCAGATTCTGTGGATGCAGCATCAGCTTGAGCACTATGTGCTTGTGTATAGGAAAACTCCTATTCTGTGTGACAACACAAGTGCCATAGTCATTTCCAACAATCCAGTATTTCATTCAAGAACAAAGCACATTGAAGTCAGACATCACTTCATCAGGGATCACATTCAGAAAGGTAATGTGGAGGTAAGTTTTATTTCCACAAATGAACAGCTTGCAGACATTTTCACCAAACCTCTTGATGAAACCATGTTTAATTACCTTGTCAGCAAGCTGGGCATGTTAAACAAAAGTGACTAAGTGTCCTCAAAGGTCTAAGACTTTGTATGTCTCACACTGCTCAGGTTTCTCAGAACAGCTTAGACAGAATAGGCTATGCATGTTCTGTACTTAGCCAGTTTTCTGAAATCCTTGAACAGCTTGAACATACAACAGGCTGAACAAAAATAGTTTACACGTCCAGCCTGCTCTGATGGTCCATTCTTCACTCTGCTCATTCCTTCACACTGATTTACAAGACATTGTCTTGTAACCTGATCAGCTATTGGACACAACCTGTTCCTACATGGCTGAACAGGTTGAGAGAACAGCTTGAAGAATGAACAGCTTGTGATGACCCTGTTCATCACAAGTTTGACCAACAGCTTAGACCAACAGTTTTTAATTACCTTTCTTCACAATTAAGTTACTTAATTTCTGTTTTTATTTAACTTAATTACTGCGAATAATGTGGGTTACGTGTGTTAGTGATTAAAAAGGGCTCAAGTGGTCTGACGAACGGTCTGACATGGACAACCGTTCCATTTTCCGTTAACGACCTTTTCAAATCAACCGCCCAAATATTTCTCTCTCATACCCGCTCACATTCAAATCCTATAAATACCTCATACTGTTTCATCTTCGTCTTCCTCACTACTACCATAAACCTCCTAAGAACCCTAAACAAATCGACTAAGTGTCTTGTGCTTCTGCTACTCTCACTACTCTCAAAATGGCTCACAGAAAAAACCCCTTTCTACCAGTTTTTGTTGGTGATGATGTGCAGAAACACTCATCAGTCACCACAATGCTAACCCTCAAACCCACTAACTACATTGCCAACCTCACAATCCCCAAAAATTATGTGGGGAAAGGTTATGACCAAATGGTGGAGTTTTTGACAGTTCATCCGTTGAACTACGCCATGACTGCTACTCCTGGTGTCCTGTACCAGGAGATGGTGTACGAGTTTTGGTACACTTGTGCCTACAACCCCAACACTAAAGTCATCAAAGGGACTATTCTCAATGGGACTCAGACCATTGAGATCACTACTGATCTTCTCAAGGAGGTTCTTCATCTGCCCATTGCTGATTCATATGACATGCCTCAGCCTGAAAATGAACAAATGGGAAATTTGCTACGCTTCTGTGGTGTAGCAGAACCCAAAATTGGTGCTACGCTGTTCAGGAAGGATCTGTCTACTACCTATAGCTTTCTCTTTGCCTCAGTGGTGATGTGCTTCAGCAGCAAAGTTGGTTCATTTGACCAACTGAGCCGTGATGAAATCCCAATAGTCCTACAGCTGGTGGATGGGACTACAATGGACATGGCTAAGTGGATCTTCCTGAACTTGAGGAACCTGGTGCAGCAGGAGACAAGACCAGCTGCTGTTCGATACCCCAGGTTTCTGAGCCTCATCTTCAGGCACATTTGTGGTGAGCACCTGTACAACTCTCAGCCTTTACTTCATATTGCTGCCTTCCCTGTGATAGGGAATAGAGTTTTCTACACTGCTATTTTTCCAAATGAGCCTCCTCTGTCAACACCAATGAGGAGGTTGTTAGGATTGGTGGAAGGACCCTCTGATGTGAGGGTGGATCCAGAAGTTGCTCCCAAGAGAAAATCCAAAACCAGGTACAAACTTGTTAAAAGGACCATGGCAACCACTGAAGCTGGGCCTATTCAAAAGAAGGCCAAAACAGCTCAGTCTGAGTCTGCACCTTTAGCCTCTGTGGCTGAGGAGGAGCAGGCTCCTCACCCTGGTTCATTCGTTGAACCTGAAGCCTCTGTGGCTGGTGCCTATGTGGCACTTGAGACTATGGAACAGGTCAACCCACCTGTTTCTGACCCAGTCTCTACACCTGCCCAGTCTGAACCTCTCATCACCTCTCCACAATCACCCACTTCATCCATCCAATACCAACGCAAATCTCTAGCCAAAAAGAAACCAGCCCAAACAACCAGCTCCTCTGTTCCCTCTCAACAGGGTTCTGTTGTAAAAGAAGCCACCCCTGCTGCCTCTCCTATTTTGGGAGAAGGTTCAGCACAATTGGAGCCTGCTTCACTCCAACCTGAGTCCACCCAGAGTCAGCCTAGACCCTCTGGTTCCTCCCAACAGGAACCAGTTGTACAAACGGAGATAGCCACCTCAACTATTCCAGCCTCCCAACAGGCTGAGAATATTGAAAGACAGGAGCCCTCTCCACTCCATACTAAGTGCACACTGTCCCTCCTCAAACTTCTCTGCACCCTGAGTCTGCACGAGGTGTCCACCCTGCTGGTATAGACCAATCAGCAGCTCAACCTCAAATTTCTGCTCCCTATGATAGAGCTGTTCCACACCAAACAGCTGCTGAGGGACCAACAACCCAAGGTGATGAACCTCAGGGAACATACCATCCCTTTGGTGAGGCTGCTCCTTCTATGCAAACTCCATCAGCAGGTTTCACCACTGCTGATGTTGAAATGCATATCCCATCTCCCCATGATGAGGTGCTTTTCCACCAAGGCACTGCAGAGGGAACACCCACTGGCCTTCATGAAGGTGTTGCAACACAAGCAGAATCTGAAAGGCCCCCAACATCAACCCCTTCTTCTGATGATGCAGCTACAGCCGCTGCTGAGGGACCCTTTGACCCCTCCAAGCTGGGCCACATTACTTTTGCCCAGGCTATGGAGCTTCTCTCAAATGTTCCTCTTCCCTCTCCATCACATCCTCATACACCAGCCTCATCATCTTCTTCTCCATCAATCCAATCTAAACAGTCCACCCATACACCTCCATCTCCTAAAGACCTGCCTTTGAAGGATCCACTTTCTCTGCTGACCAACAAAGTTGGTTCTTTAGAAACTACTATGACCTCTCTACCTTCTCTTATTTCAGACTCTATGTCTGAACAGCTTAAGGGATTCTTTGATCTGTTCAAGGATTCCTTCCCTGCCACTCCACAACCTGATAATTCTCCACAGCTGCTTGCACTCACTTTACAGCTGCAAACTGTATCCACATCCCTCTCCTCAATTCTTTCACTACAACAGGACTCTGTGTCCTCAATGACAGCTATCTCTCAACAGCTGTCATCTCTCCTAACTTCTTGCAAGTCTACACTTCCTGATACTCTGGCCAGCTTGAACACACTTATTGGCTCCCTATCCAATTCTGTGTCATCAAACCTTGCTGATGTGCAAGATTCTCTAGAACTACATCTTGCACAGCTTCAAAGTTTGCTGTTCACAGCTTCTGATAGGGAAAACATTGCTAAGCTGACCTCTCTTGCTGATACCCAATCATCTTCTCTTCAAACCTGTCTTTCCCAGCTTGCAGAGGTGAAGGACAACTTGGCATTCTTAGTGAATAGCCTTGTTGGCCCCAGGCCTGCTGCCAAAACTGCTGGCAAGCCTGATGACTTCGTGTCTTCAGGCAGACCAGGTGTTGAAGGTGCTGGTACATCTCCTTCAAAGGGGGAGAAGTTATCTGCCTCGAAGACTAAGTCTAAGGGGGAGAAAACTTCTTCTCCTAAGGAGAAATCAGTGCCTGCAATACTCACTGGTCAACCAGCAGGAGCTTCTGCAACAGGTACAATGGAGGGTGCCTCCCACGCTGCTCAGCCTACTCAGGCTGAATCTCCAATCCCTGCTCAGTCTAAGGGGGAGGAATTTATTCCTGAGGGCAGGCCAAGCAGCAGAAGGAGGCATCTGATTCTAGAAGAAGAGGAGGAGGAGGAGGAGGAAAGTCCTGAAGCTGCTGTCACTACAGCAGCTAAAGAAAAAGAAAAAGCAGCAACTGATCCCCAACAACAGAAAGCAGCAGAGATTAAATTTCACAAAGCCAGGGCAAAGAAATGGGTCTTCCTATGCAAGAATACTTTGAGTTTAGAGAAGAACAGCTTCAAGCCCTGGAAGCTCTAAGGAAAGAAGAAGAATCTACTAAAGCTGCTAAGTCTCTTCCACTTCAAGAGGCAAGGAAAGTAAAACTGTCCTCTCTGGTTGTGCAAAAGAAAATATTGGAAGCTGCTAAGGGATCAGCAGAAGAGAAGGAAGCAGAAAAAGAAAAAGGTGCTCTGGTCTCAGTGACCAAAACTTCAGTGCCTTCTGCAAGAGCTCAGTTTCACTTTGACAACCTGGCAAGAAGAAAATTTCAGGATGTTGCTGATAGAAGGCTTGCCAAGGAAGCAATTGTCAAAGCTGTGCCCATATCAAGAAAAGGCAGTCAGTGGAAGTTGAAAATAACCAGAATGGGTGCAGCAGGCCCAGAACTAGAAACATATGACTACACTGATGTTGCAAAAATGAGGTACAGAGAATGGATTGAGCTGGCAGTTGCTCTGAGTGAGTCTAAATCAGAAGCTGCTAAGACTGTCAGAGCATATGTCAAGAAGCTGATGGAGAGAGTGAAGAATCTTGGCCTGATCTCCAAAGAAGTTAGTGAAGGTGTCTATGTGACACAACCAAAAATAAAGGCTAGGAGGACAAGGAAGGACACTGAGATGGAACAACTCCTAATCTTGATAGAACAAGGTGACTATGCTATTGAGATGAAAGGACTTTATCACAGTCTGCCTAGTGGAATAGAGTTTGAAGATGGCAAGATCATTGAAGAGCCTGAGCTGGGGGCATTCTTTGTGGATCCCTTAACTCAGAAGAAATGCTTTTAGAGAGCATCAGATCTATACAAGGTGGATCTGAGACAGCTTGTAGCCTTCAGACTTGCAGTTTCATTCAGGCAGTCAAGCAGGTGGAGAGCAGCTATCTGGGATCAGCTCAGAGGCTGTTATGAGAGAGGTGAACTTGAAGATCCTAAGTTTATGATCATAAGAAGTGAGATTGAAGAACCTGAGGATACAAGGGAACAACTTGAGAAGATGTTTGAAGGTCCCCCTCCATTGTAATGAAGTCCATCTACCATCTGGGTAGGTGAAGAATGGAAGCTGTCCATCAGTTGGACAGGCTTACCATTATCTGCTCCCAACAAAAACAGTCCAAAATCTGATGTACATTAGTTGTACTTTATTTACATAAGTTGTAATTTTCTCTTTTTCATTAGTTGTAATATGCATTAGTACATTAGTTGTACTTTTGTAAGAACATGTGTTGTTTTATGTAATCAAAAATCAGTGTATATATAAACTGATCTTTTACTTTATGTTGATGTTGTAATTTTATTTCAACAAATGTACTGTAAAAATATATAGTGATTTTTGATAAGGCCAGCTTAGACTGGTTATTGCAAATAGGGGGAGATTGTTAGGCACAAAAAGGCCTCAGTCAAACCTGTTCTGCATCTGAGGGGGAGATTATTAATCAAACCTGTTGACGCTTTTGAAGGTTGAATTTAAGGCCTGTTATATACCTTATTGAAACCTGAAAATGATTTGCAATATCAGCCTGAAGCTGTTCTATGTGTTGCAACAAAGGCAGTTTTGCCCAAGCTGTTCAGTCTGCTGAACAGGCTGGACATAAACTGTCTACGCTGCTCTACAGTGTTGAGCAGCTTGGGCAGTTTACAAGTGTTCTGTTCTTTGTGAACAGAACCTGTTCTTTGTGTACAGGCTAAACACTTTATGGAATATGTTTCCAAGTCCTCATGTATTGTTTTTTACTACAAGATCAGTTTACAAAGTCGAAGACAAAGTGGAAATCAGAACTGCTCAGCCTGCCCAAGCTGTTCTGTTACATGAAGACAAAAGGATATTTGAAAAAGGGT